>CM068743.1:99416439-99973694 GCA_035084275.1 Hydrolagus colliei | reverse complement strand
TGGGATCTGTTTATGGATTAAGTGAAGTTTGGGGTTTTGTACAACATTGGAGCTACACAGGGATCAATTCTCCATTTATTCATTTCATTTCTTTAGGTTCCAGTTACTTATATTCTGTTTCAGTTATATTTTAATCTAATGTACTAGACATTTTTCTTGGCCAATTATCCCCAAAATAATTATGCCCGCAAAATATACAGTCAATTCACTTTACAGAATATTCTGCGAAGCGCTTTGAGACGTTCAGAAGACGTGAAGCACTTTGAGATGTCTCAAAGACATGATAAAGTACTATATCATATGCAAGGAATATTATTCATTAATATGTAGTCCACATACAACATCCAAGTTTTCCAGAATTGAAGTTATTTGCATAGTGCAAGCTGCCTTAAATGCTGTCTGTAACTAGTAGCCATGTTTCTATGAGAACCCGATAATAGACTTGAATAAAGCTGATAAACAACACTTCAAGTTGTTTTTAAGGTTTTGTTTATAGACAGGTATAATGAAGTTAGGTTAACCTTTTTCATTTAAATTCATGTCTACAAGTTACTCAAACATAGGAAAGATTAGAAAAACTCATTTGACTGTGATACAGTATCAACTGGTAATGGTGTCCAAATACTAATTATAGATGAGATTAAAATACGAATTCTATCAATTCTCTTAGGATTACTATTCTACAATAATAGGTTGGAGTGAGACTAATTCCAAAGGTGTAATTTTGAGAAAGGGTTGCTAGGAATTTTAATTTTTAAAATAAATTTTAAAAGTACTGCTTTGTTTTTTGTTTATTAACACAATCCTATAATAATAATCCTTACATTTGATATTGCATCTTTTACATTGAGGGGATGCTTAAAAATGCTTCGCAGGATTGAATGAAGTGAATGACCAATTTTATTTTAGGGATTGATCACCAGGGAAAAAAAAATCATTTTCTTTTCAAATAGTGTTATGGAATCTTTTACATCCACCTGAACAGGTATCGGTTTAAAAGTTACATCTAAGGTGGGGTCACATCTCCAATAATAGATCAAACACCTATTAGAGTGTTAGTGAGTTCAAAGTACTGATAAATACTGAAATATGGCTTGAATCCTCAACCTTTTGACTTGCACTATTCGTTGAGCCTCATGTCAATTTAATATTAAAATATAAAGGAGTCTAATGTGGGTTACTTCTTAATGGTATTCCTTCATAAGGAATCCAAGTTTTACAAATGGGAATTCCATTTAATCTGCACAAATGTTGTTCTGATGTAATCTACTTCTGGGTTGATGGGAACTATAATATGAATCATTATAAAAAATGGCATTAAAAATACTTCAGGTTAGATTCCAACATCCAGTGGGATCTTTAACCCTTTCAAAGTTTCAGTTTGAATTATTAAATATAATAATAATTACAGGACCCTAAGACATTTATTCAGGTAATGCAGAGTTTCTATTTTGAAGGAATATGCACCTACACTATAGACGCTAGACTTTATAATAAATCCAGTGAAGTGTTTTGTGACATTTCAATTGCTTGATGCTATATCAAATGCAAGGATTGATATTATTATATCATGAGAATGAGAGGACAACGTAACTACCCCCTGACCAGACTGCCCTTCATAAATAAAATACCATTCCTTCTTTTCATTTTAATTCCTCAATTAAAAGTAACACATTTAGTAATTCTTGATAATATATTGCTTTTCACATTGGGAGGACATCTCAAAGTACTTCAAAGGGTTCACTGTGAAGAGTAGTAACTGTATTTGTAGGCAAAACGTGACAACCAATTTATGCACAGCAATTTTGTAAGAACATAAGAATTTACTGGGCAAAAGAAGGCAAAGGTCCATATAGTTCACCTTCCACCATCCTGGCAGGTGTTTGACATGCCATGTCCCAAACTCTACACTGTATCCTGAGATATTATCTTCTAGCAGAAATCTATCTAATTTGTTCTTGACACAAACAACATTTTCTGCTTCCACCGTTTCCGAATGGAGTCTGTTCCATAAGTTACTATTCGCTCAACTGAAGTAGTGTTTCCGCAGATTTGTTCTAAATGTATGTACACCCCCTTCAATTGCAGGCCGTGTCCTCTGGTTCTTCTGTTCAGTACAAGATAAAACAGCTTATCATGGTCTACATTATCTAGTCCCTTCGGAATCTTATACACTAACATCACCTTGTCAACCTTCCCCTCTCCAGAGTGAACATGCCCAGTTTATCTAATAGCACTTTCTAGTCCAGTCCCTCCATTACCTCAATGATTTAGGATGCCCTCCTCCGCATCCTCTCAATCACTGCAATATTCTTTTTATAATTTGGTGATCGGAACTGCATATACGGTAGTATGGTCGCACCAGTGATTTATAAAATGGAGGGGTAAACCCACGATTTTGGCTCAATATCGCCCTAGCATCTAATTTGCTTTACTGACTGCTACCAGTAAATTAGGTTGGCAGAATCTCTTCTTCATAAACTCATATTGGTTATCTTCTATCAATTTATTACCATCCAGATGCTCCATGATCTTATTTTTAATAAGAGTCTCTATTACTTTACAAACAGCCCATAAACAGCCACAAATTGTATCAGAGAGTTGTGTTGGCCAGAACACAGGGAGAAATTTTCTTTTTTGAACAGTGCCATGAGACCTTTAACACAATAATAATCCTTGCATTTGATGTCGCGTTTTTCATGTCTTCTGTCTCATAGCGCTTCACAGGATGTACTGGAAAGGTAATTGACTTTATATATGTGGGCAAAAGGTGGCAGACAATTGCAAACAGCAGTGTCGCCCAAACAGCCATGGATTTAAGTGACTAATTTATTATTGATATTTTTTGTGTGGAGTAAGGAAACTTGCCCAGGGTTTCGCCCTGCCAGGAATCAACCCAGGTCTCTCGCTTGTGGGGTGACTGCTTTAACCACTGAGCTACAGAACTTGACATGAACCTGAAAAGGCAGTTGGGATCTTTGTTTAACATCTCATCCAAAGGACCTCTGACAATGTAGCATACCACCACCACCAACAACAACAACAAATTTACACTTTTATAGCACCTTTCACATCAGGAGGATGTCCCAAGGTGCTGGGCAGTCAATGTTTCAGACCCGAGCTGGGGTCAGGGACGGGCAAGGTGGAGGGAAACGGGGGTGACTGATGGGATCGTCGAAAAGGAGGTTCTTGAGGTGGGAATTGATGGAGGTTAGGGAGGGACTGCGGGATGGAATTCCAGAGGTTAGGGGCAGAATGGCTGATGGCTCACCTGGCTATGGTGGGGCGGGTGGGTCAGAGGACATGGAGCCTGCTGAGCAGAGGGGACAGACATGTTGGTAGGTGGTTAGGAGGTCGCAGAGGTATGGTGGGACGAGACCATGGAGGGCTTTTAAGGTGAGGACCAGGATCTTGAATTGAATCTTCTGGGTGACGTAGAACTAATGAAGTCAGGCGAGGATGGAGTGATGCACTGCATTGGAGTGTAAGCTTAGAGTTCAATGGCCCAATAGTAGCTCTCACAACAATAACAACAACTTCGATTTATATAGCGCCCTCCACGCCGGACGGTGTCTCAGACCGCTCACAATTATGCATGCATTCTGCTCACCGGTGTCACTTGGTTGTCTTGTGATTTGAAGCTACCTGTATGTTGTCAGAGAAAAGATGGGAGAAATTATAATTTCGTACCACCTTCAATGTGCCTCAACTATTTACAATCTATACAAACGATCTAGACGAGGACTTGGAACTTAAAATATCTAAATTCGCGGATGATACAAGCTAGGTGGGAGAGTAAGCTCCGAGGATGATACAAAAATAATGCAATGGGATATAGAAGGTGGCAGATGGAATATAATGTGGGGAAGTGTGACGTTATTTACCTAGTGGTAAAAACAGAAAAGCAGATTATTTTCTAGAGGCGGAGAGACTAAATAGTGTTAGTGTTCAGAGAGATTTGTGGGTCCTTGTTCACCAGTTACAAAAAGTTAGGATGCAAGACAAGAAGAAACTAGGAAGGCTAACGGTATGTTGATGTTCATTGCAAAAGGGTTAGAATACAAGAGTAGGGAAGTCTTGCTGCAACTGTATAGGGCCTTGGTGAGACCGCACCTGGAATATTGTGTGCAGTTTTGGTTCACTAGGTTGGATCCTGGGATGAGGGAGTTGACCTATATGAGGATAGGTTGAGTAAAATAGGCCTATATTCTCTAAAATATAGAAGAATTAGAGGTGATCTTATAGAAACCCATAAGATTCTTTAGGGGAATGACAGAGTAAACAGTGGGAGATTATTTCACCTGGTTGGAGAATCTATAACTAGTGATCACAGTTTTAAGATTAAAATGTGAGGAAACACTTCTTCACTCAGAAGTCAGTGAATTTATGGATTTCTCTAACCAAAAAGCTGTAGATGCCCGGTCCATGAACATATTCAAGACTGAAATTAATAGATTTCTGATGGATAAAGGGATTAAGGGATATGAGGATAAAGCAGGCAGATGGAGTTAGATTAGAAGAGCAGCCATAATCTTATTGAATGGCGGGGCTGGTTTGAATGGCTGAATGGCCTACTCCTGCTCCTAATTCCTATGTTCCTATGTGATACCCTCCATCATCTTGATCACAGAGAGTGGCTTTGGTGCTCTTTCTATCAATTCAGTTAAATTCTGCATAAAAATGGTCATTCGCAGCTCATGGAGGATAGTATTTCTAAAGAAATATCATGAGAATGTATGAGTGTGATCTAAATAGTGCACATAAATCTTTCTTGATAATATTTAAGGATTTCATACTATTCAGTGGAATACAGCTTCCTTTTTAATAAAAGCCTCCATAACTTTATTAGATGTAGCACTCCTCTCATATCCAGTTCTAACATTGAGTCATTGTCAGCAATTTATCTGCACAGATTTCAAAATAAATTTCAAAATGGTTATTTGTCATTTATTGCTTTGGAGATATCTACAAAACCCTTTTGTCACCCGAGGAAACAAAGAGAATCTGTTATTTTCAATGCATGGGGCATTTTTAAATTAGGGAAGTTGATCGTTTGTAAAATTAGGCATTTGCTAAGTACCGTACTGTACTGTAATTGAAAAGGAACCTGCTCTACTTGTAACACATTAAAGTAACACAGGTGCAGTCTAAGCACCAGGAGCTTCTGTGGTTTAATCCCGGCCTGTACTGAGTTTACTGATCTCTGTGATCCAGTCTGCTTTTAATTTAATCAATACAGTTGATACTCATTTCCTGTGTTCACCAAGTCTTCCCAAGATGTGAAACTGGGGGGAAAACAGCCAGTAGCTGAGAGGGGAGAGGTCAGGTCTGTAATGACGAACTCTATCATCAACTGATCTATCCACCCTCACTGCTAAAGTCTTGAATATTAACAATGGTGACTTGGGCAGAATACCAGAGGCCAACCAGCACCCATGGAGCTACACCTTAGTATGAGAACCAGGAGCAGAGAGGTATATGTCAGTGGGGCAAAATAGATGAAACTGTTGTAATGTTAAAACAAAACAATGTATCATAGCTCACAAAAACAGAGCTTGACTTCTACGAGTTTTAAACTTGATGTCTTCTCTGAGATTTAACAACATGATCCCTATTAATAAGTAGACTAGTCTGTAGGCACTGTATAACATTAAGTCCCTTTCAGTTAGTGTCTAGATTTACCTTGACTTCAATTCCATCAAATACAGTCAATATTTATTTAACTGCATAGAATGAAATAATGTAACTAGGAGGTATCAACAGAAGAAACAACAGTAGAAATAAGAGAAAAACAAAAGGGTTTAGAAAACTGCACAAAAAAATCTAGACAACAACAAAATTACATTTATAGAGCACCCTTCATGTTGGAAGGGCGTTCCACGGCACTGTGAGGTAAGGGTTTTTGTAGATGGGTTTCGTGTTGGACCTGGCAACTTTCTAGTTGAGATTTCCCAGGCAACCAAAGCAATGGGAGAAACCTCTGTAGAAAGAAAAAATCATCAAAGCATTTTTATAATACAGCCCACATTCTCTCAGATTGCCCACATAAGCCCACATTCTCTCAGATTGTAAAACAAGATCAAAATCTAAACCTACAAACACTCGTTCATGTGTAAATTCACAAACTGCAGTATCTACATGAATTCAACTCCATGGTGTGAATATATGTGGATACTTTAGTAACTATAGATACAACAACAAAATTACATTTATAGAGCGCCATTCATGTCAGGATGATGTCCCAAGGCTGAACAGTTAGGTTGAGATCCGAACAGGAGGCGGAGGGGGGGGTGGGGGGTGGTCGGGGTAGGAGAAAGGAGAGTAGGAGAGAGGGGAGAGTTAGGAGGGCAGCAGAAGGCACAGTCAAAGAGGAAGGTCTTGAGACCGGCCTTAAAGGAGGAAAGGGAGGAAACGAGGCGAAGGGATTATGGGATGGAGTCCCAGAGTGTGGGGGCAGAGAGGCTGAAAGCCCGGCCACCGATGGTAGGGCGGTTCAGGTGGGGTACATGAAACAGGCCGGTGCCCGCTGAACGGAGAGGACGGGCAGGCTGATAGGGAGACAGTAAGTCAGAGAAATAGGCGGGGGAAGGAGAAATGGCCTTGAAAGTGAGGACGAGGATCTTGAAGTTGACCCTCTGGGAGATGGGGAGCCAGTGGAGACAGGCGAGGGTGGGAGTGATGTGGTCGCGGATCTAAGCTAACACTGCTTAGATCGGGGAACAATGCTGGGGGAAGAGCTGCAGTCTTGGTGTCCTTTGAATAAAATGTTAAATTGCAGTTCCAATTGTCTCTATTCAGGTGGATGTTTAAAATCCCATAGCACTATTTGAAAAGAGGAAGGAGTTTGTCCTGGTCAACAATCCCCTTGATAAAATTGACTATTTTCTTCATGGTTGTTTGTGGGGCATTGTTATGGGTCATACCACAAATTCGTTGTCATGTTTGCTTACAAAAATATACAGTCAATACACTTTACAGTAAATTTTGTGAAGTACTTTGGGATGTTCAATGATATAATGAGGCATTACATCAAATGCAAGTTTTTAAAAAATATTATTATAACCTGATCAAAAAAAACAAAATACATTGAAAACATTTATAAAAGTGCTTAGATTTCCTTTATTTTCAGGAGGGATAAATCAGGGTGACAAGATGATCTGAATAGAGAGGTTGCTAATGATATAAAAACATGTAATAATATTTCTATAGCAATTAATGGTAGCTCTCAGTAAGTATAGAATGTTGACTTTTAAGCTTGGCTTTCCCTATACTGATAAAATACATTGTGGATGACTTGGTGATAGGAAATTCATATTGGAGTGATGCTCTGTATATTAAACAGTGGCTGAGTTAGACTAGGCAGTCTTCACAAGATGGATCAAAGGCATTCTGTCTTTGATGAATGTTTAAAGTTAGTTAAAGCCACATTACTGAAGTAGAATTTGTTTGCTATGTCTGCCTGATGTGTGATGCTGTGACCTTTATGTTTAGGAATTCTAACTCACTGCTAGTGTTTCCCAAAAGTGTTTATATAATTATAATACATTTTACCAGTACTATATGAATCATAGGAAATTTTCATAGAACTGTTTTATTTGCAGCACAATTTATAGTTAAAAGCAAAGAATTGATCACAAATTAAGGTAATATTTTTTGCATGATTTTCAATTTGAGTTAGAAGAATTTGCTATGCTGAAGCTATGTGCAGCAACGATATATTTTCCTTTTGGAAATTCTAGCTTTCTTCAAATGGAGTTTCCAGGCAAGCAATTGCAAATTGTATCAGGTATATTGAAATAATAATAATAATCCTTGCATTTGATATAGCGCTTTTGACGTCTTCCAGACGTCTCAAAGTGGTTTACTGAATATACTATAAAGTTAATTGACTATTTGTGAGTGAAACGTGACAGCTAATTGCACACAGCAGTCCCACACACAGTCACGGATTGAAATAATTTTTTTTAGGGATTATTATTAGGCATGTAGCATACAGAAACGTGTCAAGGTTTCGCCCTGACCTGCCTGGAATTGAACCCAGGTCTCTTGCTTGTGAGGCGAGTATTCTAACCACTGAGCTACAAGACACAAAATAGGATCCATGATAGATTTACACAATCATTTAGATGGACCTATTGATATTCCTTATACATATTAGACAATGTTAATCTGTAGTGCTTTGTAACTTAATTGACTTATTATATCTTTAAGCTTTTACCTTTTCCTGTGACACATATGGAAACCCCAAACCCTCCAAACCAAACTGAGAGTTCTATGTATGACACCTATACATGGGGAAGGTTTGTATCAATTCTTTAAAGGAACATTAATTAAAGTATTTTTTAACAGGATTTCTTTGCAAAGAATCTCAATCGTATAAATGGACTCTCTTTCCTGTCACCAGTAGTGTTTCATGCCAATTTATGGGAACAACAAATTAACATGTTGTATTTCTGGAGCAAGTTAGCCTCGTCCATGTTACTTTCCGGATGGAAAATCCAGTGCCCTACTTGCTAGTCTCCCCAGCTCCACAATAAACAAGTTTCAATCAATTGAAAACTCTGCTGCCCGGATACTCACCCTATACAAAACTCCATACCAATCACACCAATCCTTGCCAGTCTCCATTGGCTCCCAATTACTGAATGGATCAATTTGAAGATCTTCTCACTCATTGTTAATTTCCTTCATGCGCTTGCACCTCGCTCACTATCCAACCTTCTTCCCCTCCACTCCACCACCCACTACCTGTGCTCAGCTGACTCCAGCCTTCTATTTGTCCCTCGTACCTTGCGCTCCATCATCATACATTGTATTTGTATCCATAATACAATTATGGATTTGCTCTCAACTGGTTCGACTCTTACCTCTCTTACCGTATCCACTTTATTGCCACTAATGGCTTCTCTTCTAGCCCTCGCACTGTCAACTGTGGCATCCCCCAGGGCTCTGACCTTGGCTCCTTACTTTTCAATATCTGCATGAACCCCCTTGCTGACATCATCAGCAGACATGGAGTCAACTTCCATATGTATGCGGATGACATCCAACTCTATCTTTCTGCCTCTACCCTCGATTCCAGGACAACTGCTGTCCTGACAGACTGCCTGTCAGGCATCAAGTCCTGGATGAGAGCTAACTTTATGCAGTTGAACATCAACAAGACCAAGGCCCTCCTGATTGATTTGTGCCAATGCCTTCACACATCAGGCACTGATGCTTTTGACACAGTCGACCATGTCATCCTCCTCCATCGCCTGTCCTCCACCATCCACCTTAGTGGGACCGCACTCGCCTGGTTCGAGTCCTACCTCACAAACCGCCAGCAGTACATCTCCACAAACGGTTTTTCCTCCCGCACTCACCCAGTCACCTATGGGGTACATCAGGGATCCATCCTTGGCCCCCTCCTTTTCCTCATCTGTACGCTTCCTCTTGGGGATGCGATCCGCAGACATGGGGCACACTTCCACATGTATGCGGATGATACCCAACTCTATTTCTCCACTTCACTTTGTGACCCCCAGTCCCCCGATGTTCTGTCAGCCTGCCTTTCAGACTTCAGGGGCTGGATGAGCATAAATTTCTTGCAGCTGAATGTTGACAAGACGGACGCCATACTCCTTGGCTCTCGTCAACGTCTCCATTTGCACGGCTCTCACCTCCTCCACCTTCCAGGCCTGCCCCTAAAACTCTCCGAACCTGTGCGCAACCTTGGCATCAGGTTCGACCCCCAACTGTCCTTCCTCCCCCACATCCGGTCCGTCACCAGCACTGCCTTCTATCACGTCCAACGGATCGCCCATCTCTGGCAATACCTCACCTTAAAAAACGCCAAAACCTTGGTCCATGCCTTTGTCACCTCTCGGCTGGACTACTGCAATGCCCTCCTCGCCGGTCTCCCCTCCACCACAATCCACAAAATCCAGCTTATCCAAAACTCTGCCACCCACATACTCACCCACTCTAAGCTTCGGTCCCCGATAACCCCAGTCCTTGCCAGACTTCACTGGCTCCCTATCCCAGAGAGGATCGACGTCAAGATCCTCACCCTTGTTTTCAAATCTCTCCACTCGTCTGCATCCCCCTATCTCTCTGATCTCCTCTCCCCACAACCCATCACCCGCTGCCTTCGCTCCTCTGGGTCTGGCCGCCTCCATGTCCCCCGAATCCTCCGCTCCACCCTCGGCGGCCGTGCCTTTAGCCACTACGCCCCGAGGCTCTGGAACTCCCTTCCTCACTCGCTTCGCCTCACCCCCTCTCTTCCCAGTTTCAGGTCACAGTTGAAGACCTTTCTCTTCGACTAAGCTTTTGGTCACCTTCCTGCTCCTGCCCCTGGCTCGGTCCCGGGATCCGCTCCTGTGAAGCGCTCTGAGACGCCGTCCGGCGTGGAGGGCACTATATACATCAAAGTTGTTGTTGATGTTGTTGACAGCATCAACCTCCATGGTTGCACCCTCCACCTCACCAAACCAGTCAGGAACCTAGGTGTCTTGTTCAATCCTCAACTGTCCTTCCCCCCCCACATGCAAGCCATGACCTGCTCTGCCTTCCCTCACCTCGTCAACATGGCCTGACTCCACCACTACCTCACCTCTCAGGTGGCTGAAACCCTCATTCATGCCTTCTTCAGCTCCAGGCTCGACTATGCCAACGCCCTGCTTGTCAGCCTTCCCAATTCCTCCTTTCACAGGCTGCAGATCATCCAGAACTCTGTGGCCCATGTCCTCCAACACTCCAACCTCCACGCCCCCATCTCCCCCATCCTCGCATGACCCCATTGGTTCCCCATCACCCAGAGGATTCAAGATCCTGTTCCTCATCTTCAAAGCCCTCCACGGCTTCGCCCCACCCTACCTAGGAGATTTGCAATCTCCTAATCCCCTATCAATCTGTCCATTCCCTCCACTCAGCAGGCTCCAGCCTGCTCCATGTCCCCTGACCCACTTGCCCTACAATCGGCGGGCGAGCCTTCAGCCACTCTTCCCCTAACTTCTGGATTTCCATCCCGCACTCTGTCCACCTCAACCCTTCTTAGCCTCCTTCAAATCCTGCCTCAAAATCCTCCTCTCCCCGGTCCCATCAGTCACCCCAAATCCCCTCCTTTCCCTCCACACTCCCCAATCCCGACCCCAGCTCGGGTCTGAAATACTGACTGTCCAGTGCCTTGGTACGTCCTCCCGACGTGAAAGGCGCTATAGAAATGTAATTTTATTGTTGTTGTTGTTAGCCTAAACTGAGTTCAAGTCTCAGTGCTGGAATTAAATCCACAACTTCCTAATCTATTGTGCTACCAACTTTTAAAAGGGAATTAGATCTTTATTTAGGGAGAACGGGTCTATTAGGCTATGGGGAGCGGGCAGGGCAGTGGGATTGAATCGCTCTTTTCAAAGAGCCGGCACAGACTAGATGGGCCGAATGGCCTCCTTTTGTGCTGTAAAATTCTATGATTCTATGATTCTATGACACATAAGAAACAATTGTATTGGACGGCACAAGACATTTTCAATATAGACAAGATAAGTATCGCCTTATCTTTGGACAGTTGAGTCTAAAGAGACAGACATTTAGGGATTACGATTTACATTTCATATCTAGCAATTAATACCAAATATTTTAGTTTCTACTTATTAATTCACCAGAAGCAGTAGATGGTAGTCTAAATTATTCACATCTATCTTTTCATGAAATGGAAATGTGACGGCTGACCTATGCAAACGATACGGTTTGTAATAGTGAAGGGAAGAAAGTGACAACTAAATGAAAGGCACAAAGCATACTGAGCACGTTTCACTGAGACTGAATTGTTTAATTTCATACAGGCCCAGAATGGAGGAAATGAAAGGCCCAGGTTAGATGCAGTAACAGTAAAAGCAGAGTGGGCAGGGGTTGTGAAGCAAACCCAAGTTTGCCAATCTGTGGGGGGAAACAGAAGAGTGAGGGTGGAATAGGTCACACACATAGGAAGGTGCATGTTATCAAGGGGATTGAGGATGAGGATCTTGAAATCTATCTATTCGGAGATGGGGTGGTGGTACAGCAATGGTGGCCAACCTTTATTGCCAGCCAACGAAATATATTACAAATTAGGGTCCGGCGATATATCGATATATCGCTAAAACCCGATATAATTTTCATATCGATACGCTGATATAGAATTTCAAAAATATTGATATATCGAAAAATCGATATATCGAGGTAAAAAATCGGGATGCGAACACACTGACCTACAAGACCCAGAATGCTCATCTCTATACACAATGCACAGACCAAGGTGCAAAGCCACCATATTGTATTCATAGTCCTCGAATACAATATACAGGTATGCAAGAGGTGGGGGGTGGGGGAGAGACGGCTTGGTGGGGGGTGGGGGTGAGGGGGAGAGAGACGGCTGGAGGGAGGGGGAGAGAGACGGCTAGGGGGAGAGAGACGGCTGGGGGGAGAGGGGGAGAGAGACAGCTGGGGGAAGGGGGAGAGAGACGGCTGGGGGGGGAGAGGGGGAGAGAGACGGCTGGGGGGAGGGGGAGAGAGACGGCTAGGGGGAGAGAGATGGCTGGGGGGAGAGGGGGAGAGAGACAGCTGGGGGAGAGGGGGAGAGAGATGGCTGGGGGGGGAGAGGGGGAGAGAGACGGCTGGGGGGAGGGGGAGAGATACGGCTGGGGGCAGGGGGAGAGAGACGGCTGGGGGGAGGGGGAGAGAGACGGCTGGGGGGAGGGGGAGAGAGACGGCTGGGAGGGGAGAGGGACGGCTGGGGGGGAGAGGGGGAGAGAGACGGCTGGGGGGAGGGGGAGAGAGACGGCTGGGGGGAGGGGGAGAGAGACGGCTGGGGGGAGGGGGAGAGAGACGGCTGGGGGGAGGGGGAGAGAGACGGCTGAGGGGGGAGGAGAGGGGGAGAGGGAGAGAGAGACAGCTGGGGTGAGGGGGAGAGAGATGGCTGAGGGGAGGGGGAGAAAGACGGCGGAGGGGAGGGGGAGAGAGACAGCTGGGGGGAGGGGGAGAGAGACGGCGGTGGGGGGAGGGGTAAAGAGACGGCTGGGGGAGGAGTGGTGGGGGAGAGAGATGATGGGGGTGGGGGGTGCGAGAGAGGGAAGGCGGTGGGGGGGGTGGGGGAGAGACGGGATGGATGTGATAATATGCAGATAGATAGAGATGGGCGGGATGTGAGAGAGGAGAGAGGGAGAGAGACACAGAGACACACATACAGAAAAACACAGAGATGGAGAGAGTGAGAGACACAGAGAGAGAAAGATATTTACCTCCTGAGGAGATAGGCCCCGAATGCGCACGCACCCGGAATGCGCGCGCACCCGGAACGCGCGCACCCCGAATGCGCGCGCACTCCGAATGCGCGCGCTGTGCGCGCGCATGTGCAGTACGCAAAACCCCCAAATATCGGTATTTCGGTATATCTCGATATGAGCCCATCGATATATCTAAATCGGAAAATTTCCATATCAACGGACCCTATTACAAATACAATTCAATTTTTTTTCAGTGTGAGGTAGGGCTATGGGTGGGGGGGAGGGAAGGGGATGGGGGTGCTACTTGACGAATGGCCATAACTGAAGTAAAACCTGTCAAGGATGGATACAATGGCCAGGTGAGGTTTTTTTTAAGTCGAGGCTGCAGGTGGGTTAAAGGTGTGAATAATGAATTTTGCAGCATTGCATGCGAGATAGAGTTGGAGACAACAACAAAAAAAAATTGACAGGTTGGGAAGGTTCAGGAATTTGGAACTGAAAATCAGCAGGAAGGTCGGCTTCTGTCTTGTCCACGTCCCAGCTCAGATTCCTAGTTGGCTATGTGAAGCTACAGGGCTTTGAGCTGTCCTCCTTTCAACACCTTTGGATTGTCTCCCAACGTGAAAGGCACTTAACAAATGTAATTTTGTTATTACCCAGACTTTGTGGAGTGAAGGGTAGAAATAGAGGTAGATTTGGATGGAATCTTTGTTTACGTGAAAACTAATGCCATGTTTGCGAATTATGTCATGCAGATGAGGACAAGGAGGGGACCGAGTATAGAACCTGCAGGATTCACCACAGGTAACTGTGTGAAAGAGAGCGAAGCCATTGGAGAAGATAAAGTGAAGGCAATGGGTCAAGTAGGATTGGAACCAGAAGAATACTTTCTTTTCACACTTGTTTTGGGCCACCTCTCCTCACCACCCTACTTTCCTCCACCCTTCTTTCCTCAGCTCCCCTCTCTCTCCCAGCTCAGACTCCTAGTTAGCTGTGTGAAACTGAAGTGCTTTGAAATATCCACCCCCCAACCCGTGATTAGATTACATTATTCTAAATCTCTCCCACACACCTATTATTTTGTATGTAATGAAAACTAACCGGAGAAGTCTAAACGCCTGGTTGGCTGCCTATCGATTACAAATGCGATAAAGAACAGCAGCAGGGAGGAAGGAGTTTTACTGAGTGCAAAATATGGAAATAGGATTAGAAAGGAAAGCAAGAACATAGATTTTGTAAAACTCCTTGTCATACTGAAACATCTAAAACATAGGTAATTGTTGTTAAGTGTTAGTAGGCATGTAGCCACCTAGAGCTGATTAATAGACGTGTTCACCAAATTGCTACAATTACAAATTCTTAGGTGTCCATTCACTACTAACCAGCAGGAGTACATAGACTGAAATGTTCTGCACTGCCTGAACCACATGTGAAGCTCAAACCTCTTTACAACAACAACATTACATTTAAAGAGCACCTTTCACGTCGGGAGGAAAACCCTAGGTGCTGAACAGTCAGGCGTCAGGACCCGAGAATGGGGGAGGGGAAGGGAGAGAGGTGGGTGAAGGCACGATCGGAAGGTACTGTGGGATGAAGTTCCAGAGTGTGGGGGCAGAGAGGCTGAAAGCCCGGCCACCAATGGTAGGACGGATCTGGCGGGAGACAGGGAGTAGACTTTTAATGTTGTTTCTTGGTGCATCTCATAATGTATTGTAACACTTAAATGGTATTTTACATCAGAAATGAATGCAAACCAAATATTAAATGTGGAACTTTAAATCTGTCTGTGTTAATACTTGTCCCATCCGTGATTTATAGAGCAGGGGAGGATATGGAGTTTCAAATTTCTTAATAGAGCAAATTAACTTAAGTGGTTTGGATTCAACCTCAATTAAACAACTAAATTAGTGTTCTTAGTTTAAATATTTGAAACCTGTAAACAAAACTGCCCGTGGCATTACAGCAACGCTGCTAATGGTGTACCTACTGCCTCATGTGCTCATTTTTTTGTCAGTATCTGGGCAGTAAAGTGAAAGATAATCTGAGTAAACACCGTTTCTTCATTCTCCAATACCAAATGCACTAACTGGTTATATTCTAAAATAACCTCCTATATTCTTACTCTTCAGTTGTAAAAAAGAACCTTTATCTGTGCAACCAGCTAAGGGATTATAGCTTTTTCGCTGTCACTTAGAAGCAAAGATCCTTTTTATCTCTCACAACATTAGAGTTTTTAACGTAAAAGTGGTTGAGAATGTGGCTGTTCCCAATGGTGGAAATGATGAAGAGATTTGCAGAATTCTGACAACTCTCTGCAAGAATCATTTGCTTTCCAACTTGGGCCATGATATTAAGATTCCACTGAAGCACTTTGTATCTATTGGGTAGAAAGTAGTTTTCAGAGAGGTAGATGGCAGGATTCTCCATTCTGTATAAAGCATACATCAGTAATCCACTGGAAATACCTGCCAGCTAGAAGGTCACAAGTAATCAGAGCAATTTGTCTGTCGCAAGCACCTCAATCTTTTAAAGTCAGTAAAAGTGTGTATTATATAAAATATCACTTATGTAGGAGGAGGGAAATGAAGGCTGTAGTTCAGCATTGGGAATCTGATGATCTTGAAGACTTCCCTAAAATCATCTGTAACTCTCCCTGACACCTATTATTCTCTGTGTAATGAATGAACACTAACTGGAGAAGCCTAAACACCTGGTTGGTTACCTATTGATCATAGATACAATAAAAATCAACAGCACAGAGCAAGGAATTTTACTGAGTGCAAAATAAGGACATAAAAATTAGGCACATGGCCTATAACCATTGACATGGACTAGTTGGGTTGAATGGCTTGTTTTTAGCTATAACCGTCAATATAATTAGAGTAAATCCTCCTCCTGCATGGGAATTGTCAAGATTACCAGAGATAATTATTTAGGAAGGACAAGTTTGCAGAGCTATGGGGAAAGTGTGGGGAAATGGGATTGATTTGGACAGCTCTTTTCAAAGAGCCAGCGTCGTCACATTGGACTGACTGCCCCCCTACTGTGGTGTATAATTCTATGATTTTATGATTCTATGATATGTAGCTGCAAGGTTACCTGGGTTCAGATTGACAGTGGAGTCTAAAGTATGACCTCCTTGTTCTGTGGGCCTGTGCGGACTCAAACAGCCGATTGGCCTCCTTTTGCAATGTAGATTTCTATGTTTATGAAAACATAGAAATCTACATGTTTTCATAAACATGTTTTCATAAACATTTACTTTTATGTAAAGTATGAAAGTAAATGATTCTAGAGACAAAGTAGTTATTACTTACACAATCAACTCAATTGTTCCTCCCACATCTAAGTTGTTTAAAATTTAGTCTAAACTGACCCTCCAAATGCTGTAGGTGTACACCTACATTGCTGTAGGTGTATTGCATTTTTGGAGATGCCGCGATTCAGATGAGATGTTAAACCGAGGTAATGTCTGCACTTGACGCTACCCCATGTGAAGGGTGCTATAAAAAAGTTTTTATTGTTGTTCAGATGGATGTTTAAGATCCCAGGGCACTATTTGAACAAAGAAGGGAATTTCGCCTGGTGTTCTGGTAACAACCACCAAATAGAATTGGTCATTCACTTCATGCTTGTTTTGGAATATTGCTGTCTGCTGCATTCGGAGTCAAACTGGCTCAAACAGTCAAAATGTCAGACTGGCAGCTGCATTCGCAGTTATACACAGTCATTAGACTTTACAGTGTACTCCATTAAGTGCTTTGAGACATCCTCTTGATGTGAAAAATCTTCTATCAAATGCAAGGAATATTTTGATTATTATTACTTTCAGGAATCTGTCTGCTCTTGGAAACAATACATAGTTAAAATGAAATGAACTGACCTTTTTAGGTCAGCTAAAGTGATTTATTATCAACTGAAAATGAAGCTCGCTCAGATTTTGATATTAATATCACAACACTGAAAGGTCTCAGCTGGCTACCTTTTTGAGTGTAAACTACAGTATCAGGAGTCCTGTAGCTCAATGGTTAGAGCACTCGCCTTACAAGTGAGAAACCTGGGTTCGATTCCAGGCAGGGCGAGACCTTGGGCAAGTTTCCTTACTCCACATGCCTTACAATAATCCCTCAAAAAAAATTATCGCAATTGGTCAATTCAATCCATGACTGTTTGTGGGACACTGCTGGGCGCAATTGGCTACCATATTTGCCCACAAATATACAATCAATTCACTTTACAGTATATTCTGTGAAGAACTTTGAGATGTCTAGAAGATGTGAAAAGTGCTACATCAAATGCAAGGATTATTATTAGTAGTAGTAGTAATAGTAGTATTGCTTTTTTGCCTGTAAAAGTACTGTATGCCTTTTGAGTTGTACTAAATGTCCCAGGGGGTTATCGTGACTCACTAAATCCCAGGAGCTACATTAAACTGCACATTCTCACTCTTAACTAAATTAGTTTGGGGTAGTGCTTGTTAGGTTGTCTAAAAACCTGCTCACCTAAGCATTTTCAGATTTTTCTTTCACATGTAGTTAAAGATTGAGTTGCCTGATGTATGAGAATCTACATTAACTCCTCCAGGACCCAAAACTAGTGCAGAGTTGGGAGATTTATTAAATTGACTGTTCTGCTGACTGCTGCTACTGGATAAGCCTGGCACACAGACAAGGGTGAGGTTTGATTTCACTTTGTTTCTCTACCACTGTGTAGAAGAATTAGGAAAGCGAGCAAGCCAAACAGTGTGTTGAGAAATAGGATGCTAATTTCTTGATAATTGCATACTGCATTGGGCAAATGTCATGTTTTTTTCTATCATGTAGTGACTTTGGAGGTGAAATTTTACTCATTATTAATTTTAAATGTAGCAACTTTGTTAATCTGGTTTAATTTATAGTATTCTTTAAAAAGCATTTATTAATAAGCAAAGTTATTAGAATTCCTGTTGCCCCACATAATCTCCTCCGAGTAGATTACATTGGAGTGGAGTTTCCGAGCTTTGGTTCCACTTACTGAAGCTACCCTGAAAGAAGTGACTCAGATTTCTTCGTTATGCAATATCCCCAACGTGCCATTGTAACCAGAAAATCTCATTGCAAATGCATATAATCAAAGTCACTACACTTGGAATCAAGGCGACTATTTCTTCTTAGGTTGACTAACAATCCCCCAACTAAAATTGTCCAATTATGTTGTTTGTGCGCTTTGCACAAATTGGCTGCCACATTCACCTGCAAAATACATAGTCACTACACTTTACAATAAAGCATGTAAAACACTTTGGGATTAGGAATAGTGTTGAGTTATTTTCAAATGCAAATAACATAACTATTTTCAGATTTCTTAAAACAGAATTCCAATGCTATCCATACTGAACCAATAACTACAGTAATGGAAATTTAGATAGACTGTTCTAGCTTTCTAAATTAATACTTTCACATATTTGAATCAAAACACATGTGCTTATAATGATAGACCTGCAATGCTGTAATTTTCAGCAGACCTAGTTGCAATATGCTTGGAAGGAAAACTTATACTTACACTAATACTGTGGCCTCTGCAATATACAGTACAGTATTCACAAATAAGAAACATCTGATTAACAAAAACCCTGATTATTCCAACAGTATTTACTCGTTAGCAAATGAAAATCAGCAGTTTGAATATTTAAATGAATTATGTCTTTCTTTTATGGATAGAATATTTGGATTTTTGGTTTTGTCAGCCAGGTGTCTGACATTTGCAGAAAGCCATCATCATGCTCGCGTGTATTGAAAACAGACAGGGAGTTCCACGTATACCACCTACACATGGAAATTCTGATGTCTGGAATGCAATGTACACTCTTTCCCGGACAGGACACACCTGCTTATCGAATTCCAATGAGTATTAACCTCACATTGGTGGGTGCCAAGGCTTGGTAACTCCATTGCGGTATTGCTGGAGTCTAACCAGCTAAACTATGCATAGCTTGCTATTGAAAGTACTCTTCAGCAAGCTTCCTACTGCTTTTCCAATAGGACCACCCTACCTGTTACGACTTTGGCTTTCAAGGCTAAGGAATTGAGGGGAAATAATCTCTAATGACCCATATGCCCCTCGAAATCCTGTGGGTAGGCCAGACAAACTGGGCTATCATCAGTGGTGTCCGAGAGTACCGTGTACCTGCCTAGCTTAGGATATTTGGAAGCTCATTGAATATTAAAATAAAGCTTCAAAGATCCATTGGGCAACACTGACTCTGACAACTGCTTGGCAACAAAGGTCGAAGAGACAATTGCATTGAATAAGTAAACAGGTCATATCAGAGAGTCAATGCGAGGACATTTTTATTAATACAGTACAGTACTTCTATATCAGAAATGCAAGAATAATTTTTATTAATATCTCTGCATTCTAAGAAACTGCCTGCAGCAATGAATTTCAGCAGTCCGCACAGAAATTTGCAGTCATTATGCAAGCGTTGAGGTGAAGTTGAGATTTTAATGTATGAGTGAACCACTTTGAGATTTTTTTCTGTGGGGTGGGATGGTGTTGGCGGTAACTACTAGCTAAATCACACTAGGAAAAATGCTCCTAAAAATCAAGTGACTTTCCTACTGTTTTTCTTCTCTGATGGGCCAGGAGATCTGACTTAGAGTTGGGTCTTGAGAAATCCAGATTCGGCAAAAGCAGCTATTTAAAATGCGATTGCCTTCAGAAATAATCCTGCAGAGTAAATGCAGCATTGGTTTCAGTATCATTACTATTTCATTGTTGTAATTTGTCTCTATTTGAGAGAAACAGGATTTCAGGCTTTATTGGCTGGTCTGGGCTGATAGGGCAGTCAATCATTGATTCCTAGACCAATTAAGCCTTTAAACCACCAACAAACAATTTCCTATTGCTTTGAGATGTTGATCTAGGGTGAAAGGCTTTGTAAAAATTACTCTACCTGGTGCTATACTGTGCAGCAACACAAACAAATCCTGGCATTTTGTTTTCTACAAAAAGGGAGCAAAATATTGAAATCATCTAAAGCCTAATTAATTAAATTATACTGTGCAACAATCCAGTCTCCATTGGATTTACAGCAAAGATTTGGATGAGAAAGATTCTTTGGCCCATTTAGTCTTATTATTTCAGAATACCTTGCAACGCTCTTCTTGTTACAGCATCAAACTGTTCCTTAAATACATCCAGCCTCAGGTACTCTTTCTGGTAATCTGTTTTAGTAATTAATTATCTTTGGGTAAGGAAATACTTCCTGGGGTCTGTCTGGAAATTATTCTTCACAATGCTCTCTTGCCTTGCTTATTTTGATGTTTGTAAAAAGTATAAGGGTTGTTTTCTCAATTCCATTTGCATCTTTTATACTTCTATAAACTCTCATCTGATAAGTCTCTTTTCTATGCTAAACAGCCCGGTTTGCTTAATTGTTCCTTGTTGCTCACCTCTCTAATATTTAACTATCCTCACTGATTTCCACTGCACTGCCTCCAGGCCCTGAATGTACCCTACAATGATGAGAACTGTATGCAGCACTATGGATACTGCACAACCTAAGTACTGTATACAACATGAGCATGGCTTCAGGCCCCAGGTTTGAGGAATTTTCTTTAAACACAGGGTAATCAATGACTGGCACTGGGTTGCCAGAACAAAGGGAACTGGACTCATTTAAAAAAAGCAGCTTGATGCAGTGATGGAGAGATGATAAGTTGGATGCTCTGGTGGGAAGAGCTCTGATAGGTGAAAGGGCCTTTTTCATCCATTTATGATGTTGCAATACAGGTTAACATTTTCTCATGGATTCACCTTTCGACAGTCTCATGGATTTCTATTTTTCCAAGATTGATGCCTATCCGTGTCCACTATGAGATCAGAGTAACAAAAGCAACAGATACAAATATCAGATTACCTAACATCCTCATCGCACAATTTGAAAAACTTTCTCCCAGTGTTGGACAACAATCACACAGATAAAATTAATCATTTACTTCATGGCTGTTTATGGGACCTTGCTGTATTTCAATGGTTTACCATGTTTATCTGCAAAATAAACAATCAGAGTGCTTTACAATCCTGGTAATAATTGCAAGGCATCCTCCATAACTAAAAGTCACTATATCGAGTCAAAATATTTTTTCATACATAAAAACCTGATTAAAAGTCAAGAGGGGTAGAAGATTTTGCATTTCATTGAGTGATTCTTTCTATCTATTTTTATGATGCAAACAGTCACAATTTTATTATGCAGCAGTTTGCAAAGTAAATCACAGAGTTATAAAGTATCAGGAAGCTTAACACTATTCATCACTGCATCTTAAACCTGTGAGCCATTGTTTCCAGGTTCCTTTGTAAGAATAAATCAAGATGACATGCTCGATATATCGCTAAAATCCGATATAATTTTCATATTGATTTGCCGATGTAGGCATTTCAAAAATATCGATATATCGAGGTAAAAAATCGGAATGCGCACACACTGAACTACTAGACCCAGAATGCTCATCTCTATACACAATGCACAGACTGAGGTGCAAAGCCGCCATATTGGGGTGGAGAGAGACGGCTGGGGTGGGGTGGGCGGGAAAGAGATGGCTGCGGGGTGTGGAGGGGGAGAGATACGGCGGGGGCGGAGGGGGAAAGAGATGGCTGGGGGGGGTGGGGGGGGAGAGAGACGGCTGGGGGGGGGTGGAGAGAGACGGTGGGGGTGGGGGTGGGGGGGGAGAGAGATGGCGGGGGCGGGGGGGGAGAGACGGGGTGGATGTGATAATATACAGATAGATAGAGATGTGAGGGATGTGAGAGAGACACAGAGACACAGACAGAAAAACACAGAGATGGAGAGAGTGAGAGACACAGAGAGAGAAAGATATTTACCTCCTGAGGAGATAGGCCCCGAATGCGCGCACACTCCGAATGCGCGCGCTCTGCGCGCATGCGCAGTACGAAAAACCCGAAAATATCGATATTTCGGTATGTCTCGATGTGAGCCCATCGATATATCTTAATCGGAAAATTTCCATATCGACGGACCCTATGATGAATCTTATTATGTGTACGCATCTCTTGCTTTTCTTTCAACAACTGCTGAAAATTATAGTTGAAAAGCTTAATGACTTAATTACAGATGAGTATTAGAGATGAGTAGTTGTGTTTAGTGCACATTCTTACATATTTCAAGGAGCCCATCTGGTTTGGAGGGAATGGTACTCAATTTATTGTCATGTTACATTAAAAAAACTGGTTTGCCTTATTAATTTACTCTTTCTGAATAAAGTATAGGCTGTCAGTGTAATAAACTGTAAAGGAATTCCACAGGTTTACAATATTATTGTGTTGACCATTCGGCAGGGAACTGCAGCTAAAATCATAGATGTGGGAGCAGTTTCAGTTACAAGATCAGCAATGACTTACTTTTTCTTTCAAAAAGGTCAACCATGCAATATAAAGCTGTAGTATTTCCTGAAGCCCTACTCCATTGCTCAACAACTGAATCTATACATGGTTATAATGAGCTGCCTGCCACATCAATAACTTTTGATGGCCCAAACACATTACTACTAAATATGAGCTAGTAATTTGGTGTCAATGTAAAGGGTTGGAAAAGAACCTTGTACTGTAACTGGGTAGGATAGTTTGAATGAAAGAACAAAGCTGTTTACAGATTGACAGCTAGGTTTAACATTTTTTACAAAGTCAAGCTTCTGTAAGGAACAAAGCACTGACCGTATCATTGGCATCTAATATTCTCTACCGATTCTTAGAGTGCTCCCAGGGAGCTGATTGTGTTTAAAATAATTGCAATTGAATCTAAGATCAGGTCAATAATGCAAAATTATGAGTCAACTTCAGAATATTATTCAATTAATTCAACTAGAATCTTTAAAGTCCACCTAAACAGGAAGACAGGTCTTCAACTTATTGCGTCAATCGAAGGACAGCATCGTTGACAACAGAACACTAGCCCAGCACTACGTTGGAGGGGATGTCAACATCGACTGTAACTCAAAATCCCAATGTGGGGCTGAACCCACAAAAACAAATTAAGACCGAGATTAAGAATGTTCCACAATTTTGCACATCTTAAATTTTAACACAGAATGGTCTGACATTAAGTAGAATTTTAGATCTCACAGTGGGAACAGTAATGCACATAAGACACAGGGTAATATGGTCAACCAAGCATGGGCACATTGAAAAGTCAACATTAGAGGTCACTTCATTTTATAATAATAATCCTTACATTTGATATAGCACTTTTCATGTCTTCTGGACATCTCAAGGTGATTCATAGAATATACTGTAAAGTGAATTGACTGTATATTTGTGGGTGAAACGTGGCAGCCAATTGTGCGCAGCAGTGTCCCACAAACAGACGTGGATTGAAATGACCAATTTTATTATTGTGTATTTTTGGGATTGATTACTATTAGATGTGTGGAGTAAGGAAACTTGCGCAAGGTTTTGCCCTGACTTGCCTGGATTCGAACACAGAGGTCTCACACTTGTAAGGCAAGTGCTCGAACCACTGAGCTATAGGGCTCCACCACATTTTGCCAATGCAAGGACTCTTCAGATGAGGTGCAGAGTAGAAATTCATTCTCTCCTATGTTGAAATTATGGTTAGGGATGTCACCAAAAAAAGAGGACTTCAAATAAAGTGTAATGATTCGCAATACTGATGCATTGAATATTTTTTACACTGAGAGTGCTTTCCTTCCCAGGATCTGTTTACTCCTAGCTTCTATTTCATTGGTTCTTTCCTAATTGCCTTCTTCAAGGAATATCCTACATGAAGTTCTGGGTTTACCTCCTACTCTCTTCCGCCCCTCCCCTTTACCCAGCCCCTCTACCTTGCTCGGGTCCCGTCCTGACTGTTCAGCGCCTTGGGACGTACTCCCAATGTGAAAGGCGCTCTATAAGTGTAATTTTGTTGTTGCTGTTGTTGTTACCAGATGGACAGTAGGGGGCTGATGATATCGACTAATACTTTGAACAATTTATAGAATAACTAGCTGTAGCTGTTGCAGTTTTCTTGCAAACAAATTATCCAAATAGAATGTAGATTTCAGTATTAATATACTTTAAACGATATTAGTATACTGGTAGATCCCGCTTAACGAAGGGGTTAGGGACCTTAAAACCTTTCGCTAAGCGAAAATTTCATTAAGCGAGAGTTTAACTATATTACTATTTGGACGCAGCCAAAATGCCGCCCCGACTCGAGCCTCCCCGCTAAAATCAATTTAGTTCCTGGTGGTTCCTAGCACTAACATTTTCGGTGTACAGGTTGTACACATTCGAACATACAGGTTCGGTTTACTCCCAAATCCGGAGCTCTGGAATCCAGAATGTGACAAAAATTGCAAGAATATAAACGGCAATCCTACCTGCTCCAGGCCAGGTCTTCACAGTCACCACACTGAAATATCGCAGCCTGGGCCCAGGCATTTCTGGACACGTGACGCGCTTCTGGCTTTTCCGATTTGTCCGGAAATACCCAAACCTGGGCTCGGCTACAGACCCGAATTCAGGACGCTCAACCTGTATTAGCGAAGGCCTAAGGTAGATATAACTGCTATTGAAGGCTACACAACTTTAAATACAACAATAAAATATTAAAATGTTAGTAAATACAACAATAAAGAATAAAATACAGACAGTCCTCGACTTACGATTATTGAAGCCACGAATCATCCTGCCACTTAAGCTCCTCTCTTATGGGAGCAGCTGCACTGCACTGCTTAACTGAGGCAACCGGGAGAGACGCTACCCATGAGAAGCTGCACTCGAGAAGCCCGCCAGATTTAAAGAATATACTGTAAAGTGAATTGACTGTATTTTGTGGGCAAAATTGTATTAGATTCATGTACAGTACTATATAATGATAGGAGATTACCTGCCAAAATAAGCCCATGGTTTTCTCTGTCACTACTTTGGTTGCAAAATATATTAGTACAGATGTAACTCTCAAGAGCAATATGTGATTTCCTCTGTCGCTACTTTGTTGCAGAATACCATGGATATCTCATATTTGGGGCTTAATTTTAACTTTTTAAAAAATACAGTTTATTAACAATAGGAAGTCCCCGAAAATAAATAATATACCCATGACACATCTGAATGCAAGACCTTTCCAACGAGATATAAAATACATCTCTATGTCAATCGGTTATTGTGTTATTACACGGATGTCCTCCCAACGTGAAAGGCGCTCTATAAATATAATTTTGTTTTATTGTTGCTACTGTCAAATACACACACACACACACATAGTTGTTTTATTAGTATAGATATGAGAGACTGTCCCATCCACAAAATTTGCAGTCACTCCACTTTACAGTACTGTATATCTTATGAAACATATTTAAGATAACAACAACAATACATTTTTGAAGCACCTTTCGCATCCCAATACATTTAACAGTTCTGCTGGGCACCCGAGCTGGGCTTAGGAATTGGAAAAGAGGAGGGAGTTTCTCTTGGTGTCCTGGGCAAAATAAAATGTAATTGGTCGTGCACTTCCTCCCACTGTGAAAGGCACAATATCAAATGCAAGGATAGTGGTGATGATTTTATTATTATTAATAATAAATAGAATATTGCTTTCAAAATAATGCACTTGTTATTTGATCAAAAATAAATTGCTGATTAGATTGTGTTGCTGTATCATCAAAAGATGTGTTGGGTGGTTTCCAAATCTGGGAAAGGATGATGTTATACAAAAAAAATGCAAAGTAATTTAATTTGTGAAAAGTCTATTACCTAGATATCAGACTGAATGAAGCAAGGTGTTAAATAAATTGTAATTATTAATGGACTGTCTTATCAATCTTTAAATAATCTGTTTGCCTTTATCTACATAGCACAATTATAATCATTCCATTCTGACTCTTTTGTGTGATTCGTTCAGAAATATCAAGCAGACTTAAAGGAATTGGATTTTTTAATACCCAATCCAGAAAATGATTTCCTCCCACTTTTGCTTCAGTTATTCACATGCCATTCAATGACTTAGAGAAGAGAGAATTGCCTGTTTCTACACCACTGTGTTATCAGCCACTCAGATATCCATATAACTGCTGGGATAGCTCTTCATTTTGTGAGAAAATCCAAGTCTTGACCCAGAATCAGTTAGTGAACTTGCCAGTTGAGGAAACAGTTTTAGGTCAAAGCCTGACTCAGTTGGTAGCCAGTTTTAAGCATCACAACAGGGAATTAAACTCACATAATCTGTGCTGACATTCCTGTAAAGTGTTGGTGGTGGGGTTGTGTGGCATTGTTGGAGGTGCTATCCTTCAAAAGAGACATTAAGCTGAGGACCTGTTTACATATTCAGTTGGAAGTTAAAATCCCATGGTACTCTGTAGTACAATAAAATTTATATTTATATACCATCTCCCAATGCATTTAACAGTTCTGCTAGGCACCCGAGCTGGGAGTGGAAATTGAAAAGAGGAGGGAATTTCTCTTGGTGTCCTGGGCAAAATAAAATATAATTGTTCATACACTTCATGGCTACTGTGGGACGTTGTTATGCACAGATTAGCTGCTGCAATTGCCTACAAAATACACAGTCACTGCATTTAAAGCAAATCTTGTGAAGCGCTTTTATAGTCCTCTCAACGTGAAAGGCGTTATATCAAGTGCAAGGATTGTGAAATAGAAATGCAACGATTATTATCATTGGTACAAACACGTGATCTGCCCATCTCAGGAGCTGCGCATACAATTGCTTCAACATTTCATTTTTGAGTGTACTTCTAAAGGAAATGTCTTCAATATAATACAATGCTACTTCACTTTTTACATTCACTACATTTCCTTTGTGACTATAACTTATTGTCAAGAAATCCTCACCAGATTTGTTGGACACAATGAAGAAGAGTAACATTTCCTTTAATTGTTCAGCAAACGTAAGACAGTAGCAACTAACAAATGCAATTAAAGGATGTCTCACACTGACCTGCCACAGTGACACTTTTTGCCTGCAGCTTCTGTGATCATGTAATAAGCCCCCACCTTCATTAGAACCATGAAATCACATAAATTTACAGCAAAGAAAGCCAATCGACCATCTGAAGGCTATCATGTCTGTGCTGCCTTTTTAAAAAGTAATCCACTCAATCCCATTTTCCTGCCCCTTCCACATAACATTTCCCTTTCAACCACAAAATATATAGTCAATTCACTTAATAATAATAATCCTTGCATTTGATATAGCGCTTTTCATGTCTTCTAGATGTCTCAAAGAGCTTCACAGAATATACTGTAAAGTGAATTGACTGTATATTTGTAGGGAAAATGTGGGAGAAATGTGGCAGCCAACTACGTACAGCAGTGTGTCACAAATATAATAAAAAAATTGGTCACTTGAATCCACCACTTATGGTGGATTCAAGTGACCAATTTTTTATTATATTTTTTCTTGAGGGATTATCAAGCGTGTGGAGTAAGGAAACTTGCCAGGGTTTCGCCCTGCTGGGAATCAAACTCAGGTGTCTCATTTGTGACGTGAGTGCTCTCACCACTGAGCTACAAGTCTCCATGATACCCGGTAAATCTGGTGAAGTGTATAACAGTAGTGTATATTCTGTGAAAGGCTTTGAGACATCTCAAAGACATAATAAAGACATCTAGAAGACGTGAAAAGCGCTACATCAAATGCAAGGATTATTATATCAAATGCAAGGATTATTACTTTTATAACCTGGTAGTTTACTCCTTTTTAGGTATTATCCATGTTATAAAGTTAATATAATAACTTCCTCAATTATTGGCTGCATGAATGAGTTATTTAATATACTGTGCTATAGACGTGTCCTATATATTTACTTCTTCAAAATGTTTTCCGTGTGTTCAGGTGGACCTTGAGGATCTCATAGCAGTATTCAAAAGAGAAAAGAGTTTCTCTCAGTTTCCTGGACAATGATCCATCCAGTTAAGAACTGGTCATTCACTCTGCAGCTAGTGATTAGAGCACTCGCCTTACAAGCGTGAGGCCTGTGTTCAAATCCAGGCTGGTCAGGGTGAAACCTTGGCCAAGTTTCCTTACGCCACACGCTTAATAATAATCCGTCAAAAAAAAACACAAGCATAAAAATTGGTCATTTCAATCCATGACTGTTTGTGGGACGCTGATGTGCACAATTCGCTGCTGCGTTTTGACCACAAAATATACAGTCAATTCACTTTACAGTATATTACAGAATATAAAGTGATCTGAGACGTCTAGAAGACGCCACGTGGGTTCACCTACAAATGACACAGTCATGACATTTTACAATACATTCTGTGGGCCATCCTCTTGATGAAATGCAATGATTTATTGATTTATTTTAGAATTCTTGACATTGGGTGTCAATGATTAGTATGTATTATCAGCACTCTTGACTATATAATTTCTCACTGAGGAATCAAAAGTAAATTAGTATTATTGTGAACCTCACAAGATCCTTAACTTCATCACTGTCTACCGATGAGGTCCAAAGCACTGACTGTCCAATGCCTTGGGACATCCTACTGATGTGAAAGGTGCTATATGAATGTAATTTTGTTGTTGTTGCCTAATGTTAAGTACTCTGTTGAGTTGGAAAATGTTGCTTTGTACAGTGTGATAGCTATTTCCAGTGCTTATCACTGATAATTTTTAATGGAAGGAAAATGACTGTGTTTCAATATACTGTAGATGGGATTATGTGTGTCCACATTAACTTGCAATTATATACCACTTTTACATAGGATAACATATTGAAATGCTTCACAGAGATGGAGTGGAAACCTGAACAAGATGCAAAGTAATAATAATAATAATCCTTGCAGTTGATAATACACTTTTCACGTCTTCTAGATGTCTCAAAGCGCTTCACAAAATATACTGTAAAGTGAATATGTGGGTGAGACGCGGCAGCCAATTGCACATAGCAGTATCCCACAAATCCAGATGTGGATTGAAATTACCAATTTATTTATTTTTTTGAGAGATTATTATTATTAGGCGTGTGGAGTAAGGAAACTTGCCTAAGGTTTCGCCCTGCTGGAATTGAACCCAGGTCTCTCATTTGTAAGACGAGTGTCCTAACCATTGAGCTACAGGACTCCACGAGTACACCTTCAGTTTCCTTTTGAATTATTCTATTGATTCAGCCTCAACAGCCACTGATAGAAATGAATTCCAAATCCTAACAATGCTCTGAGTGAACAAATTCCTTCTTGCTTTTATCTCAATTCTTCTGCTAACAATCATTTGACTATTCCCCTTATTACCGATTCCCCAATTAAAGGAAATAGCTGTGCTAAGCTCCTTTTAAGACATTTTCAGAAGTGACCCACCTCCTTTTTGTAACCACTCTGCTGAACGGCCTCACAAAGCAATCAGAGGAAGAGCAATGGGGACATTTCTGACTCAAAATAATAACTCAAATAATACAGAACTAACTTCCTCTTTGAACATCTGAGAAAACATGCACCAACGTCACCATTTTACTTTGTGCAGCTGAGAGAACCACATTAATCCCTCCCAAAGCCTCACAAATCATTCAGTAAATTTCTAATGAAAAGTGCGACAGCAATGAGTACAAGAAAATTAATCAGAGATCCTCCGAGAAGCATCAATCGTTCCCCAATCCACTTTCATATAATTTTTGATGCCATGAACACAACCATGGATTCTATACAAACTCCAGCCAGGAGAATCTCATTGTACAGTATTACTGGCTTCCCTGTCCAGACGTACATGCCCATTGTTAATAGAGCTGAGATTGTTTCAAAAACAGCAAACACAAAGAGGACGATGAAAAACAGGATATGGATATCACTACAGGAATCACATCAATGTTACCCCGGTAATCTTCAATCAGTTTATGTAATAATAATAATAATCCTTGCATTTGATATAGCGCTTTTCACATCTTTTAGACATCTCAAAGCACTTCACAGAATATACTTGTGGGTGAAACGTGGCTGCCAATTGCATACAGTAGTATCCCACAAACAGTCGTGGATTGAAAATGATCACTTTTATTATTGTTATTTATTGGAAGGATCATTATTAGGCATGTGGAGTAAAGAAACTTGCCCAAGGTTTTGCCCTGGCCTGCCTGGATTTGAACACAGGTCTCACCCTTGTTAGTCGAGTGTTCTAAGCACTGAGCTACAGGACTCCACACTAAGAAGTTTAGGATTTTCTTCAGTACTAATATTCAGTACTAATATTTATACGTCTCCCCAAATCATCAATACTATGTTCTCTGAATAATGCAATGATAAGCACAATGTTTACAATTCCTAGAAAACCACTGAGAAAGGCTGGAACAGTGTACATGTTCAGCTCAAGGTCAATCACCTTCCAGGACACTCCCGTCTGACCAATGCCCATCATAGCTGTCTGAAGAGCTGGATCCAGTATAAAACCTAATGCCTGGCAAGAACTCATATTTGACTTCACATTGGTCCTTTCCTGAAGTGAGATGGCACCTGAACATACGATTGGACCACAGCCACATTTCCTGCTCCAAACCCAACAAACACTTGAACTATCAGTTCAGTAGTACTTTCTGTACGATGGAACAGTGCTTATCTAGGCATACAACAAATTTACCATTATGTTGATCAAGATGGAGATAATAAGAGCTTCCCCTCTTGGTCTGTAATTGGACCACAGACCAAACAATGGTGAAGCAATCATTTGCCCCAGGTTGTACGTAGTAATAACCCATCCCAGGAATCTGGCATCTGCAGTCTTGTTGTTCGCTCAACAATAGGTTGCCAAACTTCACTCCCCCATTAACCCAGTCCTTGCCAGACTTCACTGGCTCCCTTCCCAGAGAGGATCGATTTCAAGATCCTCACCCTTGTTTTCAAATCCCTCCACTCCCTCCACTTCTCTGCAACCCCCTACCTCTCCGACCTCCTCTCAAACCAGCACCCGTTGCCTTCACTCCACCGGGTCTGGCCTCCTCCTTGTCCCCCATATCCTCCGCTCCACCATTGGCAGCTGTGCCTTCAGCCACTACGCCCCAAGGTTCTGGAACTCCCTTCCTCAATCTCTTCACCTCTCCCACTCTCTTCCCAGTTTCAGGTCTCAGTTAAAGACCTTTCTCTTCGACCGCACCTTTGGTCACCTTTCTACCCCTGACCCTGGCTTGGTCCCAGGATTCATTAATGTGAAGCGCTCTGAGATGCCGTCCGGCATGGATGGCGCTATATACATCAAAGTTGTTGTTGTTGTCTTATCCACTTTTAAAAGAAATGGCCTAAATGAGAAGATTACAGTCAAGAAACCTATACTACTGAGAAACATTGTGAGGTACACAACTCGGATTGACCTCCCGTAGATCTGATAATCCTTTACTGTTTCAACCAACCCATGATCACTAGGCTGTGGGGGCCTGGGGTCTGGCAGTTTGTTTCATCGGCCTCGGGCTGGGCCATGGAGCCAGGGTTGTAATCAGTCAGGAGCTGCCGGTCACTCTCCCACCCCAAGGGCCGCCATCAGCCTCACACACAGCAGGCTCTGCCGCAGTAGGGAGGTAGGTAGGACAACAACAACAACAACAAATTACACTTATAAAGCGCCTTTCACGTCGGGAGGACGTCCCAAGGCACTGTACAGGAGGCGTGTGACCCGAGCTGGGAGGGGGGGTGTTCGGGAAGGGGTGAAACAAGTAGGGGAGGTCGAAGAATTTGGGGTGGAACAAAAGGCACGGTCGAAGAGGAAAGTCTTCAAACTGGCCTTGAAAGAGGAAAGGGAAGAAACGAGACGGAGAGATTTTGGGATGGAATTCCATAGGGTTGGAGCAGAAAAACTGAAAGCCTGGCCTCCGATGGTGGGGCGGTTCGGGCGAGGGGCTTGGAGCAGGCCAAGTCCTGCTGAACGGAGGGTGCGGGTGGGCTTGTAGGGGGAGAGTAAATTGGTTAAATAGGGCGGGGCAAGGCCATGTAAGGCCTTGAAGGTGAGGACGAGGATCTTGTACTCGATCCTCTGGAGGATGGGGAGCCAGTGGAGACGGGCGAGGGTGGGGGTTATATGGTCTAGGAGGCGGGTGCGGGATAGTACACGGGCTGCAGAGTTTTGGATGACCTGCAGCCTGTGAATGGAGGAACTGGGGAGGCCGACGAGGAGAGAGTTTCCATAGTCCAGCCTGGAGGTGATGTATGCTTGCACGAGTGTTTCGGCAGCGTGGGGGGTAAGATAATTGTGGAGCCTGGCAATGTTGCGCAGGTGGAAGTAAGCGGTGGCGGTCAAGGCACGGATGTGGGGGAGGAAGAGAGTTTTTGGTCGAACGTGATGCCGAGGTTCCTGACTGGCTTTGTGAGGTGGAGAGTACAGCCTTGGATGTTGAGGCTGGCAGCGCCCGATGTGCGGAGGCGCTAGCTTGAGTTGAGACAAGTGCCAGTTGAAGAAGTGGACTTTTAGAAGGGTTTTGAGAGTATGAGTTTGAGTGTTTTGGGAGGGAGCTCCAAATCAAGGGAGCAAAGTGACTGAAAGCTCAGCTACCAATGGTGGGATGGAAAGGGTAGTAGCCCTGAGATTGTGGAGTAGAAGGAGTGAGCGGGAAAATGGGGCAAGAAGAGATTACTAACAAGCAAATCTTCAAATAGTAATGAGACAGATAATGTTCGACTCATTACTATAGTATCATCTTGTAGCTCAGTGGTTAGAGCACTCCAGAAAAAAAGAAGAGTGAAACAGTACAAAAGCAGAGATGGTAAATACTGTGGAATGCTGAGTGCAGCAGATAGTGTCCCAAAGAGCTACAGGATTTGATGGACAATAAAGAAGACAATACATTTAGTTATTCATGGCTGTGGAGGACATCTGAATAAAGATAATTACAACTGTGTCATTTAATGTTCCTTATTCATTTTTGCTATTTCCTCCTTTAACTCCTCTGGCCTCAGTATCTGCCTTTAAAAGACACTTAAAAATGTATAGCTTCGCTCATGTCTATAATTACAGTACCAACCCATGACCCATGCTCCCCACACACTCAGTTCTCAACATAATTTCTGTAAAGCAGACTGACATGTTACTCTGTGTAAAGGGCTGTACATGCAAATTTCTGTTGTTGTTTTACCTGCCTTTTCCCTCTTAGTTGATATATACTATCTAGTATTTGTTACGCTAAAATGATTTTCATCTTTACCAACTTGGCATGTTCCTTAAAGAATGAAAGGATAACATGAATCCCAATTTCTTCATTAAAAGCAGTGGAGGCTATAATCTTGTACCTTTAAATTAATAAGTTATAACACCTCACACTGAATGCAGCATTTTGTGCCTCACACAGCCACTCTTGGAATGACTGTGAGGGACAATCTATGAGAATCCAAGCCTCCTTCATTAATCATCTACAAAGATCAGCTCAAAGCTCTAGCCTGGAGCCTGTGCTGGAGAAGCACAAGCTGGAAAATGTTAGTGTAAGTGAAGTGCTGCTGCATATTGCTAAGCTTTCATAAATTACATGTCTTTGGACAGCTGAGTCCCACCTGTCAAAAGCCCCCAAAACTCTTACTCTTTGAAACCAGAGTAACCCCACCCCCAGAGCCCAGTCTAAATCACTTTCTTTTCAAATCACCATTGTACAAACAACACATAAATCAACTGTACCACAGAGAAACAACTACCAAGATATACAGACCTTAAAAACATTGACTGAACAGTGATTTCTATTGACTTGCAGTTCGAACCACTTACATTGGTTAATATATTTAAACACATTTAAAGCAGGTAAATACATTTAAAATATGGCAGTAACTTTATCAGGAGGTTTCACCAGTGAAACACATTCACTGAAATCATGTGCTTGCAGTCTTCCTAGCTACCGAAAGTCAATATGATTTTACTTCAGCTGCACTGATTTGCACTTTGAGCTCACAGTCTGTGCTGACAATCCAATACGGTTACTGGAGGGAGCAGAGCGATTTGTTAAAGATGTCATCCTTCGGAGGTTCTTAAACCGAAGATTGTGTCTGTCTGTGAACCTTAAAGTTCGCACAACATTATTTCAAAAGAGAAGGGAGCTTCCCCTAGTGTTATGCTACAATAACAATAATAATAATAATTGCATTTGACATAGCGCTTTTCACATCTTCTAGATGTCTCAAAGAACATAACAACAAAATTACATTTCTAGGGTGCCTTTCATGTCGGGAGGACATCCCAAGGCGCTCAAACACTTCGCAGAAAATCCTGTGAGTTGTTTCAACATGATAAGATACTATAAAATGTACATTTTTATGACATTAACTGGATCATGAATTTTGCATAAGGATACAATTTCTTGTAACATGTTAAACATGCATGGTTCTTATCCTTGTAATGTTAATATATGTGGCTCTTATGCTTAATAATACTTGTAAAATGTTAAACATGGGTGAGTCTTATCCTTGGAACATGGTAAATACATGTGGTTCTTTCAGTAGTTGCTCTATACTTGAATTCTATGCTTTCACCCGTATATCAATATACTTTATTATATTAAAACAAATTCCTATGAGGTTATTAAATTCTTTGTCATGTTAAAACATGTGCTTGTTAATTCATTCACATAGTATCTACAAAACTAACATCTGTGAATTTTGCTGACTATTGAAATTGAAATTGAAACAAAAGACGGATCAGAGAGCAATAATGAGCTTGATGTTCTCTGAGCAAAACCAAATGTTAAAATCCTGATGGCGACAGATATCTACCAGCAGTTGCTACTTGCATACAAAAAGGAAGAGGTGGCAGAGGTGTTGAAGGAAAATGATTCGGGTGTGATTATTTATCATTCATTGACGGTTTTCAGTCAGTGAAGCTGCTGTCAACAAAGTTAATGAAATACAGTATCAGGTTGACTTAGCCTCTGAGGCCAGAATGAAAGGACAAATGCTTTAAACTTAAAACCCTCAAGCGAGACCAAAGATGGAAACAAAAATAAATCCTTACCGAATAGTAAATACTGTATGTAGAACAAAATAAATTGATTCTGGGTCAATTCCCAGATTTGTGTCTGCCTGTTCAGGTAGATGTTAAAGATTCCATGGCATTATTTGAAAGGAGAAGGGAGTTTCTTACTGTATCTTGACCAACAATTCCCAAATTAAAACTGGTTACTTATTTCAATGCTGTTTGGGGACACTGCTATATGAAAATTAGTTGCTGTGTTTGCCCACAAAATACTGTACAGACAGACCCTGCACTTTAGAGCATATTTTAGAAAACATTTTGAGATGTCCTCCCAATGTGAATGGTGCTAAATCTAAAGCAAGAAATTCCTATTAGTGTCTGCTTGTGCACAGTATTGAAGGATACAGAGAAAGTGCAGATTGATATAAATACAAAATCTATTATTTAATTAGTGTTGGCACTTGGGGAGGGAGGAGACTGTGTAGACGTGTAATCAAGGCTGACACTCCAATGAGGTGTTGTACATTGTGCAAAGTATATACCATGTTATAAGTATAAGAACCACACATATTCAGATGAGGCATTAAATAACAAGGATCCATCTGTCTGTTCAGATGAATGTTAAAGTGAAGTAAAGGCAAGGGAGTTTCTCCTCAGTGTCCTCGCCTTTAGCTTTCTAGATTCAACTTTATTTTTGTGATACAGGTAAACCTCCATTTACGACGGGATTGCATTCCTGAAAAACTGAATGTACATTGAAACATCCTAAATCGAAACACAATTTCCCATGCAGTCCCATTATATAACCAGAGATGCGTTCTTTTCACAAAATTTTCGGACCTTAAACCCACTAAATAACACACAAAACCACACAATATAACACACAAGTTAACACATATAGGCAAGAAGGAGTACTTGGGCTAACTGTATGGTATATTACGCTGGTTCTGATCCTCAATCCAGACACTCAGCATTCTTTCCATGTTTTCCATCACATTACTCCTATGTTTTGCTAATCTGCTTGCACCTGTAGCTGTATCACACCTAGAACTTGCCAGTATATTGTCCTTATTCTGTTTTATAGTAGCCATCGTCGATCTAGCTAGCCCTAAAGCCCTCCCGACGTCCGTACCTTTTTCACCAGAATCTATGTACTTTATCACCTTCAATTTGGTATTTAAAGAGATGACTTCGTGGGGTTTCTGGCCACTAGTGGTATTACCGCTGCTCATTTCACTTACCGCTGTCTCTTCCCTGACTTGGTAGAAGCGCAGTCGAGGCTGTAAATCGCTCAGGAATGTTCGGAAATTACAGTAATACTGGCATGGTGTTGGTTCAAGATCAGCTGGCTTTTAAACAATGACATGGCGACATGCTATTGACCAGTTCAAATGCTTGGATTTACCCGCGAATACACTATGGGCTGTACTTATGGATAAAAAGGACACGCAAAATGCGACCGTGATATTCAAAATATGTACTGCGCAAGCGCAAACAAATTTTTAGTACTTAAAACGATTCCAAGTGTCGTATATTGATCAAAAGGTGTTAAAAAATTATGGTTCTTCGATCGAAATGTCCTAAATAGAAGCATCGTAAATCGAGGCTTACCTGTATATGAAGCAAAAGCTTTCTCTCGATGAATAGTCAAATGTTCATTTCCAATCAATGTACAGTACATCAATGTTCGCCTTGCAACATCCTCCCAATGTGAAAGGCGCTGCACAAATGTAATTTTGTTGTTGTACATTGATTGCATTTAGTCATATTAAATTCCATTTTCTAGTCCTTTGCCATACATTATGTGCAAATTTCTCCAAATATTGTCATTCACTGTTAAACGAACAAGGTTCTCACTGTTCTAGTTCAAATCAAACATTCTCTGAAATATTGTTTGTATTATAGAATCATCAGTCACAAACTAGCCGCTGAAAGATTGTTATTTTAAATAATTGCTGTATGCATACTTCAAATTGGAAGTACTGTACAGATGTTGTCTTTACTTTTATCTAATGTTTTACTAACATTCCATCTTAGAAATTTTCCACCTCTAATTTTTGTTCCCTATCGTATTTTCTTGCTGCTATTCACCAGTGTGTCGATCAGACAGTCTCAGTTGTCCACACTCTCACCTCTGAATCAGAAGGTTGTGAGTTCAAGCCCCATGTCGAGATTTCAAACTCCCATTGTCTAGGTTGACAATTCAGTACAGTCTAGCTCTGGGGGATGTTGTTAGAGATATAGTGCTTTGGATGAAACATTAAACTGAGATCATGTCTGCTTGTTCAGGTAGCACTATTTGGAAAGGGAAGCGAGTTTCTCCTGGTGTTCAAGCCAACAATCCCCAAGAGAAAGAAAGATCCTTAAATTCATGGACATTTGTGGGACATTACTTTGCACAAAGAGGCTGCCACATTTCCCTAAAACTAGTCATTATCTTTTCCAATAAAATATTCTGTGAAGCATTTTGAGATGTCCTCCCAACAAGAAAGATGCTAAAGCAAAAGTAAAGGTTAATATTAATATTAACTGAGTTGCCCTAAAGCCCAGTTTATTTGAGATGTGATATTATTATATTTATTTGTGATATTTTTAGCTAAAATAAAATAATACTTAATAATAGGGAACGGCGATATGGGATTTTTCCGGATATGGATATATCGGTTTGCTCATACCTGCTCAAACCGATCTATCGAGGTTTTATACTGCGCATACGCATGCATTCGAAGTGCGCGTGCATTGATGGCGCGCACGCATTTATGGTGCGCGCTCAGTCGCGGTGCGCGCGCATTGACGGTGCGTCCGCACTGACGATGCGCGCGCAGTCGCGGTGCACGCACATTTCGAAATGCGTGCTCTAGGTCCAGAAAGTTTGTAATGTTGGTGTCAAGGTCTGTTGAATTATACGATGTTGTTTGCTCCCTACCTCCCCCTCTCCTTCTCTCCCTCCTCTCCTCTCTCCCTCCTTTCCCCTCTCCTTCTCTCCCTCCCCCTCCACTCTCCCTCTCTCCTCTCCCTCCTCCCTGTCTCCTCTCCCTCCTTTCCCCCTCTGCTTCTCTCCCTCCCCTCTCTCCCTCCCTCCCTCCCTCCCCTCTCTCCTTCTCTCCCTCCTTTCCCCTCACTCCTTCTCTCCCTCCTTTCCCCCTCTCCTTCTCTCCCTCCCTCCCTCTCTCTTCCTCTCTCCTTCTCTCCCTCCTTTCCCCCTCTCCTTCTCTCCCTCCCTCTCCTCTCTTCCTCTCTCCTTCTCTCCCAACTTTCCCCCTCTCCCTCCCTCCCCTCTCTCCTTCTCTCCCTCCTTTCCCCTCGCTCCTTCTCTCCCTCCTTTCCCCCTCTCCTTCTCTCCCTCCCTCTCTCCTTCTCTCCCTCCTTTCCCCTCGCTCTTTCTCTCCCTCCTTTCCCCCTCTCATTCTCTCCCTCCCTCTCCTCTCTTCCTTTCTCCTTCTCTCCCAACTTTCCCCCTCTCCCTCCCTCCCCTCTCTCCTTCTCTCCCTCCTTTCCCCTCGCTCCTTCTCTCCCTCCTTTCCCCCTCTCCTTCTCTCCCTCCCTCTCCTCTCTTCCTCTCTCCTTCTCTCCCAACTTTCCCCCTCTCCTTCTCTCCCTCCATCTCTAAACACAAAATAGAACACACACACACCAAAAACAAAATCTAGAGATTTATTCTCCTCCATTTCTTGCTTGAAACCAGCATGTAATGTCCACGTGTAAATGAGATCTATTACAATAGAAAAGAGAGAGACAGACAGTCTGCCTGTGTGTCTAGTCAGACACACACATAGAAGCAGTGATAATCTGGCTTCTAACTCTCTCACACACAAAAATAACACTTACAGCCACAAACTGCCACTTATTTTTATGTAGTCTGAAGTCTGAATTAATGTCCTTCGCGATTTGGTTTGTACCTGGGGTCCAGTTCGTTTAGGAGTTGCTTAAACCCAAGCGTCTCAACAATCGCCATTGGCAAGCTCTCCTTTGCTATGCAAAAAGTGACAGCGTTCGTGATACTTTGCCACTTTTTGTCCCCTCTCTGGTACAATGTTCTCCTCTTAAATAAAGCAGGAATTGTTTGAGCTGCACTGGCCCCACTACCTGTCGCTTTCTCCGAAGCGCTGGTTCGACTTCCTGCTGTTGTCGACAATAATTTCGCTCTGAGGGCAGCGTGCTGGGCGGGGTGGTGCTGCTTAATGTGATGTCGCAGGTTGCTCGTGCTCGAATCAGATGTCTTAACCAAGACCTTGCAAACTGTACATCTATACACACCATTACTGACTGCATTGTTTTCAAAGTAGTCCCATACGGGGCTTCTTTTCCCCATGATGAGAAAGGTAAATTTTCAAACTGCAATTTTCAGCGATGCGACTTTGTTAAGACGCCACGACTCGCGTCGAGTATACACAGTAAAGTTAATTGTGCGTTAATTGTGCGCGCGCACCGAATGTACGCGCATTCCATGCTCTAGGTCTAGGAGGTTGCAATGCCGGCGACAAGGTAAGCTGGAAAAGATCGCATTACACTGATAATACCAACAATATTGATATATTGCCAGGAACGATATTAAAAATATAACGATGTATATTTTTAAAATCGAATCTCTCGATATAACGGTTTTTTTAGAATCACCATATCGGCATACCGATCTGAAAATCATATCGGGTTTAATCGAAAAACCGATACATCGCCGTTCCCTACTTAATAATAATCCTTGGATTTGATATAGCTCCTTATCACTTTGTTGAGACATTTCAAAGCACTTCACAGGAGATACTTTAAAGTGGATTGATTGACTGTGTATTTTGTGGGCATAATGCTGTGAAAAGCATTTATTTGAAGTGAATAGATGGCATTTTATGTTTCATTGGATTGAACCTCAAGCCGAAACAATGCAATTGGCAAGCATTGGAATAGAAAGGAACAAACAGTTGCATATAACCAGACTTCCACACAAATGTCATCGATCTGATGATGTACACAAATGTGGAAATAATTTTTCACATTTTCAGATTATAATCAAGTGAATTTGTCTGCATTTGTTAGTGTTAAGAAAAAGGTTGCTGAGCAGCTCACCATGCGAGAAGGTTTGAGCAGTTTTTAGTGTTCAAAGGTGGTGCTTGCTTCTAACAAGCAGCTGTCTTATCCCAACTCAATTTCTCCACTCTGCCCTCTGCTGATGCTGTGGTTCATCTACAATGAGTTGCTCGTGCCAAATTGCCCTGCTGAAGCAATTTGTAATGTACCAACAAATTTGGATCATTTTTAATTTGGCACATCGTGAAATACAAGGAGAAAGGATTTTTATTTTAAGCATTGCAAGTCACAAAATGAAACTTACTTAAAATCATGATCACACCTTATGATTTTTGGTGAGTACAAATAATAAGGAGGTTGATCCAACCAAGGTGGTATTCTAGTTTATCCAAGGTTACGTACTCAATCATCTGAGGTAGATTGATTCATCTAGTGCTGTTGCGTGCTATTCTACCCAGCATAGGTGCCATGCTTATAAATGAAGCATGGTCTGTGCTGAGAATAGATCTAAAGCATCAGTGAAGGGATTTGGAAGTACAGGTACATCAGTTTGGATGTACAATAAAGTGTGGTTGATAAATGCTTTTCAGAATTACTCTAATTCTTAAATTGATGGATGGGGGGGTGTTTTCCACGTGCCTCCAATAGCTGTCATCCCAACTCTGTGGAGCTTTGCAAAGAAATCGAAAAGATGATTTCAGAAATTATTTTATATAATGCACAAAATAAAGTCAGAGAGCACATACTTCTTTATTTAGTGGTTTACACCACTAAATGTAAAGTTTTACACCACAATACAACATATTTGTATTGTCCACAAAACAACATACTAGCACAATTAAGAATGTCTCAGCTTCTGACAAGAAATTTATGTAGTTTTTAAAAATTGTTATGATTACTTTGGGAAAGGCAAGATGGACACACCTATGCCCTTCAAGCCCTAACATGCCTATTTCTAACGTCCTCATATCTGACACCTCTGTGCCTTCAGCTACTACTCCCTTTGAACTTTCTGCCTCAATCCCCCCATCTCACGCTTTCTTTATCTATCTTTAAATGCCATCTACCGCTTTGTTGTGTGCCTATGATCACTTTTCCCTTCTCCCATCTTCCTCCAGGAAGTTCAGTGCCTTACCCTATGCTTCTTATAAGTAGCACTTCAGAAAGCTGGCCTCAGATTTGCCTTCCTTAGCATTTCATGAAATAATTAACAAACCAAACTTTTCTCTCTCTTAGTGCAAGAAAAACAACAACAACAAACAAACAAAATTACACTTATAGAGCACTTTTTTATGTTGGGAGGACGTCCCAAGTTGCTGAACAGTCAGGAAACGACTCAAGCAAAGGAGAGGGGCAGGGTAGGGGGGAGGGGCGGGAAAGAGTTAGGAGGGGAGGGAAAGAGTTTGGAGGGCAGCAGAAGGCGCGGACGAAAGGAGAGTTTTCAGATCGACTTTGAAGGAGGCGAGGGAGGGAGCAAGGTGAAGGGACTGTGGGATGGAGTTCCAGAGCGTGGGGACAGAGAGGCTGAAAGCCTGTCTGTCGATAGTAGGGCGGGTAGGGCGGGGGACATGCAGCAGGCCAGAGCCCGCTGAACGGAGTGGGTGGGGAAGTTCATAGGGGACACCAGGTGGAGAGATAGTTGGGGGAAAGGCCATGAATGGCCTTGAAGGTGAGGACGAGGATCTTGAATTCGATCCTCTGGGGGATGGGAAGCCGATAGAGCCGGGCGAGGATGGGAGTGATGTGGTCGCAGAGCTTGGTGCATGTGAGGACTCGAGCTGCAGAGTTTTGTATGATCTGCAGCTTGTCAAGGGAAGAACCAGGAAGGCCAACAAGGAAGGAATTTCCGTAGTCGAGCCTTGATGTGATGAATACGTGGACGACGGAGTCTGGCAATGTTGCAAAGGTGGTGGAAGACAGTACTGCTCATGTTGCGAATGTGGGGGAGGAAGGACAGTTCAGGGTTGAATAAGATGCCCTAGTTCCTGACTGGCTTAGAGAGGTGGAGAGTGCAGCCTTGGATGCTGATGGTGTCAGCGCCTGAGGTGCGGAGGCGCTAACGTGAGCCAATCAGGAGGGCCTCAAGTCTTGCGGACATTCAGCTGGAGAAAGTTGTTTTTCAGCCAGGACTCAATGTCAGACAGGCAGTATGGACTCTGGTAGTTATGGAGTTGAGGGTGGAAATTGAAAGGTAGAGTTGGGTGTCATCCGTATACATGTAGATGACACCCAAAAGAATGGCACTGGGACTTATGTAACATTCACATGCAGCTTTGTCTTTTAGGAGTTATCTGGTCAGGTAGCACAGAGAAGCAAAGAATAATATATTCATCACAAAGATTAATCATACAAACGACAGACAACCTGGCTTGGGAAATACATCAGTCTCTCTGCAATCCACCAGCTGATACTGTCAACTGGTTTTATCAGAAACACTAGCTGAAAGTATAGCTGGTTTATCAATTACATTGCTATTTTCTGTTTTGTGTTGCTACAGCAAATTATTATTTGTGTATTTGTGCTGGAGATATGTCTATTGGTTACAGATTGACTCCACCTGATCCTCTTTTGTGTTTGAGTGAGTTGCATTCAGTAAATGAAATAAAAAGCCAGTGAATACTATATCTTAATTAAGATTGATTAGAAACAATCTAAGATAGTGGTTTGGCCTTAGCTGATGAACTACATATATCTGGTCCATGTGTGAAACATCCTGCAGCTCCTGTAGCTCAGTGGTTAGAGCACTTGCCTTATAAGTGTGAGACCTGTGTTCGAATCCAGGCAGATCAGGGCAAAACCTTGGGCAAGTTTCCTTACTCCACATGCCTAATAATAATCCGTCAAAAAAAAACACAATAATAAAAATTGGTCATTTCAATCCATAACTGATTGTTCCCCATTTCGCCCACAAATATACAGTCAATTCACTTTACAGTATATACTGTGAAGTGCTTTGAGATGTCATTAAGATGTGAAAAGCGCTATATCAAATATCAAGTATTATTATTATTATCTTCCAGTGTTTATACTGAGTTGCCAATTATCAATCTTGATGAACCCTGGAGAAACTCCTTTCTCTTTTTGGATAGTGCTGTGGGATCTTTAATGCCTCAGACCTTGGTTTAACATTTAACACCATTGTCAGCCTTCAAAATAATTTACGGTATATCTGCATCCCTTAAACCCATTTTCTTTTTGAATTTGGGCACCTTAGTGAACATATTTACTTAAACTTTACTTTAAATACAGACACTGTATTTCATTTAGTAATGAGACAATTTTACCTGTAAATGAATCCCAATCATACTGAAGCTGTTTTTGATTGAATTACTCTTGTCAAATGGTTTATTCAAGCTTATACTTTTATAGTGCTTTATTTACATCAAAATAACTTTTTGTAAAGTGCTTTACAATAATTACTGTCAAGAGTAGTGACTGATTTTGTTGGCAAACATATCAACATTTTGCATACAGCAAGGTTTCACTAACAACATTGATGTGAACCACCAATTTATCTAGCGGGTACAGACAAATGCAAGTGACTGCATAAAGGAAGCAAGAGTAGAAGCCATTCATATTCCATGGCTCGGACAGAACTTGCCAAGAGGGAGGTGTTAGTTGATCATTTGGAAAACCGCTTGATGCTGAGATGGGAGAACTGTAAATTGGATAGCCTGAAGGGAAAAGATCAAATGCACCAAAGGTCCTACTTCATCCAAACAAATCTTGTGATTGTTGGCATGGTCAATGTGCAAGTGTTGTCATTATATGATTTAATTGTAAGCAAAGTCTTGTTGCATAATAAACACATCAGAATAATTAAATGTTTTGACTTCCTGCCATGATTGTGAATGAAGGCCTTTTTTTGGAAACAATAATCTCAATGATGCTAAAGTTCACCCATTTGGGGATACAGATCTAACAGCTATTTGCAGCTTTGGTGCAGTCAAGTCTAGAGGATGAAGAGTTCCTAGATTGTTCTCAGGGATTCAAGAACCCAGCCAACTGTATAGTGTTGAGAAAATCGGGCAGAGAATATCCTGCAGGCACAGGAGCTGATCAGCAGATGGAAGATGACAGGACGCCAGACTGCTGACCATTAATAGTGGAGTGGCAGTCGTATGGATGCAGTCCAAACTATGGTTACAATTGTTTCTCTACATATGCAGATTATGTTGTCTTGTACAAACAAATAAAATTCCTCTGGGAAAATTGTTCATGCTGAGCTATATTTTGAGTGGATTAATTCACAGTAAGCAGTCAGTCATAAGAGTGGGCAGAAATGCATCTACAGTTTCTATAATTTCTCGTATGGTGCTCAGGAATGCGGGCTGCAGACAAGTCTGCACTGGTTCCCACTAAAGTCACCTCAACACTCATGTATAATTAGCTTTGTAGGGATAGTAGAGTTATGGTGAGATAAGATGGTTCTGCCCTTTGGTTGGCCTGAAAGAGTAGCATAAAAAGATGATAGGAGAAGGGAAAAAGCCATAAAAGATTACAGATTGCGCCTTCACACTCCCATAGGCATCTTTTTGTCACATATTTAAATTCTGTTTATTTATAAAGACAAGAGTCCTATTCAAGTCTCTGATGCATTGTACATTGCAGCTATCTGTTGAAGTATCATTTCAAAACCAAAAGAGCTTTTATGTCAAAAGTGTAAAGGTTAGTTGTTAAACTATAAATAAACCATTTGTAATCTCCAAGGACTAAATATCTCATAGCTTGTGTTACTCCCACAGCTACTCTGCACTTTAAATGCATTACTTTAATACTGAATGACAGTATTTTCAAGTAGCATTCATTTTTCTAAAACTACAACACTAGTCGCTTAAAGGGAAAGAAAGGATATGAAAATTCCCACCAAATATGAAATGAATAAATATTTTAAATCCTTCTTGTGAATTGCTTTCATGCCACAAGGGGATTGAATCATGAGATAAATCCACTTTTGACCACACGATATCTTAAATTTAAAAATACTGCATTGTGAAAAATATGATAGAGGAGGCGCATAACAGAGCTCTGTGCTCTATCTCTCCCAGTAAAGCATTGGAATGACAATCAACAATCTGGTTTTCACAGCAGAATCTGATGATTTAGATAATTTCACGAGACCACAAGATGGTATGGTCAAATAGACCCTTTAGACCATTGGTCACGCTGCTCTAGAACAACAGTTCAAACAGCTTCCATTAAAGCATCAAGTTATTGCTTAAATAAGTCCAGCATCCTGGTTTTGTCCAACCTTTCTGGTACCATTGCAACCATTAAGGACCCTCTATGCAATGAAATATACTTACTAGTGCCCTTAATAAAATGGTGATAGGCATGAGGAACAATCAAACAACACACACAGAACAATCAAATACCACACATATGGAACAATTCACCAGGATACATATGGAACGGTAGACAAGGACACAAATGATACAATCAACCAACTTGTGTGCAAAAAATAACTTATAAGAAGTAGTAATTTCACCTAGATAATACTATTACTAATAATCCTTGCATTTGATGCAAAGTTACTTTGTTTTCTTAGAATTTCAGTGTCCCGAATTTGGTAGATTTTTAATTTGATTCTTAATTCTGAAAGTTTTTTTGTAATTATTTTATGAACGAACAATACAAAATTATTGAGTTAATTTTAACCATTTTTGGAAAATCTGCAATGGTAAATAAGTATCATTGAATCATAGAATGTTACGGTACAAAAGGAGGCCATTTGGCCCATCTAGTCTGTGCCGGCTCTTTGAAAAGAGCAACTCAATCCCACTGCCCCTCTCTCTTCCCATAATTTAACAGACCTGTTCTTCCTAAATAAAGATTCAATTCTCTTTTAAAAGCTGTTATGGAATCAGCCTCCACCACCTTTTCAGGCAATGCATTCCAGATTCGAACAACCAGCTGAGTGAAAACATTTCTCCTCAGCTCCACGAGGTAAATATGGTAAATCTAGATTCTGGTGGAATATCTCCAAAACATAAAATATTTCAAAAAGGGATTCAATGAGTTCCTGAAAGTTAAAGGTTTCAAGGTGTTAGATTTAGTCGAATCATTGGGTTCATTTTATGTTTAATTGGTAAATCAATGTGTATAAGTAATAGTACAACATTATAAATTTAGGTATAAAACTAAAAAGATTGCAGAATTGCAGAAACCAGCCCTGTCTGTAAAACAGAACTGAATGTAGCCAGGTTGGCATCAGTTGTAGTAGATATGATAATTGTGAAGGATGGAGAACAGAAAACATGTTCAGTTAAAGACATCAATATTAGTACGCTTTGTCTTCCCAAGGGTAGGAAGTCACAGGGTAAACGAGGAGGCAGATAAAACAGGCCTGGGTAAATAGGGAGATGTTTTACAATAAGACATTTTTTAGAAAACAGGAATGTTTGAGAACCGCTCTGCTAGTCAAGATAATAAAAGGCCTAATGAAAAACAGGACAGGGATCACCAAGAAACAGGAGATACCAGGATGACCAATGATGGAATAATGACATGTAAAAGGGAAGCGAGGCAAGTAGAGAAGTATAAAGATAGGAACGGGTAGTATGGTTTCAGTTGTTCTGTTTTATAGGCAGGGAAGGGCTAGTTACAAAAGCAAACGCCTGGTCTTACAATCAGTGGAAAGGGTAAATAGAGCACAAGAGGGTTGCTGTGATAAGCTGTATGTCCTGAGGTAGACAGGGTTGTTATCTGTGATTGAAAGGTTGTTAGCGTAAGTAGCAGATACACCCAAGAGAAGATGCACTGAAGCTGTTGTAACTGACTGCTCCAAGACCAGTACTATAAGTTCTGTTACTTGTAATGGCATTATTATTTTGCTTGATAATCTGTAAAATGCAGTAATTGTATTTTGTAGGCAAATGCAACAGCTAATTTGAGCACAACAATGTGCCACAAACAGCCATGGAGTGAATGCCAGTTTTATCCTGAAGATTGTTGGCTGGGCACCAGAAGAAACTTCTTTCTCATCTCGAGTAGTGGCATGGGATCTTTGATGTTCCCCACGAACAGGCAGATGGGACTTCGGTTTAAGAAGCAAACATTCTTAAGGAAGCAATCACTTTGAATTACGCTTTTCAAACAGCCAGCATAGACCAGCATAGACTCGATGGGCCAAATGGCTTCCTTTTGTATGGAACAATTCTATGATTCTATGTTTCTAAGACCAGTAGCCTACTATAAGTTTTGTTACTTGTAGTGGCATTATTATTTTACTAGTTTTGTATGTGTTACTTTGATTAATAAATCTCTGTTACAACTTAATTGGATTGTTGGTATAGTGTCATATTTCGAACCTTGGGATCGGAAATCCCAACAAAGGTTAGTACATATGAAGTAAATATGTTGAAGTTAGCTTTTGCAAAGTTCTACTAATCTTTGCATTTGATATTCAATAGAATGTTAATAATCGGGCACAGTTGAGCCCATTCACCTCCTGGATTTCAGAATTTGCCAGTATTTAGAAATAATAAATAAATAATAATAATCCTTACATTTTGATATAGCACTTTTCATGTCTTCTAGACATCTCAAAGTGCTTTACAGAATGTACTGTAAAGTGAATTGACTGTATATTTGTGAGGGAAACACAGCAGCCAATTGCAAACAGCAGTGTCCCACAAACAGTTGTGGATTGAAATGACCAAGTTTATTATTGTGTTTTTTTTAAGGGATTATTATTAGGAGTGCGGAGGAAGGAAACTTGCCCAAGGTTTTGCCCTGACCTGCCTGGTTTTGAACACATGTCTAACACTTGTAAGGTGAATGGCCACTGAGCTACAGGACTCATCTACCTAGAAATGGCTGGGAAAGCGCCGACGCATACACCACATGTGCTGTAAACACAGCAACCACAAAGCTGGACAACAGAGCAGTGACGCTGTGAACTACAAGCAGCTGTGAACTTCAGGAGATTTGCTGAACATCGGAAAAAAATGTAATACTGTATGTATTTTGAAATCTTGCCGGTTTTAGGGAGTAACCAGCTTTTGGAATGTCAGAATATCGATGTTCTACTGTCGTGTCTTATCCCAATGATGAGACCTCTTAAAGCGCCTCACAGAATATACCATACAGTGAATTGATTGTATATTTTGTGGGCAAAATACGGGTTTGATTTGAATGAGTCGGCTAATGGAAAGCCTGCTCCTACCAAAAGTGTTCCTTGGGGTGAAAAATGTGACGTGATGTGATGTGACAACTAACACTGTATAAAATATGCCTGAGCCCTAGAGATCCAATGGTACTATGCTGTTGAGGCACTCTGTTCATCTTGTTAATTCTTTGAACTTTATACTCGGTTTAATGCCAATCTGAAATCAACTAAATAGCACACAGCCACAAGGAACACTCATTGTACATTTAGAAGCAAAAAAAACACATCTCACTTAAATTCATTGAGGACTTAACTCAATTAGTGGTGAGAAGTGTCCAGGTAATGCATTTTACCAGGCCTTTGCAATAAGCTTCCGCATGCAGGTCTTTTAGGGAAGATTAAATCTGATTAATGGCAGTTTGGGTAACTGGACTGAGAACCGATTTTTCCATAATTAGGAAGTGGAAGGCAAAGATAAATTGAACAATCTTTATGTGGGGGAAGTAACTAGTGAAATTCTGAAGTGAACTCTTGTGGATCCCCAGCTGTGTACATTTAATAAATTATAGAGTAGATAGCATTTATGTAACTTTGCAAAATGTTCAGATGATGCTAAATTATCTAGGCAGGTGAAATGTATGATTTATTTTTAGGGGTGTCAACCGGGTGTCTGACACATGTGAAACCCATCATTATGCTTTATGAATATCCAAATCAAACTGAGAGTTCCAAATAAGTATACCACCTACACATAGAAAATATTTGGGATGAAACAATACTCTCTCCCTGGAGGTATGTATCTTGATTACCTAATTCCAGAGAGTATCAGTTGCAGGTTGGCAAGAGCCACGGCGTGAGGAACCCAGAGTGTGCATTTGGGTGCTGCTGGAATTTTACCAGCTAAAACGGCGTAGCTTGCCATTGAGAACACTGTCCATTATACTTTCCGCTATTTGTGCTAACACCACCCTACCTCTTGGGGCTTTGACTTGCAGAGTTAACAGGAACTGAATGGGAAGAGCCCTTTCCCCCAATTACTGATCTGCCCCTCCAAATCCCGCCGATGAGCCAGGCTAGCTGACCTGCTCTCAACAGTACCCTTGAATACTGGAGAAACCATGCTGAATCAGGTGGCTGAATCAGGTGAACGTCGACTCCGACGTTCCTTTGGCAAGCAATATCAGCTTGGAGCCAGCTCAGCAGAATGTATTTACATTGAAGATAAAAAGACTGAGCAGAGCTTGATCCATAGATTTAATTTGCTGAGATATGAGATAGTAGATGTCTGTAGCTTATTTGATATAGACTGCGCATGCAGAACTAGTAGAAAATCAATGAGTCTGATTTAAAAAATATATATTTTCTCTCCGAAAAATTGATGTGCACAAACTTAAGTTAAAATATGTTGACTTAACATCTTCCAAAAAGAGCTGGACGAATACCTAGTTAAACGTGAAGATAAAAGGAAAGCACAGATAAGAAGGGGAGAAGAATCTGCAAAGAGGTGATGAAACATGATGGTTGCTGTCTGCTGGAGCTAAGACAATGGTACCTGCAGAAAGTAAGGAAGCAGGGTTGAACAGGAGAGATGGATGGTTGTTTTCTGGGTTGTTTTTGAGGATTTTTTTTATTATCTTTGGGGAACTAGGGTAAATTGTGTAGAACTAGCCCTCGGGAAATGAAATAAGTGGTTGTAAGTACCATGATAGGATCAATTGGGCATGGTCTGTCTATGGCGGGATCTAAGGGCTTGCTTCGTGTTCTTATGCTTTTAAGACTATATTTATCAGAAGGTCCCTCAAAATCCTGTATACTGAACTTTATAAAACAAGCGCTATCAAGGGCTTTGATTGTCCAATCTTTGCTTGATAAAGTGCTTTTCATGCTATTGTTTTTGTCCCTCATGAGTTAAACCTTTGATGAAATAGTAACCTGAAGACAACTACAAGTATTTCTTTAGTTTGGGGGAAATCTTATATCTGGAGGGAGAGGCAACTAAAGTTCATAAGGTTATTATCTTTCCAGTATTCTACAGACTGCAGTGAAAATGGTTATTTGTGTGTTTATATTGCTGTGTTTATATTGTTGAGAATGATATCACTTTTAGCACTAAAGCTTTGCAGAGTAGGAAAGGCTGATTAGTACAGCGGGCTCATAATCACACTGTTAAAATAACTAACATCTGATATCGGCCCCAAAATTCAGAAGAGTCTCAGACGAGTCATTATCATTATACTTTAAAATTTAAAGATCATATTGAAATTTGGCAAATTCTTCAATTAAGTCTTAATAGGCAAACTAGGTCTTTCCAAGAACCTCATAAAATCAGCATCCAAATTAAGAATTTTCTACGGTTCAGTGCAATGCTATATGTTAGGACCAGAATTGAAGAATTTTACACTAACATCAAGTGGAATTACTGATTACTCTTGTTTTCTCCATGGATTTGCCAGTAAAAACACACACTGCATTTTACAGTAAATCCTATGATGGTCTTTGAGATAGCCTCCTGATGTGAAAGGTTCGATGTCACACCATAATCTCTTCTCAGATTATGTGCACTTTAATGCTTGCATAGAACTCCAAAATGATATGTTTTGTTTATATTATTAAACAAATGGTCATGAAATTGGTCCTTTAACAAAAAAAAATTTAAAAGTCCCACTGAACATCCTTGGGTGACCAAAGAACAATCTTATATGGACAGAACTGAGCTCAGTGAAATTTACACTCACTGCATTTATATTGCATAATGCAATACAAAATTACATTTGTATAACGCCTTTCACATTGGGAAGATGTCCTGGGTGCTGGACAGTCAGGGATTTGGACCTGAACTGGGGGGTCAGTTTTGGGGGAGGGTGGAAGGCAGGGATGATAGGAGGGTGTCTGAAGACATTGGTTGAAGAGGACAGATGGAATTAAGATGTGAATTGAAGGGCGCAAGGTTGCAAGCAAGGGAATGTGGGATAGAGTTCCAAAGATTGGAGGCAGTGAGGCTAAAGGCCTGACTGCTGATGGTGGGGCAGGCCGAGCATGCAATGTGGAGCACGCCAGAGTCTGCTGAGCAGAGGGAGTGGACAGGTTGATATGGATATGCATATAGGCTGATAACTGGAAAATGAAGATTAATACAGATAAATACAAGATACTATATCGAGGAAGAAAGATTGTGTAGTACAGGTAGACCCCGCATACCGAACGCCAGGTTAACGAAAGTTCACTTTAAAGGGGGTTTCTGTTTGTACCGCTTATCCGCTTAACAAAGGCAGCTTTCGCTATAACGAATGTTTACACACACTGTAAATCTAGCGGGCTTCTCGTGCACAGCTTCTCATGGGTAGCGTCTCTCCCAATTGCCGTAGCAACACACGCTCAGTCTTTAGCGTGCCTCAGTTAAGCAGTGCAGTGAAGCCCCTCCCATATGGGAGGAGCTTAAGCAGCAGGATGATTTGTGGCTTCATTAATAGTAAGTCGAGGACTGCCTGTATTTTATTGTTTATTGTTGTATTTATATTTTAATATTTTATTGTTGTATTTAAAGTTGTGTAGCCTTCAATCGCAGTTATATCTACCTTAGGCCTTCGCTAATACAGGTTGAGTATCCTGAATTCGGGTCTGTAGCCGAGCCCAGGTTTGGGTATTTCTGGACAAATCGGAAAAGCCAGAAGCGCGTCACGTGCCCGGAAATGCCTGGGCCCAGGTTGCTATATTTCAGTGTGGTGACTATGAAGACCTGCTCTGGAGCAGGTAGTATTGGCATTTGTATTCGTGCAATTTTTGTCACATTCTGGATTCCAGAACTCCGGATTTTGGAGTACACCGAACCTGTATGTTCAAATGTGTACAACCTGTACACCGAAAATGTTAGCGCCAGGAACCGCTAGGAACGAAACTGATTTTAGTGGGGCAGCGTTTTGGCTGCGGCCAAATACAAATTAAACTCTCACTTAATGAAATTTTCACTTGCCGAAGGGTTTTAAAGTCCTTAACCCCTTCATTAAGCGGGGTCTACCTGTACATGTGTTCCATGGGTGAGATAGAACCTGCTAAGGGTGATGCTGAAAGCGCCTTGAGACATCTTCCAATTTAAAAGGTGCTCTACAAATATTATTTTGTTGTTATTGTTCAAAGAGATCTTTGGGTGTTAGTTGACTCATCGCTCATTACATCAAAATAATGTGAGGCAGCAAAAACAAGGACTAATAGGATGCTGAGCTTTATTGCCAAATGAGTTGAGTTCAGATATTTAGACGTCATGCTTAGACTCGATAATGTTCTGATCAAACAACATCTAGAACACTACATACAGTTCTAGTCACTGGATAAGGGCCAAAGTCCCAGAGGCTATCCAGAGGAGAGCAACAAGGATAATCAGCTATGTTAGAGGAATCAGCTATGTTAGGCAAGAATTAGGCAAGCTAATGCACTTCAGTCTTGAAAGAAGATTCTGGTGGGGAATCCTTAAGTATGTAATACTGTATTATAATCTTGGATAGACTATTCACCCACAAATATACAGTCAATTCACTTTACAGTATATTCTGTGAAGCGCTTTGAGACATCTAAATGATGTGAAAAGCACTATTTCAAATTCAAGGATTATTATTGCAGTATATAATATGACATGTACGAAATTATCTACTAGAAATGTGTGTGTGTGTGTATATATATATATATATATATATATATATATATATATAAAATAACCTCTCACTTGCTGGCAGTTTTGCAAACAAATGTAAAATAAATAATTTCTCTATTACCAGTATTACATAGTCAGTTTCTCTGGTAGATGTTACAGAATAATTATGCTGAGTGAAAGATGTTCTCACTGTTCTGTGAGGGGCAGCTTTGATATTAAATCATTTTAGCAGTTTGGATTCAATAAAGTTCTATCGATAGTTGTGGTGTTAGAAACTTTGCAGTTCATTTTCAACCATAAATAATGCAACATTAATTGCCTCATTCATACATTTGCAAAATCTTAGCAGTATTTACAAGATACTTCAATTGTTGTCAAAAAGCATCATTCTCATGCTAATTAAATTTAATGAAGCAAGTTGGAACAGCCTGAAACATTTCTCGTGTGTGCAGCTGGTGTAGAGATTAACATGAAAATGAATAAAGTCACCAACCAATAAGTATCATTTAACCTGTTGTTTGTAATAATAAATATTACTTGTTTTTGATATCGGGTTATGATTTACTCTAAGCACTCACAGATGTAGAAAGGCACTACTGATATCAAATGCAAGGAATATCATTATTCTCTAGAATATTATTCCAACACTTTCTTTGCATTAGGGGAAATGTTGCATTTCTTCACGCAAGAGATTTAATAAATTTAGCACATCCGCTTTACTCCTTCCTCGGTTGAGTCAATTAGTGGGATATCAAGCTCCATATCTGAAATTCAAGAGCATCAAGTGTGCCTATATAAATGCAAGTTGTTGTTGTTGTTGTTACTTTAAAGAACAGTGAGTGGATGTGAAGGCAAACACCAGTCTGTTCTAGCCACAAACAGGAATGAGACGACTGAATAATGTTCCCCTGCATTTGTTAATTTTATGAGAAAGGAATATTGGTCAGGAAACCTGGAGATTCCCCGGTTTGGTTTGAAATAGTCTAATGGGGGGTCCTTAACATGCAACCTAGAACAGACAGAAGGGACCTCAGATTGACATTTCAGCCAAATTACAGCAATAACAATAAGTAAGTACCTCATAACACACAGAAACAAATTTCTATGTGTAGGCGGTATACATATGGGGTTTCGGTGTGCTTTGCATATTCCTAAACTTCGGGATGGGTTTCCTCATGTGTCAGACACCACACTGACCAAAACCAAACTCTATCAAGTGTTGGAGAATGAGTGTAGATGAGTTCAGTTTCACATATGGAGCTTGAAATCCCACCAATTAACCCAACCTGACAAAGGAGTAAAGCTGATGTATTCAATTTATTAAATCTCTTAGTTATTAAATCTATTATTGCTGAACAATGCAACATTTCCCCTGACCCAAAAATGTGTAGGAATGAAAGTGTATGTGGGTGGGTCCATCTACCCCAACCATCTAAGCAACCTTCAATCTTGTTACAAAACAGTTGTTTTAAACAGCTAGCTGCTAAAACATCAGATATGTTTGCTCAGAATCTGTTTCACAGGTTGCCTAATTTTTAGAAAATAATTTTTTAATCTCTGTACTCGGACTTTTTCAATTTGAGTTCAGTGCTCAAAATACAATACATAACCTCCTTAAATTATCTATGCCTCAAACCCTCTTAAAGATGTAAACACTATTCCATCTCATTCTTCTTACTTGTCTTTAACAAAAATATTTTGAGGTCATAAGTTAAGAGTCCTAAATCACACAATTATTAGTTTCACTCTTCTCTCAACCCTCTCCAATGCATTAACGTTATTTTTTCTGGGAAAAGAACGTCACACAGTATTCCATACGTGAATTCACTCATAATCTATCAAAGCAAAAATAACCTGTTAACATAATTGAATAATTATGGGAATTAAGCATAACTTGCACCTTTCATGTAGAAATCCTTGTACTATTAAACAAATGTTTGTATTCGACTCCTGGGTATCATAAATTGAGCAGCAATAGGTCAAGAAGGACCTATTCTTGGGTTACAGCTTTGTGGTTTACTTTTAGTTCTATCAAATGCTGCTGAGACATATCTCAATATATCAATTGCCTTGTTTCTAACAACAACAACAACAACAACAATTTACATTTATAGAGCGCCTTTCACGTCAGGAGGACGTCCCAGCTTCACATTAAGATATTTTCAGGAAATAGTAGGTAATAGCATCTGACCTCTTTGGTAAAGGGCATCCTTTTATTGTCTACACAGTTCATGCTCCTGTTCCACCATACATTAACAGAAATTTTTCAACAATAAGTTCCATTAACAATTTAATAGCAATAATAGTATGTCATAATTCTTGCATTGGATTGTGGAGTGCTGTAGTATATTGTTAGAGCATTCACCCTTGCATCAGGAGGACCTGGCTTTGATTCTCGGACAAGCTGAAACCCTTTGCATGCGTTTGTCATCTCCCGCTTGGATTACTCAAACGCGCTCCCATGGACTCCCCAGTTCCACTATTCAAAACATCCAGCTTATTCAGAACTCTGCTGCACGCATACCCACATCTTACCAGTTCTGGCCAGGCTTCACTGGCTCCCCATCACGGATCTACTTCATGATCTTCATATTTGTGTTCAAATCCCTTCACCCTCTGGCACCTCCCTACTTCTCCGACTGCCTCACTCCCAATTTCACCACCCAACGCCTCCACTCAACTGGCACTGGCCTCCTGCTCGTCCATCACACCCTCCGTCCCACCATCGGAGGTCATGCTTTTAGCCACTATGCCACCAAACTCTGGAACATTCGCACAATTCCTCCACTTTGCCCTATTTCCCCTTTTTCAAGTCCTGCCTGAAAACCCATTTCTTTAACCGTGCTTACATCACTTCCTGACCTCCCACCAATGTTGTTGTTGAAAAGTTAGGCAAGTGTTCTTACTCCACATACCTCTATTTACCTAGCAGTAAATAAGAACCCAATTGTTGGTCAATTGGTAGATGCCATTTCCGGGGATAATAATCTATTCAATAAAACTAATATAGTCACTTAATCTATGATTGTTTGTGGGACGCTGCTGCCCACAATTGAGTGCTGCATTTCGCCCGCAAAATATACAGTTAATTCACTTAACAGTATATTCTGTGAAATACAGTACTTTGAGATGACTCAAATATGCAATAAGGTGACATATCAAATGCAAGGATTATTATTTATTATATTCATAAGACATTTTATGATATCATTGATAATTCTCAAAGCACTTCAGAAGACAATTACTATTATTTTATTATCATTTACTGCAAAGTATAGTGACAGTATATTTGTGCACTGAAATGTCCCCCAAACAGCAATGTCTTAGTCCAAAGGTCTAGATTCCTTTGAATACTATCAATCTTGCTAGTCTGGCCCAGTTGTTATTAGCCAATGCTATGAGTCTTGGAAGCGCCTATTACTCTCCTCAGTATCATTCAAACAGCATGAACAGCAAATGTCCTTGTATCCCTTCAGACCTTTCCTAATTTCCTAATTTGCAATTAATTCCCATCATCATTTATCAACTGTGTTCTCTCCCCTGCCTCAGCTCAATGGGAAAAACCCTGCTCTCAGACTCCATTCTGAGCTTCAATGATAGCATTGAGTTACATCAGAAGAGGGAATTGACTGAATTAAATCAGTTTCCTCAACTATGTTGCTGAAAATCACACCAATTCCCACCAGTGGAACAATAAGATAATAGGCAGGAAGGAGGACTGCACATTTAACGGCATATGATATATGATATGATATTTCGCCCACAAAATACACAGTCAATTCACTTTACAGTGTATTCTGTGAAACACTTTGAGACATCTTGAACACGTGATAAGGCACTACATCAAATGCAAGATTTATTGTTACTATATGTGTTTGAGAAAATTTAAGATGGCTCTTCCTAATTTAAACTAAAATGTAGTGCAAATTAAGTCCAATATTCTAAATATACATTTCAATTTCTTTGTTTATTCAGATATGGTTGCGAACAGGTCTTTGACCCGCAATTAACAACAACAAAATTACACCTGTATAGCACCTTTCATGTCAGGAGGCCGTCCCAAGGTGCTGGACAGTTATTGTTTCGAACCCGAACTGGAGATGGGGGAACGAGGGACGGGAGTGAAGGGGGGGATTAGGATTAGCCGATGGGACCATCGAAGAGGAGGGTTTTGAGGCAGGACTTGAAGGAGGCAAGGGAGGGGGCGAGGCAGAGGGACTGCGGGATGGAATTCCAGAGGTTGGGGGCAGAATGGTGTTAGATTTTATATTTTATAGTAACATTGCTTTTGCTACTGCGTACAACAACAACAACAACAACAATTTACATTTATATAGCGCCTTTCACGTCGGGAGGACGTCCCAAGGCGCTAAACAAGAGGCGTGTGACCCGAGCTGGGAGGGGAGTGTTTGGGAAGGGGTGAAACACGAAGGGGAGGTAAAAGAGTTTGGGGTGAAACAAAAGGCATGATCGAAGAGGAAAGTCTTCAAATCGGCCTTGAAAGAGGAAAGGGAAGAGATGAAACAGAGGGATTGAGGGATGGCATTCCATAGGGTGGGAGCGGAGAAACTGAAGGCCCGGCCTCCGATGGTGTGGCGGTTCGGGCGGGGGGCTTGGAGTAGGCCAAGTCCTGTTGAACGGAGGGCCCGGGTGGGCGTGTAGGGGGAGAGTAGATCGGCTAGGTAGGATGGGGCAAGGCCGTGTAAGGCCTTGTAGGTGAGGACGAGGATCTTAAATTCGATCCTCTGGAGGATGGGGAGCCAGTGGAGACGGGTGAGGGTGGGGGTTATGTGGTCACGGAGGCGGGTGCGGGATAGTACACGGGCTGCAGAGTTTTGGATGGCCTGTAGCCTATGAATGGAGGAACTGGGGAGGCCGACTAGGAGAGAGTTTCCGTAGTCCAGCCGTGAGGTGATGTACGCGTGCACGAGTGTTTCGGCAGCGCGGGGGGTAAGATAGTTGCGGAGCCTGGCAATGTTGCGCAGATGGAAATAGGCGGTGCCGGTCAAGGCGCGGATGTGGGGAAGGAAGGAAAGTTTTTGATCGAACATGATGCCGAGGTTCCTGATTGGCTTTGTGAGGTGGAGAGTGCAGCCTTGGATGTTGAGGCTGGCAGCGCCCGATGTGCGGAGGCGCTGGCTTGAGCCAATCAGGAGGGCCTCGGTCTTATTCACGTTCAATTGCAAAAAGTTGTCCCTCGTCCACGATTCGATGTCGGACAGACATGCTGTCAGAACATCGATCGTCTGGGGGTTGAGGGATGAGGCAGAAAGGTACAACTGGGTGTCATCCGCATACATGTGGAAATTTACCCCATGTCTGCGGATGACGTCGCCCAGGGGGAGCGTGTAAAGGGTGAAAAGAAGGGGACCGAGGACAGAGCCCTGAGGGACGCCGTGGGAAACTGTGCGGGGGTTTGAAGAAAAGCCATTGGAAGAAACAAAATGTAAACGATGGGTCAAATAAGAGTGGAACCAGTCAAGGACTGTGCCTTGAAGGTTGAGGTGGGAGGAAAGACGTTGAAGGAGGATGGTGTGATCGACTGTGTCGAACGCAGCAGACAGGTCAAGGAGGACGAGGAGGCAGAGGGAGCCCTGGTCACAGGCGGTTAGGATGTCATTTGTGACCTTGACCAGGGCAGTTTCTGTACTGTGGATAGGGCGGAAACCTGATTGGAGGGGTTCAAGAAGTGAGTGATTTGAAAGGAAAGAGCGGAGCTGGGAGGCAACCACTCTTTCAAGGACCTTGGATAGAAACGGGTGGTTGGAGATGGGTCGATATTTGATGATTGCGACGCATCAAGGGAGTGTTTCTTCAGGATAGGCGTGATCGTGGCTGTTTTAAGGGAGGTAGGGACGGTTCCTGAGGAGAGGGAAAGGTTAATGGTGTCAGAATGAGCGGGGCTAACAAATGGAGCTGGGTGCGGAGGAGGGGGGTGGTGATGGGGTCCAATGAGCACGTGGTGGGTTTCATGGAGGTGATTGTTTTTGTGACTGAAAGCGGGGTGGTGGTCCTGGAGTTGATGGTAGAGGCAGAAAGATAGAGTTAACCCCATGTCTGTGGATGATGTCACCAAGTGGGAGCATGTAGAAATTGAAAAGTAGGGGGCCAAGGACAGAGCCCTGGGTTATGCCACAGGTGACAATGTGGGTGTTGGAAGAGACGCTGTTGGAGATGACAAAGTGGAGACGATGGGAGAGGTAAGAATTGAATTAGGCGAGGGCAGGTCTATGGAGATTGAGGAGGGAGGAGGGGTGCATCCGTGTCAGTGCTATGGGTAGTACAGAAGCCAGATTGAAGGGGTTCGAGGAGGGAATGATGAGAGAGAAAGGAACGAAGCTGGGAAGCAACGATTTGTTCCAGAGCCTTGGAGAGAATGGGAGATTGGAGATGGGGTGAAAGCTGGAGAGTAGAAACGGTCCAGAGAAGATTTTTACAAGACTAAGATTAAGTGTGGATCAAACTTACAAATATTTAATTACTGTATATTGTTTCTACAGAACACTTTCAAGATGGTCACTCCCAACACCATGACAATGTGCCCCATTGAAAGAGATTACCTCAAATAATAAATAATAACAATAATCCTTGCATTTGATATAGCACTTTTCACAATTCTAGACATCCGAAAGTGTTTCACAGAATGTACCGTAAAGTGAATTGACTATATATTTGTGGGTGAAAAGCGACAGCCAATTGCACACAGTAGTGTCCCACAAACAGTCGTGGATTGAAATGATCAATTTATCATAGTTTTTTTGGGGGACAGATTATTATCAGTTATGTGGGGTAAGGAAACTTACCCAAGATTTTGCCCTGATAGGCCTGGATTCGAAACACAGCTCTCACGCTTGTAAGGCGAGTCCTCTAACCACTGAGCTACGGGAATTCCAGTGGTGAGGGATTGATGGTACAAGGGCATGAGCTTCAGGATTTGATACCGTGAGAGCGGGTTTGGACTTGGAACGAGTTTAGTGGGTCGGAGCTGTGACTGTCCAAATGTCATTAGATAAATAAATAAACTGCAGATATTAAAGCTCACTAATGTAACTGTAGCCTCAAACCCCCAACAGTTATGGATATGCACTGACATGGTACAAATGGCACAGCTTTACAAAACCAAAGGGGAAACTTCGGCTGATCCAACGGCAACTTGTCAAACTCCGAGCAAGTCTAGGCAGTGAAAGACAGGCTTCATACAACAACAGCATAGGCCACAGTCCTCTTTGTTCCCAAGCTATGTTGGGCTAGTGCTTCCTTCCTGCAGCCCCAGAGAGAGAGCATATTCCCACAGGTATCCATTGCAGTACATCCTACAATTTAAACATCCTGTATTTAAGATTACGGTGCACAGCACAGTGAAAATAGGAGTAGATACTGTGTCAAATGTAAGTGCTTTGAGATGTTCATTCCGATGTGAAATGTGCTATATGGATGCAAGTTGTTGTATTGAAAAAATAGAAGATGTTTCGCTACATGCTCCCTGTTATACTAAATACAACAAAGCAAAATAAGAATACAGTACATATTTGGAAATTATTTATTGATAGTACCTCTGCTGAAGGAATAGAGTATGAATTGGAATCTTTAACAGCTGGTGTGAGCAAGTCTTGGCAGCCTGGTTGGTGCAGATCAAGAGCTGCCCAATGAACCATCGGTTTTAACCACTTCCACATCCATCTTCATCAACACAAAGAGCTTTTTGGGGTTTTCCGCTGTTCTAATCACCTTGATCTAATGGAGAAATTTGAACTAATCTATTGGTAAAATCAATAGTGTTCTGCTTTTTACTCTGCATATCTTAGGAAGCGCAGCTGTAGAAACATAGTTACTTTTTTCCACCAACTTCATTTAATTCCTATTTTTCCCTAGCTGGGTACCAAGGAGAGAGAGGGTGTTTGTCCTGCTCCCTGGCCTCCATTGCTACTTTTGTGAGCTGTCTGACATGAAGTTCTAATTGTAACCATCCAGATATCAAAACTGCAACCTGCTCTGGTAATCTTGTCCAACAAATTCTATACAGATATCCCCCGATTTACGACAGGATTGCATTCCTGAAAAATGACATGCAAATCGAAATGTTGTAAATCGAAATGGGTTTCCCATGTGGTCCCACCAAATACACTCTGTACTGCGCATGCGCAAAACAGATGTGCCAAATTTTTTGTAATTAAAACGAAACCAAATGACATATATCGATAAAAAGGTGTTAAAAAATTATGTTCATTAAATCGAAACCTGTTCTATCTATAAATAGAAACGTTGTAAATCGGGGGATACCTGTAATATAGCAGGCACAAGAAGGTCAAAGAAGAAACATTTGAGAGGAGCCATAGTTGCAAATATAACAATCAACTTCAATTCAACAAACCAACCAACTAAACAATGCGTAATAATAATAATAATCCTTGCATTTGATACAGCATCTTATCATATCATTGAGACATCTCAAAGTGTGCCACAGAACTTATTGTAAGGTGGATTGACTGTGTAATTTATCGGTGATACATGGCAGCCAATTGTGCACAGCTATATCCTACAATTAGCCATGGATTGAGTGGAAGGATTATTTGAAAGCAATCTTCCAATCAATTAATAACTGGGTTCCTGTTTACTGCTACGTAAGCAGAGGCATGCGGAATACGGAAACATGCCAAAGGTTTCATTTGAAAATCAAACCCAGGTTCTCTCGTTTATAAAGTGAGCCCTCTAACTACAACACGACAGGACTCTGAAGCAATGTGTAGTGAGTACCCACAGAAAGGGAAGGCAGCTAGTTTTATCTTCCCTCAAAAAACCCTGTTCTCACATTCAAGGTGCATTAAATAATTTGCATAGCATAGCTGCCAAGAAGAGACAATCATATGGTGCCAGAGGCCAGTCCTAGGTTAAACCACGAGTCCTCTGGAGTTACTCAACATTCACTGCTGACTTGCTACTAGTACAAATGCAGTTTGATTCAGCCCAAAGAACAAAAGCCAACAATGTAATCTTGGAAACACCAGAAATAACATCACAAATATAGACTCCTGCCTGAGTTTGGAATATTTAAGTGTGTCTTATGTTCTCATGCTGATTAAATACAAGTGCCACAGTCTGTCATCTTTAATCAAGACATAGAAGACGTTGACATTCTAGACAAATAGGTTATCTGTATAAAGTAGTGTATTAATTCGTTCAATCTGTACTTATAATGAAACCACATGGAGAGCTAAGTTATCATAACTGGCGCCATGCAGAGCTCTACACAGATTGACATGGAATAAGAAACTACAAAAAATTCAGACCTCGGCAAATTGTTGTCAACTAAAATAATTTGGGATTATCCAAACTAGAGATATTTGAAATAGTCTCAATGTTGTAAGCGTTCTGCCAGATGCAAGGATTATCATAATAATAATGATAATAATAATCCTTGCATCTGATATAGAGCTTTTCATGTCTTCTAAATGTCTCAAAGAGCTTCATAGAAAATACAGTAAAGTGAATTGACTGTATATTTGGGGGCGAAATGCGGCAGCCAATTGTGCACAGCAGGGTCCCACAAGCAGTTATAGATTGGAATGACCAATTTATTATTGTTTGTTTTTTGGAGGGATAATTATCAGGCATGTGGAGTAAATAAAACTTCCCAAGGTTTTTCCCTGCCTGGAATTATAGACATCTCTTTTAGAAAGGCATCAGAGCCACAGAGCAGGGGTGCAGAGGAGATATCCTTGCATGATACCAGGGATGAGTTTTCTCACTTATGAACAGACCCAAGAGAAACTGGTCTTATTTTTTCCAGCTCTCATCCAGGACTTGATGTCTGATAAGCAGTCTATCAGATAAGCAGTGGTCTTGGGATCGAAGGTAGTGGCAGAAAGATAGAGTTGGGTGTCATCTACATACATATGGATGTTGACCCCCATGTCTGCGGATGGCGTCACCAAGAGGGAGCATGTAGTTCTTAAAAGGTAGGGGACCAAGGACAGAGCCCTGGGGTATGTCACAGGTGACAGTGCGGAGTTGGAGGAGAAGCCATTTGTGGCGATAAAGTGGAGATGGTGAGAAAGGTAAGAGTCGAACCAGACAAGGGCAGGTCCATGAAGGTTGAGCTGGGAGGAGAGTCGGTGTAGGACATTGAAATGGTCGACAGTGTCGAAGGCAGCAGAGGGGTTGTGGTCACCACTGTCGAAAAGGACAGTCTTGTGACCGGTCTTGAAGGTGGCAAGAGAGGGAGCAAGACAAAGGGATTGTCGGATGGTATTCCAGAGCATAGGGGCAGAGAGGCTGAAAGCCCGGCCACCGATGGTAGAGTGGGTGGGAGACACTATCATCCCACCTCCAACCTGAAGGCACTGTCAAAAAGAACGGTCTTGAGATCAGTCTTGAAGGTGGCAAGGGAGGGAACAAGGCAAAGGGATTGTGGGATGATGTTCCAGAGTGTAGGGGCAAAAAGATTGAAAGCCCAGCCACCGATGGTAGGGCGGGTCGGGCAGGAGACACAACCTAGATTTTCAACCTAGATTTCCTTGCCAAAGTCTGGAACGCATTGTTGAAGGTCAACTGTGGTTATACGTCTCTCTCCACTCCCTCCTCGAGCTCCTGCAGTCTGGTTTTCACCCTACCCACAGCACAGGGATGGCACTTATCAAAGCCACAAATGACATTCTGTATATCTATGACTTGGGCTCCCTCTGTCTCCTTGTCCTCCTAGATCTCTTTGCCTTGTTCGACCAAACCCACTCTCCTCCACTGCCCCGCCTCCCTCATCTAGTACCCCCTCCTACATCTCTGACCTGCTGACACCCTATCAACATGTCCGTGGCTTCAATTCAGCAGGCTGGCTCCAGCCTGCTTCATGTCTCCCATCTGACCCTCCCTACAATCTGTGGCTGAAGTTCCAGCCTCTCTTCTCCCACTCTTTGGAACACCATCCCACAATACCTTTGCCTTGCTCACTCACTTGCGTCCTTCAAGGCCTGACTCACGACCCTCCTTTTTGACTGTATCTTCAGCTTCTCCCCTACATCTTTGTACCCCCATCCCTAACCATTCTTGAGTTCTAACTCCGAACTGTTCAGCGCCTTTGGATGTCCTCCCGACGTGAAAGTCACTCTGCAAATGTAATTTTGTTAATATTGTAGTGGAGTCCTGTAGCTCAGTGGTTAGAGCACTCGCCCGCAAGCGCGAGACCTGGGTTTGATTGACTCATCTACCATGCTTACGCCCACTTCTCCCCACCCACTCCCCACCCACCCAGTTTGGAGTCAGACTCTGCACTTGTTAAGCATACTACCCGGCTTGGAGGGACTATATAAGTGCAACTTGTTGTTGTGCTGAAATAATTTTTCCTGATCTCCCGTCTATTTGAAATCTCTGCTCACAGGTTATCAACCCACTCGCCGTGCAAATAGTTTCTACTTGTTCAGCAAGGAGCAAACAGCATCGAATATATTTTTACACAGAGAGTTGCTAGGACATGGAATGTTCTCTGGTTGCAGTGACCAAGAGAGAATCCATGTTAGCTTTTAGGAAGCAGGTAAATGGAACTGATGATTTTGCTCATCAAATCAGGGCAGACTTAATGGACTGAATGGTCTTCTTCTGTGCTGCAAATCTATATGGGTCTAATGAATCACAGGATAAATTGGGTGGATATTCTTGATGCAGATAGTACAAAATGATCTACTCCTGTCCAAAAAATATTTATATGTGGTGAAAACTGCTGTATTCCTTTATACATAACATTTCTAGTGTTGAGATTCACCTTGATGCAACATTAGATTGTATTTCCATGGAAAATATATTGTAAAAGATAAACAATGAAACACAGGCAATGCATGCCCTGGCAGGAACATGTTTGTGCCATGTGGTTTCTCTTTATATTGCTCTATCATAAGAATGTCACGACTGAACAAGACACAAAGAGGCCAGTGAACAAAATAGTTTTCCAAGGAGAAGGACGATTGGATTTCTTTCCAAACAAGTAAAAGAGGCACACAATCTATTGTAATGTGAGACATTCCTGCCTGCTGCAATCAATCATACAATCTCCACAGACCAGTTAATAATAACACAATGGTTATTTTTGCTGCCTGATAACAATAGTGCATGTTTTGGGCTATTATCAGACAATGGCCCATTAAAGCTGTGTGCCATGGGTTGAAATCCAGTTGAATGAATGAACAATTATTTGAAACAGCGACAATTACTATCAGTGATCAAAGTGTTTGGCATTATTAATAGAAGGTTGCTATTAACCAGACCATATGTTAGAAAACCCAATATGTATTTAACTCTACGGGATTACTACTATTTAGTTCATGACTGAGTGAGCTCCATTTTGTAATGGGATGCTTATGCTGATGACAACTTCCAGCCTTATGCTTTATTAACCCTTTATGTAATTTCAAGTTGTAATGCTCTGTATTTTGGGTGCAGTTGGTAGGAAGCTGCCATTTCACTGACACTTGTGAAGTTTTATGAAGTAGGGGTAATCAAGGTCTCAAATCTCAAATAATCTCAGCCTGTTAAGTCAGTTTCTCTTAATATTTATGATCAATATTTATGAAACTATATAGCACCATTTGTGACAATGACTGAGAAGATTTATAACTTTTCATAATTTCCATAATTCTGCATGATCTAAAGTTTTGAAGCAGTCTTGAAGGCTAAAATGGTGAAATCCCAGTCCTGTGTAATGCCACTTAGTCATGTGTATGTCAACAAATGATTTTAACTCACAATGACTCTTCCGCTATTAGCGCTATCCATTCATTGAATCATTAAAAACAGGATGTTGGTGCAGCAGCTCCAGATATTTTAAAATATATATTTGTAACTCATGACTTTTTTGTCATGGACTTTACAATGCAGCATAATAGCACAACCAAATCATGCACCATAACTGCTGGATGGGCTTTTCAGTGGCACAAGATCCAGTCACCACCATACACCATTGGCATCAGATCAGTGCAGTACTGTTGCCAAAACTGTGGAAGCAAGGCACATTATTCTGTACATTGTACTTGTCTCAGGGATACGATGATTCACCTACATCTATGACCTCAATGGGACACAAAAGCACATGGAGCAGTGCTATTTCCCATTTCCTCCTTGTTACATATGAACAACCAAACCAATGAATTAAGTGCTACTGTAAAAAGAAGAAAGCTAAACCACACAACCAACATAAAATGATAAAAAGTCTGAATGAAAAAGACAATTTGAACCTGCATTAGAACAAGAATGATGCTAATAATGTTCATTTCTATTCTAACCTGAGCTTTGCCCTTTTCAATGCTGATGATTGGTCACACCTGAAATCCTAGCTGAGGTTTGGGGAGGATGGTTTGTGGCATTATGGAAAGAGATCCGAGGAGTGGGATTGACTTTGAATAGCTCTTTTCAAAGATGGGGCACTGCCCGATGGGTCAAATGGCCTTCTTTTGTGCTGAAAATTTCTATGATTCTTAGCCTCTGAAAGGCTACTGTCATTTCAGCAGCGGAGCCCTGCCTTCAACTTCCCTCAAGTGGCCACCGGGAAAAGAAACACTGGTTGATGTGTGTAGTTGGACCTCACTCCATTACATATGACATGACGTCAAGGCATCCACATGTGGGCATAATGTCATTTACTACAGGTGGTTCAGATGCTATGTAAAAGCATCAACTTCACATTTCCTGCTTTTCTTGGAACCACCAGGAAGCAGAATCTAAATGTGGTTTTACAGGATATTTGGGTTGGACCATTTTGTCAGCTTCGAGCAGCGGTCTGCCTCCAAATTATTAAGCATCACTCCATTCGAAGAGAACATGATCACAACGCATATAGTAACTCCGGCAGACATCAGACCTTGACAAATACATTAACATGTATCAAAGAGTGTACTCATGGTGAAATAACAATTCTGTGCAGAGGAACTCCATTATTTAAAATCTATTTTCATTTGTGAAGTGCTTTGAAACCCTCAGTACTTCTAAATTTCCTTCTAATTCCACACTGCTGTTCGGATTGCCACTTCAATAATTTATCATTGAATAATTATCAGGACAATTTATCATATTCAGGCTGGTTTCGTAGTACATCCTGTTGAATTATTGGAATTATTGAATTATAAAATGATGTCCCCGTTCAGTCTTTCCCTGACAGAAACACTTACATCGTCTCATTAATTTTCATCAAACATACGGCTCAAAACGTCTTGCAAAAAAATGCCAGGAATGCATCTATTATTGTTGGAATACTGATTTATTCGTTCTGTTGATAAATATCAATGAAAAACACGTAACTATCAGAAATCAAACATTCTCCCGGTTCACCGGAACCTAAGTGGCACTGTATTGTGATCATAAGTTAGAGTCCATATTGACATAGTTTGCATGAATTTGTGGGAATTGGATTTTACAATTCTGTCCCTCGCCGACCATACCAAGTACGTCAGAGCTTTGAATCAGTGTACAACACGCCTGAAAGCTCAATCATCTTAAATTGTCTTCTTACTTGGATGCTCTGAGTTACTGAACACAAGCTAACAGAACAAAAAAAAATCTAATTTGCTGCATTAACTGAATGTCAAATTATTTCAACCCTGTCAACTTCTGAAGTGTTGCTGGCAAGAGAGAGAGATTGAGAAGATTGTGTTTCCTGAAATTGTGATTCAATGAATACACTTCTTCACCTGCTAGGCATATGTATCAGCGCATGTTTAGTTATTAAATTGCAGAGCTAAACAAACAGTAGTAAACATCTTTACTTCCCTGGTAAATAAACAATCCCTTCTAACTGTGTTGCACATTTTTGTGACAGGAATGAAGCTCTTTTGATAATATTATTCACTAATATTCAGGAACTGCATAGCCTGGAAAGGTATTATGAAGGATAGAAGTTTGAAGAGGGATGGAGATAGAGCACAGAAGTGTGATGGAATGAACACCTTGCTCTGAGAGCCAGTGTAAACTCGATGGGCTGATTGGCCTGAATGCTGTAAATTTTGATTATTCAATAATTATTTTCAGTCTCATTCAATCTATGTACAATAAAGCCCGTTTATCCGTGACCCAATCAACCGGATTGCATGACCCCCTCCCGGGGCAATTCCCCATTCCAGCAATTATGAGTATGCTCAGTTTGCGCATGCATGCAATACGTGCGTATGCGCTCTTATTAAACTTACGAACTCTGGGTTTTCACCAATCGGTAAAAAATGCTTTTTACCCAATCATTTTACTGAGTGTGCTGGAATCTTTATTGGCAAGTATCCATACAATATTCTGTTACTATTTAGTATATTATTCATATGGTATGTTTTAAAATAAGTAAATTTTTTGTGTTAGGTTTTCAGCAACTTGCTGCCCGATTATCCGACACAGTCAATTAGTCGACCCCCCTGGAGGGTACCGGATAAATGGGCTTTTACTGTATATTTATATGTATTTATGTATTTTCAAAGTGGCATTTTAGTTTTAAAATTTTATTTCTATTTCTTCATTTCCCCTCCTACCGCATTCTGCCCCTCTCGTCCAAGTTGTCCACCATTTTTGCTGCCCACCCGCTCGCCCTGGTACAACAGTCATCTCTACTCACTCAAGCACGGATGACCCTCACGATTCACCACCATCTGTGGCTCGAGCACCTCCACATCTACCACCTCTCCCTTTCACAGCCCAAAGTGACTTTTACTCCAGAGTCATCCTGGAGGCAAACAATCCAAATAAGCTGCTTCTACTTTCCATCACCTCTTCCATGCAACCACTCAAGCTCCCTCTATTCTTGCATCAAATGCCAAGTGCAAAGAGGTGCTAGACTTCTTCGCCTCAAAGGTTGAAAACATCTGCTTGGCTGCATCGTTGTCCCCCTTAAACATACTCAAATATGCTCCTTGGCCATCTTCCCACCTCAAAAGATCCAGCTCATTCACAACTCTGCCACCTGCATACTGAACCGGACCAAACTTCGTACCAACATCTCACCAGTTCTGGCCAGGCTAAACTGGCTCCCCATCACCAAAAGGATTGACTTCAAGATCCTTGCAGTCGTGTTCAAATCCACTGACTGCGTGGCACCTCCCTACCTCTCCAACCTCCTCACTCTCCAATCACCTGGTGCCTTCACTCGACTGGCACCAGCCTCCTGCTCATCCTTCTCACCCTATATCCCACAATCGGATGTTGTGCTTTCAGCTATTACACACCAAAATTCTGGAACCCTCTGCCTAAGTCCCTTCGCCTTGCCCCCCCTCTCCCCCTTTTCAATTCCAGCCTGAAAACCTTCCCATTCGGCTGTGCTTATGGTTATGTACTCCTATGCTCCTCCCCCACAACTTGAAGTCAAACTCTGCCACTGTTTAGCGCTCTAAGATTCTACCCTGTGGGAATGGTGCTATATAGTGCAAGTTATTGTTGTATTCTTATACAGGCACTATTAGCTTGGAGAAAGACTCACTTTCCTTTGAAATTGTGACCAGGGGGTGTTGGGGGTGGGAGGGGGAGAATATCTGGTTATGTCCACCAAAATCACAGAATGTAAATTAATAACATCTTTAAAAAACAGACAATCCAAAAATATTATTTTATTTGCTGGGTGGCAGACGTACACAGAAACCAATCACCACGTTTAAACAGGCTATGTCTGGTTTCAGCAGATCCAATTAGGAAGTGGACTAACAAGACCACTACAAAGAGTTGACTCAATCCAAACAATAAGCTTGTATTTGATATAAGGATGTTGTTACGTAGGCGAATACAGCAGCAATTCTGAAATTAATGTTTCTTGACTGAAGCATTTGGATAAATCTGAGCTGATCCACTGAACAACTTAATGAAAACCAGTAATCAAATTTGCTGCCAGTTATTATAATGAACGGTGTAGTTGTTGAACAAAAAGCAAAATACTGTATTGCAGATGCTGGAATTCTGAAATAAAAACAAATCGCTGGGAACACTCAGCATGTCAAGCAACATCCATCAAGAGAGGAATGAGGTAATGTTTCAGGTTGATGACCTTTCGTCAAAACTGAAAGATGTAATAATTGCATCAGTTGCATGTAGAAAGCTGCAAAGAGGAAAATTGACTGGAAAAAGGTCATTGGATCCATCCAGCCTGCTCCTTCCAACAGATAATATACGCTTTGTTTCATCAGAGACTCTTGCCAATGTATTTAACCTCCTAAGGAACAAGACAATGAATCTCTTTCAAATTGCTCCTGGAAGTAATTAAGCAAAACATTTGGATGGCAATCTACCATGACAATCTTCAGTAGTCACCTTTCACCAAGACCAATTCATAGCAAGAATGGAACTATATTTTGGGCAGAATATTTGATCTTCTCTTCTGCAGAGATCCAGTGGAGTCCTGCAGCTCAGTAGTTAGAGCACTCACCTTGCAAGCGAGACACCTGGGTTTGATTCCTGGCAGGGCGAAAGCTTGGGCAAGTTTCCTTATTCTACACACCTGATAATAATCCCTCAAGATAAAAACAAGAAGAATTTGGTCACTCAATTCACGACTGAATTGAGTCGTGCTGCTGCGTGCAATTGGCTGCTGCGTTTTGCCCACATATTTACTGTCAATTCACTTTGCAGTATATTTTGTGAAGCGCTTTTAAACGTCTAGAAGACAGGAAAAGTGCTGTATCAAATGCAAGTGTTACTATTATTATCTTTATAATCTTCAGCCTTATTTCTATCCAGAAGTAGAACCGCTTCTGTAAATCAGCTGAATACTTTAAATATAGACAATAATGGTAGAGAGGATTGGAAGATTGACAGTTCTGCTCATCTGTGATGAATTGATGTCACACTGAGGTGTGATAAAAAGCATTCATAAAGCATCAAATGATGTTCAACAAACCATGTGTCATTTACAGTCCAGAACTTTGTTTCCATTTCCAACATTTTTATTTTAAACAGCATGGTAATTCTTATCACAACACTGCCTGCTTTTATTACATAGAAGCAGATAGTGTTGCTTTCTCAACACAGTGTACATGATTCTTGTGTGCAACTGTGACAGAACGGTCGGAAAAAAAACCCTGGACCCACAGAGATTTATTGTCTCACTGAAAGTCCTTTGACTTAGAGCAATGAGCCCGGTGACATCAAATAAAAAGTACGACTAAAGAAAGCCACAAAAAGAGAAAGATACAATATATGTATTTCACTGCATTACTACTGTATTATTTAATGCTGCAATATCAACCAAAGTTATTATAGTTTATAGTATCTGACAAAAACGCAGAGAAAGGTAAGCAATAAAAGTTTAAAGATAGTGTTAAGCAAACTTGTTTACCCATAGTCATAAACCTGACATAATCCAGCTATGTGCCAGAGCAATAGCTCATTGAATTTAAGATTCAGGTATGAACATTTGGCCTTTTATAAAAGATATAATACAATTATCACAGGTGATAATTATCACAATGACCCTGTTATGAAATGTTGCAGTTTTTGTACTCCAGCATTTTTGTGAGTTTTTCCCCTTATCCTTTCTCCTCTTCTAAAGACACAGAATGATAATGTATAATTATATATTCTCATAATGACTTTGTGGTCAGTCAGTTGTGCATTGTTTGTACACAAATGGTGTATTTATGCTCTGTGTGGTTTTCCACCCCCTGCACCCAAATCCCACCTGACTAATAGCCTGACTAACTACTTGGCATTAAGATCAGCCTTTCGTTGCTTTTTTTTGTGTACGCATATGCTCAACTGAACTCCAATGCTTAGTTCAGCTTCAGATAGAGCTGGTTTATAGGTTTGGTTACATTTTGTGCAGTGGTGGGAAGAGGAGGGGCAAGGGAGGATGTCAGACAGTTTGCACTCTTAACAGTTAACAGATGACTGTTCATCTTAATATGAAGCTGATGATTTTAAACCAGTAAGCAGGAACCCGATTGTTAGTCGAATGGCAGATTGCTTCCCAGGGGTAATAATCGCCACACAAAAAAAAATATTATTTGAGAGCCATCTGAAAGATGTGTTAAGGCACAATACCAAATGTAAGGATTATTATTATTACAATAACAATGTATTTATGTATATCTTGGAGCATGTGACACTGGCAGAGGCACAACCATAAAGGGAGCTCTGTTACTTAGAATTACATAGCGTCTATAGTACAGAAACAGGCCATTCAGCCCAATTAATCCACACATGGTTATACTCAAGATAAACCTCTGCCCATCTTAATTCCTGCGCTCAAACCTCCCCCGATTCCCCTCTATTCTCTCTTTCCCATTCCCATTCATTTGCATTTGGCTTAAATTTGGGAACTCATGAACTATCTGTCTTTAGTTATTTATATTGTTTAAATGCAATTCTGGTTCTCTCTGAATGAATAAGATATCTTGAGTTAACTTGAAATGTCTGGACAATAGGAATGTGTATTGCATGGGAATAGAAGGTAAATGGAGAGAGAGAAAGGCACACAGTGAATTGGTATTATTTTCAGCTTTCGGTACTCACATTTCTGTGAAAGCTTGAAACTCCTCCTGATCTTAGCGATAAGACTATTGTCTCCAACAACAACAACAACAACAACAACAAATGACATTTATAGAGCGCCTTTCACGTCGGGAGGACGTCCCAAGGCGCTGCACAGGAGGCGTGTGACCCGAGCTGGGAGGGGAATGTTTGGGAAGGGGTGAAACACGAAGGGGAGGTCGAAGAGTTCTGGGTGGAACAAAAGGCACGGTCGAAGAGGAAAGTCTTCAAACCGGCCTTGAAAGAAGAAAGGGAAGAAACGAAATGGAGGGATTAAAGGGTGGCATTCCATAGGGTGGGAGCGGAGAAACTGAAGGCCCGGCCTCCGATGGTGGGGCCGTTCGGGCGGGGGGCTTGGAGCAGGCCAAGTCCTGTTGAACGGAGGGTCTGGGTGGGCGTGTAGGGGGAAAGTAGATTGGTTAAATAGGGCGGGGCAAGGCCGTGTAAGGCCTCGTAGGTGAGGACGAGGATCTTGAACTCGATCCTCTGGAGAATGGGGAGCCAATGGAGACGGGCGAGGGTGTGGGTTATATGGTCGCGGAGGCGGGTGCGGGATAATACACGGGCTGCAGAGTTTTGAATAACCTGCAGCCTGTGAATGGAGGAACTGGGGAGGCCGACGAGGAGAGAGTTTCCGTAGTCCAGGCTCGAGGTGTATGCGTGCACGAGTGTTTCGGCAGTGCGTGGGGTAAGATAGTTGCGGAGCCTGGCAATGTTGCGCAGGTGGAAATAAACGGTGCCGGTCAAGGCACGGATGTGGGGGAGGAAGGAAAGTTTTTGATCGAACATGATGCCGAGGTTCCTGATTGGCTTTGTGAGGTGGAGAGTGCAGCCTTGGATGTTAAGGCTGGCAGCGCCCGATGTGCGGAGGCGCTGGCTTGAGCCAATCAGGAGGGCCTCGGTCTTACTCACGTTCAATTGCAAGAAGTTGTCCCTCGTCCAGGACTCGATGTCGGACAGACATGCTGTCAGAACATCGATGGTCTGGAGGTTGAGGGATGAGGCAGAAAGGTACAACTGGGTGTCGTCCGCATACATGTGGAAATTTACCCCATGTTTGTGGATGACATCGCCCAGAGGGAGCGTGTAAAGGGTGAAAAGGAGGGGGCCTAAAACAGAGCCCTGAGTGATGCCATGAGAAACTGTGCGGGGGTTTGAAAAAAAAACGTTGGAAGAAACAAAGTGTAAATGGTGGATCAGATAGGAATGGAACCAGTCAAGGACTGTGCCTTGAAGGTTGAGGTGGGAGGAAAGACGTTGGAGGAGGATGGTGTGATCGACTGTGTCGAACGCAGCAGACAGGTCAAGGAGGACGAGGAGGCAGAGGGAGCCCTGGTCACAGGGGGTTAGGATGTCATTTGTAACCTTAACCAGGGCAGTTTCTGTGCTATGGATTGGGCGGAAACCTGATTGGAGGGGTTCAAAGAGTGAATTAGTTGAAAGGAAAGAGCGGAGCTGGGAGGCAACCACTCTTTCAAGGACCTTGGATAAAAACGGGAGGTTGGAGATGGGTCGATAGCTTGATGGTTGCGACGCATCAAGGGAGGGTTTCTTCAGGATAGGGGTGATGGTGGCTGTTTTAAGGGAGGTAGGGACGGTGCCTGAGGAGAGGGAAAGGTTAATGGTGTCAGAAATGAGCGGGGCTAACAAATGGAGCTGTCTCCAAATGTATTCTACAGAATTTTGGAAAATCCTTAACTTAAGTTTTATCCTGCCCATTTTCCCACAATTCTTGTAGAAGGAATTTTAGAATTCAGGTAATCACAAAGCTGATTCTGAAATTCTACATAAAATAAACAGAAGTTAAAGGAACCCATATGAAGTTTTTGTGGCTAAATCCTAGCATATATAGTTACAGGTATCTACATTATTGTATTCTGAAACAGTGGGGTTGACACTGACACCATTATGAATGCATGAGTGGATCTTCAATGACATTTGATGTGTGACAGAAAGATTGCTGTTGTTCTTTTGATCCTGATATCGTTAGGCCAACGCTAAACTGCAGGATTGTGCAGTTGGGAGAGAAATTCTACCCAGTCTAGACTTTCTTAAGAACTAAAGGCAATTAGCTTAAAAAATTTACAATTGAAAATAGGAATTTACCAAATTCTGCACGTTCGAGAGCCAGTTGGAATTCCTCCCATGTGTGAGGCAGTGTATCTAAGGCTGGTTACTTTCTTCTACTTGGTACTTTAAACTCAGATGACCTATTAAGCTGTTATTCTATTTCTAGCAATTTGAAAATCGCTGAGTGCCTCCATCACCTCTTATCAATCAATAAAATACTAACCACCAATAAGAAGCTTTGTGCTTGTCATCTTTCTCTACTCCAAGCAAACATTGTAACCTTAGATCCACACTAATATCACTGCTGAAATGTCATGAGAAATGCACTGCTGCACCCAGTCGGACGACACCATCAATTGGAAAGAAGAATAAACTCACTTTTGTATAAGGATAAAGTATCTCAAAGAGCTTTACAATAATTACTATCAAGTGGAGTGACTGTTTCTTTGCAGGTAGAAACAATAATCATTTGTGTGCATTAATATCCTTGATACTGTAAATAGCTTTGAGATAAACAACTACTGTAATTTTATCAAGATGATTGTTGGCCTGGACTCAGGGTGAAATTCTGTTATCTTTTTGAAGTATCATTGTGAACAATCTTTTACTGTCCACTTCGACAGGCACGTATGACCTCAACTTAACATCTCAACCAAAGAACGGGACCTCCCAACAATTAAAAAAATATTTTAGTACTGTATTACCTCGACAGCCTAGAGAATGGGTTCATATTCCAACATGGGGCATGAACCCACAGCCTTCTAATTTTCTAATCCGGAGGCAAATAGTCCTACTGACTGAGCCAGATGGACACACCCATGACTTGTGGGTTAAAGCACAAGTCTCTATATCTCAGCATTTTGTAGATCTGGATCACAGATTGTTTTTTCTTCAAATGAAGACAAGTACACCTCAGCAATCCTCAAACCTTTTAAGGTCATGAAGTTGGCAATCATCAACAGGGCTCTTGCTTTTTCTGTTGCTTTATTACCCCCCTTTGAAGGTATTTGCTCAAAACTACCACAATAGTTTCAATGAGTTGAGGTGGGACCTAGCCAAGGTGGATTGGAAAAAAAAAGTGGCAGGTAAGACAACTAACGAGCAGTGGGCAGCGTTCAAAGAGGAGATAGTTCAGGCACAGGTCAAAGCATCCCCACAAAGGTGAAATGTAAGGCATCCAAACCTCCCTGGATGACTAAGGAAATCGGGGCCAAAATAAAACAAAAAAAAGAGGCTTATGATAAGTGTCAGGCTCAAAATTCAGAAGGGAACCAAGCAGAATATAGGAAGTGTAGGATAGAACTAAAAAAGGAAGTTAGAGGGGCAAAGAGACTGCATGAAAAACAATTAGCGAGTAAGATTAAGGGGAACCCTAAGGTTTTTTACCAACATATTAAGAGTAAAAGGTTGGTCAAGGATAGGGTGGGGCCAATTAGGGACCTAGGAGGAAATTTCATTGTGGAGGCAGAGGGCATGGCTGATGTACTGAATGAGTACTTCGCCTCTGTCTTCACAAAAGAAAAGGATACAGCCAATGCCATGGTATTAGAGGAGAGGGTAGGAGAAATGGATAGAATAATTATAACCAGAGAGGAAGTTCTAAAAAGGTTGACGTCGCTCAAGGTGGATAAGTCACCTGGTCCGGATGGGATGCACCCTAGGTTACTAAGTGAGGCACGGGAGCAAATAGCAGGGACTCTGGCCACGATCTTTCAATCTTCCTTGGACACAGGGGTCGTGCCAGAGGACTGGAGGATAGCTAATGTTACTCCCTTGTATAAAAAGGGGCAGAAGGACAAGCCTGGTAACTACAGACCAGTCAGTCTAATGTCGGTAGTGGGCAAACTTCTAGAGTCCATAATCAGGGACAAGGTAGATCTTCACTTAGAAAGATATAGGCTAATAAAGGACAGTCAACATGGATTTGTTAAAGGCAAATCTTGCCTTACAAATCTGATAGAATTTTTTGATGAGGTAACGGAATGGGTGGATAATGGTAGCGCAGTTGATGTAGTTTACATGGACTTTCAAAAGGCATTTGACAAAGTGCCACATGAGAGACTTATTATGAAAGTAAAGGCCCATGGCGTAAAAGGGACAGTGGCAGCGTGGATCCACAACTGGCTGCGAGACAGAAAGCAGAGAGTTGTAGTGAGCGGCTGTTTTTCAGATTGGAGGGAAGTGAGCAGTGGTGTGCCACAGGGATCAGTTTTGGGACCATTGCTGTTTGTAATCTACATCAATGATCTGGACTTGGGTGTACGGAGTACAGTTTCCAAGTTTGCAGATGACACTAAGTTAGGGAGAATAGTAAATAGTGAGGAGGATAGTAGCCATCTGCAAGAGGATATAGACAAATTGGTAAAGTGGGCAGACACATGGCAGATGAAGTTTAATGCAGAGAAGTGTGAGGTGATGCATTTTGGGAGAAGAAATGAAGGGAGGCAATATAGGCTAGATAGTACAAGTTTAAATGGTGTGAAGGAACAGAGAGACCTGGGGATTTGTGTTAGTGACTCGTTGAAGGTGGTAGGACAGGTAGTCAAGGCTGTTAAGAAGGCATATGGGATACTAGGCTTTATAAATAGGGGTATAGAGTACAAAAGTCAGGAAGTGCTGACTAACCTCTATAAGACTTTGGTGAGGCCTCAGCTGGAATACTGTGTTCAATTCTGGTCACCACACTACAGAAAGGATGTGAAGGCATTGGAAAGGGTACAACAAAGATTTACTAGGATGGTGCCAGGATTGAGGGACTTCAGCTATGAGGAGAGGCTAGATAGGCTAGGGTTATTCTCTCTGGAGCAGAGAAGATTGAGGGGATACCTAATAGAGGTTTATAAGATCATGAGGGGTTTCGACAGGGCAAATAGAGAAAAACTATTTCCACTCGTGGGTGAATCTGTGACTCCTGGTCACAGATTTAAAATAGTTTCAAGGCGAAGTAGAGGGGAGCTGAGGAGAAATGTTTTCACTCAGCGAGTTGTTTGAATCTGGAATGCATTGCCTGAAAAGGTGGTGGAGGCTGATTCGATAACAACTTTTAAAAAGGAATTAGATCTTTATTTAGGGAGAACAGGTCTATTAGGCTATGGGGAGCGGGCAGGGCAGTGGGATTGAATCGCTCTTTTCAAAGAGCCGGCACAGACTAGATGGGCCGAATGGCCTCCTTTTGTGCCGTAAAATTCTATGAATCTATGAATAGAGTCTGATTTGTGGGATTCATAAAAGCGTTCACAATTATAGAATCCGGTGAGTTTTCAGACATGATTACCTCCAGAACTTCACTGGAAAGCCATTCCATTCCTGATTTTTGCAAACTCAGATTGTAGTTAAAAATGATCCGTTCGAATAGAGCTGTGTGCTGAGACACATCTGGGCATGTACAGGAGACTGCATTTGCAAATCTTCTTTCAAATACAGCAAATTAGACATTGTTATTCCGTAGGTTGACTAAACAGTTGCCTTATTCCATGGCTTGTCTTAAAATACCTACTTTAAACTAAACCAAATCCCTTGACCTGTCTGCTGCGTTCGACACAGTCGATCACACCATCCTCCTTCAACGTCTTTCCTCCCACCTCAACCTTCAAGGCACAGTCCTTGACTGGTTCCATTCTTATTTGACCCACCGTTTACATTTTGTTTCTTCCAACGGTTTTTCTTCAAACCCCCGCACAGTTTCTCACGGCGTTCCTCAGGACTCTGTTTTAGGCCCCCTCCTTTTCACCCTTTACACGCTCCCTCTGGGCGACGTCATCCGCAAACATGGGGTAAATTTCCACATGTATGCGGACGACACCCAGTTGTACCTTTCTGCCTAATCTCTCAACCCCCAGACGATCGATGTTCTGACAGCATGTCTGTTCGACATCGAGTCCTGGACGAAGGACAACTTTTTGCAATTGAACGTGAGTAAGACCGAGGCCCTCCTGATTGGCTCAAGCCAGCGCCTCCGCACATCGGGCGCTGCCAGCGTCAACATCCAAGGCTGCACTCTCCACCTCACAAAGCCAATCAGGAACCTCAGCATCATGTTCGATCAAAAACTTTCCTTCCTCCCCCACATCCGCGCCTTGACCGGCACCGCTTATTTCCACCTGCGCAACATTGCCAGCATCCGCAACTATTTTACATCACATACATCACCTCACGGCTGGACTACGGAAACTCTCTCCTCGTCGGCCTCCCCAGTTCCTCCATTCACAGGCTGCAGGTCATCCAAAACTCTGCAGCCCGTGTACTATCCCGCACCCGCCTTCGCGACCATATAACCCCCACCCTCGCCCGTCTCTACTGGCTCCCCATCCTCCAGAGGATCGAGTTCAAGATCCTCGTCCTCACCTACAAGGCCTTACACGGCCTTGCCCCGCCCTATTTAACTGATCTACTCTCCCCCTACACGCCCACCCGGACCCTCTGTTCAACAGGACTTGGCCTGCTCCAAGCCCCCCGCACGAACCGCCCCACCATCGGAGGCCGGGCCTTCAGTTTCTCCACTCCCACCCTATGGAATGCCATCCTTCAATCCCTCAGTTTCGTTTCTTCCCTTTCCTCTTTCAAGGCCGGTTTGAAGACTTTCCTCTTCGATCGTGCCTTTTGTTCCACCCCGAACTCTTTTACCTCCCCTTTGTGTTTCACCCCTTCCCAAACACTCCCCTCTCAGCTCGGGTCACACGCCTCCCGACGTGAAAGGCGCTCTATAAATGTAATTTGTTGTTGTTGTTGTTTAAAATACAATCTAGCAAACAATTTGTTTGGTTGATAACAGCTTCAAATGAACTGGGTGTTTTCACCAAATGTTAAATAATCACACATGAATCATTTTTCCCTCCCACCTCTTCTAATGGACATCCCTAGTTTGCATTATCCTGCATTTATCTCCATCAAAATTTCTTAACCCATCTGCTTAATTGGTCAGAGCATCTAAATGCTATTTATCCTGTTTATTACATAAATCATCTGCCCACATAGCTTGGTTTCATTGGCACATGTTATAACCTCACCCATCTCCTATTAACATGTACACTGTGACCTGCAGAAGACTCTGAAAATGTCTTTTAAGATCTATGCTGCGGTCGCTGCCCTCAAACTGAGTTTTTTTCCACCGTTATCATCAGTCTATTTCTAAACCATTATGTAATCCAACCTGCTAATTTATGTTTAATTCCATGACCTATAACATCCCTTTGAAAGTTGCAAATATGGAAATTACCGAATACTTTCTGACAATACAAACTCTCACCCACAAGTCAAGGTATTACCTCAAGATGACACTCCAGCACATACCAGTGAGCTCTGTTAAAAATGACTTCCTTCATATGAGACTGAGGTCCTGTCTGGCTTATGGTGATAGGTATTGCTCCCGAATTGTTCACTCATTCCACGGCTGTGTGCATCTGGCTGCTGTGTTTCATCCACAAAATAAACAGTAATTTCACTATACTGGATATCCTATGGAGCACTTGGAGATTGTACACCAATGTGACAAGGCACTGTATCAAATGCAAGGAACATTATTATCAGTCAAATGTTAAAAATACCATGGTGATATTCGAAAAGAGGAGGGAATGTCTTGTGGTGGCCTGGCTAACAATACTCCAGATAAAATTGATCATTCTCTTCATGCCCATTTGTGGGATATCAGGTTTCCACAAAATAAGCAATGGCTACATATTACAATACATTTCTTTGAAGTATTTTGAGTCTTGATGTCATAGGATGCTATATGAATTACAAAGATTATTATTATTATTATTATTTAACTGCAATAGAGTTAATCAAACTCTATAGTTTTTATAGTCAATGTGGCTGACTTACCTGTTAAGCAATTTGAATGCTTTAACACCTCTTGGGACAGTATTCCAAATACTCAAAGGAACATTTAAATACAAACAAATGTTGTAATCAATCATTGTTTGACTATTTTAGATATAATAATAATGATAATCCTTGCATTTGATACAGTATCTTAAAACATCTTCTAGATGTCTCAAAGCACTTCACAGAACATACAGTAAAGTGAATAGACTACAGGTATGCCTTCCCAACCGTGGGGGATATGTTCCTTAAAATCCATGTGGTTAGTAAAACAGCAGTTGGAAAATGCAGGGCCCTATAGGAAACATGAGGATACGGGGAGTAAGTTTGGGAGCATTGGCTGCCAGGATCTGCAGCAATCTGTGAGGCTGTCTGACTGACTGGTCTACACACACAGAGAGAGAGAGAGTAATCATGGTGAGTGACATGGAGGGGTGGGTGGGGGGGGGGGGGGGAGAGAAGGCGGTGTAGTGGAATGGGGGCGGGGGAGAAGGTGGTTTGGTGGGTGGCATGGAGGAAGGGGGGCCGAAGGTGGTGTGGTGGGTGACACGGAACGGGGGGCTGAGAAGGTGGTGTGGTGGGTGACATGAAGTGGGGGGATGTGGAGAAGCGACAATAAATTCATGTTATTTACCTTAATCCTAAGAGAGAAGCGACACCGTCGCTGGTTGATTGCGACATCGCAACTGTGTCCTAGCGCCAGACGCTAGCGCGAAGCGACATCGTGGCTGGTTGATGCAACTGGATCCTAATGCCAAACGCTAGTGTTAGTGTTAAAACCCATAGATACGCAAAACCCATTGCCGTAGTTTACAAGAGTTGTCGCAGTGAGCCAACCGTGGATAAGTGAATTTAGTGGTAGAAAAAACCACGGTTGGGTTGGGGTACCTGTATTTGTGGGCGAAACCTAGCAGCCAATTGCGCACAGCAATGTCCCACAAACAGTCGTGGATCGAGTGACCAAATATTTTTTTTTTGAGGTATTATTATCAAGCATGTGGTGTAACCTTGCCCAAGGCTTTCGCCCTGCCCAGAAACAAATCCAGATCTCTCGCTTGTAAGGCGAGTGCGCTAACCATTGAGCTGCAGGATTCTATAATGTGAATTCTATAATGTGAATTCTATAATGTGTGACGCCTTAGTGGAGGCAGATCCTGCACTTTGATGAAGATCCAGGTTATTCTTTTATGCAATGCATGACTGAAATGCAGGATACTGTGTCTCAATCTAACAGAGGAACTTTTATACTACTTTTACATTGTGGTTTGTTGAATTGGCAAATAGATGCTGGAATACTGTTTTTTTTACACAAACTGATGCTGAAGTGTTTCTTACAGTGTTTGGTTTTCAAACAACAACAACTTTCATTTAAATAGCACCTTTCATTTGGGGTAGCATCTTGGAGGGCTTATTGATCATCATCTGATGCTGAACTGGAGAGAGAGGGGCAGGGAACAGAGGTTGTGGAAACCATGTTAAAAATCGGAAACCATGTTAGCTGTTTCTTAGTTTCCCCTGGACATTGTTAGCTGTTTCTTAGTCTCCCTTAGAAATTCCAGAGGTGAGTAGGGGTATCAACAAACGTCAGTTGTATGACATAGTCCAGACCAAAGAAGGGAGAAAGGCTTGTGCTTGTTTAGACTAGACATTCCCTGCTTGTTATTGTATTTGGTAATCAATTGCTTCAGTATATGCCTGATCATTAAAGACAATTTACTTCTTTCTTTGAAAATTGCAATCTATCAGTTAGCAACTTGTGGTTGTCTAGTTCCGTTTTAACAGATGCTGCCCTTTTTGCACCCCATGGCTAGTTCAACTCTCTTCCCACATTCACTTTTATTGATTAGGTGGATTGCTGTAATTGGTTAAAGGAACTTGTACTCCTGTCACGTGGTGTGCAAAAGAATAAGATATAAACTGTTGTATTTCTATTAGTTCCTTAGAAGTACTACCTCGGGTATCTGACCTGTGTGGGTACTTCTCCTTTCGGCCGTTGGTGTATTAAATGACTCTTTGTGCTTTACAAGAATAACCTGATCTCTTTGTGAGTTATTCCACGACAAGGTACAGTCAAAGAGGAAGGTATTCAGGTGTGATCTAAAGATGGACAGAGAGGGCAAGTATTGAAGCAGAGAATTCCAGATAATGGGTCAGAGTGGCTGAAAGGGAAACTGGAGAAGGATAAGACTTTTGTTTATAAAGTTATCTGAAAGTCAACTGCTTTTCTCCCAGCTTTCTGTGATTCCATTGCAATTCCTGAGTATTGGTCAAAAACTTGTTATGTCAGTATGTATCTTAATTTCATTAAAATATTTATGATCAGATAAAATACCTGTGATCAGAATGTTTTGCACAGACACAGATGGTCACTGGGCATTCTTGTTCAGGGTTGCTAACTTACTAATATGGAGTCAGGTCTCCTAAATATGGAGACAAGTAAACATGAGACAGAAATAGATCTGACCAGAGCTGGAGTTGGAAAAACATGTTGCACTTTGCTGATTGCCTCCAGAGATAAAATATTAATGTAAAGCAATAATAATAGTAATCCTTGCATTTGACATTGTGCCTCATCACATCTTTGAGAGTCTCAAAGCGCTTCACAGAATATAATATAAAGTGAATTGACTGTATATTGTGTGATTGAAATGCAGCAGCCAATTGCACATAGTAGTGTCCCACAAACGGTCATAGAATGAGTGACCAAATTATTATTTTTCAAAATTAATTTTTTAGACAGGATTATTACTGCTAGAAAAGTGATCCACCAATCAACTAACAACCAGGTTCCTAGTTACTACTAGGTAAACAGAGACGTTTAGAATAAGGAAACTTGGCCAACATTTTGCCCTACCCGGGAATCAAACCTGAATCCTCTTAGTAGCGAGGCACGTGTTATAACCACTAAGTTACAGGACCCCACAAGTAATAAACTCAGTCATATTGCTTCATTATGAGAGAATTTCTAATTTGCACAAGAATATTTGACATCAATCTTTTAGAACTTATTTACCTACTTCAGAGCTTTTCCGCTTGTGTGTAAATTGTTTGTAGCTGTTTGCATCTTCCTTCTTCTTTCTGATAAATTACATCCTATATCTATTGATAACACTCAGTCTTGTGATAAAGAACAGAATTGGTAGTTACATTAATAGTTAATCAATTGATCCTGAAAATGTCATGTTTTATGAAAAGACAGCTGATGCCCCAAACAGATGCAGTTCATAAAAGATTTGTTTATATGAATTATGTGCCTGCCTACAATTTTCAACAGTTCCAAAACTTTGCTTGCAGGTAAAGATATCAAGCTGGTTCTTAATGCACCAATCACCTCAAACCAATGCAGTAATAGCCAGATGGATATTTCCAGATATCATTTAAACTTGGAAATAAACAAGACTGGTAAGGCAAAGAAAGAGAAAGGCAAAGTTAATATAAATTAAAATGTAATCTCAAATAAATGCAATGCTACTGTGTGGACGGGGGCATTGAAAATCATTTTGTGCAGAATTCTCCTTTGCATGCCAGAATCGGTTTGAGCTCAAGCAAATTCAGCTCAGAAAGGACTGGAATGAATTATGTGTAAGAGATAACCTGGGGGCAGGAAAAATAATTTCACAAATGGCTCGCTCTTATTTGAAGGCACAGAGCAAACAAGTAATGAGTAACCTTCAGCTACATCAATTATTATGAAATAGTTAATTTTATTAAGGCAGCTAATTTATTCTCCAATATTATATTTTATCCTGATGATTATTTAAATCTGTAATTATTTCTATTGCTATTCGTCCTTCTACACTAGTTTTAGATTACTTGTGACTCGAATGCTTGTGATACCTTATTTCATTGTAGACTGTTAATATTTGCTGCCAAGATAGAACTTGTATTTTGGGACATTGCCTGATCAGCAACTTAAATCTATCCTGGAATCTTCCTTTGAATGCAAAGGTTGATAAAAAGCCTCACAATTGCAAGAACTCACAAATTGCAAGTGACTTATCCATATGATGATAGACGATGACATTACCACATCATAAAATATTAATAACTAAATGAACAAATTCTGGATTTAGCCCTTATTACTTCAATATTTCTCTTCTCTTGGACAGGATTATTTTGTAGTTATAATATTCTTTCACATGTGTTTGTTTCAGCGCCTTGGTATGCCCTCTTGAAGTAAAAGGCGCATACAGATATAATGTTGTGGTTGTTATCCTATGCTGATACATTTTCCATTTTTGTTCCATTAACCAGTTGTATATGTCGCATGAAAATAAATGCATGAATTAGGATGAACTTGATGAGGTGCATCCCCTGATCAAAGCCACGCTATCGGGCTACACGTTTCATCAAACCCCACGACCCAACCGTCGTAGTGGTGATGTGGCTCTCCTCTCCTTGTCCCCCCTTGGCCTTTCCCCTAAATCCTCCTGAACCTTCCTCTCCTTTGAGCACCTTACTCTCCACTACCCCTCTAGTGTCTCCCTCAAAAACTTCCTGGTACATCTCCACCCTCCTATCTTCCCTCTCCATCTGCTCATCTTAAGTAATTGAGACCCTCCTGATTGGCTCATGCCAGTGCCTCCGCACCTCAGGCATTGGCAGCATATGTCTCCATGGACGCACACTTCACCTCACCATGCCAGTCAGGAACCTAGGTGTTTCATCCTCAACTATCTTTTCTCTCCCACGTCCATGCCATGATCCGCTCTGCCTTCCCTCACCTTCGCCATTTCCTTACCCCTCAGGCCACTGAAACTCTCATTCATGCTTTCATCACATCCAGGCTCGACTATGCCAATGCCTTGCTTTTTGGCCTTCCCAACTGCTCCCTCCATAGGCTTTAGATTAACCAGAACTCTGTGTCCCATGCCTTCTGCCCCAACAGGCTCCATGACCCCATATCCCCGATTCTCGCCCGATTCTGTTGGCTTCCCATCATTCAGAGGATTCAATTCTAGATCCTGATCCTCACCTTTAAAGCCCTCCATGGACTTGCCCCACCCTACCTCTGCAACCTCCTAACTCAGTGATTTGAGTACTAAATAATACTGAGTACTGAATCACTAAGTTCAGTGATTTGAGTACTGAATAATAATGCTGATGACAATCCAAAGTAGTGCATGAGAGGATTTGGAGGAAAATTAACATGCAGCAACTCCAAAGACGAGTAACTGCAAGCGACATATATGAACTGAAGTGAAGGCTACATAATGGTGAAATATTGACCCAAAGGGTTCAAACAACCACAATATTCCCTGCTGCCTTCATATTTGACCATTATATCACACGCAAGGCTATGATTTGTAATCAAAGATATCACAGTTTAGATTAGAACATACAAACTGCATTCTAAACTTGCTGTATTCTACCTTTTGTGTGAACGTGTTAATACATTAACCAAGAGCTCAGAGGGGAAGAAGAGCTTGAAAATATGACAAATTTTGTTCACTTACAATCAATCTTGAAGCTGTTCTACAAAATGAAACTGACATTGTTTTTGAAGTTACAGTGACTCAAATTTGTTGACTGTCTGACTAACATATTTGGCAAAGCTCCTTTCATGTCAACAGACTGTCTCACTGTCTCAAAGTGCTTCACAGCATATTCTGCAATGTGTAGTATTTTGTAGGCAAATGCAGCAGCTAATTTGCACAGCAATATTCACAAACTGCCATGAAGTGAATGATCCATTTCCTTTGGTGGAGTTGGCAACGACACTCCCTTCTCTTTTCAATTAATGTTTGGGAATATCCTCCTAAATAGGTAGACAAGATCTAATACTTATATTTAACTTGAAGGATGGTACCTCCAACAATGCAGCACACCTCCAGTGCTGCATTGACATATCATCTTTGAGTGTATAGTTCAAAATCCTAATGGTGGGGTTCAAAACCACAACCTTCTGATATAGAAGTAAGAGTACTACCAATTGAGTCAGGCTGATACCCATTGTACGTATGAAGCTGCCGACTCTCCCCACTGGAGCTGTCTACTCTAAACACATCTCTTCTCTTTCCCTATATCATTCAATATTATTTTTCTTCAAGCTTGGGGCTGAAAAAGTGTTTGGGGATAAGAGACAATATCTGCTTCTTACTGTGAGGCATAAACTGGGTTTTGTACTGGGAAAGTTTTGATTGTCACATTGACTCATGAGACTTTGGCACTGAGATACGGAATTTCAGGATGTCGCCAACATAGGAAGAGCAACATTTATTGCTTATCCCGACTGTCCTAAGGAGGTAGGTTCACTTAAAACAACTGTGGTCCTCGTGACAATGATGTTGTACAGGGATCCTCGGAGTCCAGCCTCAACATCCAAGGCTGTACTCTCCACCTCACAAAGCCAGTCAGGAACCTCGGCATCACGTACGACCACAAACTCTCCTTCCTCCCCCACATCCGTGCCTTGACCGGCACCGCTTATTTCCACCTACGCAACATTGCCAGGCTCCGCAACTACCTCACCCACCATGCTGCCGAAACACTCGTGCACGCATATATCACCTCACGGCAGGACTACGGAAACTCTCTCCTCGTCGGCCTCCCCAGTTCCTCCATTCACAGGCTGCAGGTCATCCAAAACTCTGCAGCCCATCTACTATCCCGCACCCGCCTCCGCGACCATATAACCCCCACCCTCGCCCGTCTCCACTGGCTCCACATCCTCCAGAGGATCGAGTTCAAGATCCTCGTCCTCACCTTCAAGGCCTTACACGGCCTTGCCCCACCCTATTTAACCGATCTACTCTCCCCCTACAAGCCCACCCGGACCCTCCGTTCAACAGGACTTGGCCTGCTCCAAGCCCCCCGCCTGAACCGCCCCACCATCGGAGGCCGGGCCTTCAGTTTCTCCGCTCCCACCCTGTGGAATTCCATCCCCCAATCCCTCCACCTTGTTTCTTCCCTTTCCTCTTTCAAAAGGAAACACTCCTGAACATCCTGGTTATACTTTCTGCAAACTTAGAATGTGTAACTGGTAACATCTGTGTCGTCGAATTAATCTGCTTCAGTTGGTCTTACTTTCATCTCCATATCAGAAGGTTTTGCTTTCAAGCTTCAAACCTGAATCTAAGCTCATAATGTAGGCTGACACCACAGTGCAGTTCTGAGAGAATGCTGCATTGTTGGAGTTGACAGCTTTTGGATGAGATGTTAAAGTGAGTTCCCATCTGCCTGTTCAGGTGTAAATTAAAGATACTGCTTCACTATTTTAAGGAAGCACAGGGAGTTCTTCTGGTGCCCTGGCCAATATTCTTTCCTCATCCAATTTCACCCAAAGAAAAAAACAGATTACGATTCAGAGGTGAAGCTGACACCAGTTACTTGTTGTGCCACAGTTGCTACAGTAAAATAAACGTATCATGTGAAACACTTCAAGATAGTCTGATGTTATTTGGCACTGTTTCAAATCAAATGTTATTACTTATCATGTTTACATGAAGTTAATTCTCTTCCATGTCTGCAGATCCTAGTAATAGATACAGCTCTTGATAGAAGAGCTGCAACAATCAACTTTTTTCTTGCTCCGTATTTTCCATCCAGCTAGTATTTGTGCAGCCCCATTATCATTTTCTGCAACCGAGATTGGACTTTAGTGTAATAATTTCTTTAAAATCACTGTTGACAGCTTGTGGTTAGTCTCAATTTCTACCCATTTTTTACCTCTAAATATATTCATGGAATCTCGCACAGGCATGTGCAATTGCCATCACTTTTCGTTTTCAATCTGCACATAATTCTGTTGTTTTGTAAGACCATCAGAAGGATAGGTTACAGGATGGTCTTTTTGAAGTAACACCATCCACGAGAAGAGGCATCAAACAGAAAGTTGAAGCTCTTGCAGAGCATCAATGTGTTTCAGTTTAATTTAACTCACTGCCAACTACTTCAATTTGCTAAAGCTTTTTTCATGTCATTTATTCCATCGACATGCTGCTTCTTGTTCCAACAGATGATATGTTTCCATTGATGAGATTTTGTAGAAATGTATCTCATTAAGTAACATAGAAATATTTACTGGGCTTTTATATCAAAGGACCAATTCATATTAGTCACAGATTCAATTTTCCTCACCTCAGGTTTTTGCCCAAGTTCAGTAAATTGTGTTCCATTTGAAAGTTAGCTGCTTCTCTCTCAAAATCTCTGTAGCATCATTTGATACCTTCCATTGTGTTTAAATTCACATTCTATTCATATAATTAATCATAAGCCTTTTACATCTTCCAAATATTTGGGTCATTATTTCCCAATATAGCTCTAGAACCAAGGAAATATGTAAAGGATGATTTCTTTAAACATATCCTTCTGTATTTCAGTGATTTGAAATTATAACATTCAGTAGTATACCACAGGTTGAATACAGTGATTGAGATTACTATAATAATATTAATAATAATTGCCAACTATTGTACAATTATGTCCTTTACATATCACTGATAGTTATCTTAGATAATACGGGCTTCCGCCTCTATAATCGATTTAACAGCTTCACCTCCAGCAAGGTGTTCAAGCATTTAAACTGTACCACAAGAGCATTTATCTATGCAAAGACATGCTACTCTTGTTATTTTATCAGGTGAATTTACCGAGTGGCTACATTGTGCAATTTGTTTTGTCTTTGAGTTTGCACTGAGTGCTTTGTCTACAGTTCCTGTTAATCTAGTATCCATATAGAAACACCATATTTATTAATTTAATTCAACCCTTTGCTTTTTATCTGATTTAATTCATGTGAGTGTGAAGAATGTGGCTTTGACCCAGAGGTAGCTTTGTGCATTCACACTTTACTTTTGTCTGTGTAAGATAATAGCAGATTTTGTCAAATGTTTTTTCTCTCAAGTACAGTAGCTTGCTGCTCTGTGATGTTCAACTTACTACTGTATTTGTATTACTGTAAAAATGAATACATATCATTATTTTGGGCTGTTTCTGACTACAGACTACGAGGCCCTCCTGATTGGCTCAAGCCAGTGCCTCCGCACATCGGGCGCTGCCAGCCTCAACATCCAAGGCTGCGCACTCTCCACCTCACAAAGCCAATCAGGAACCTCGGCATCATGTTCGATCAAAAACTTTCCTTCCTCCCCCACATCCGTGCCTTGACCGGCACCGCTTATTTCCACCTGCGCAATATTGCCAGGCTCCGCAACTATCTTACCCCCCGCGCTGCCGAAACACTCGTGCACGCATACATCACTTCGAGGCTGGACTACGGAAACTCTCTCCTCGTCGGCCTCCTCAGTTCCTCCATTCACAGGCTGCAGGTCATTCAAAACTCTGCAGCCCGTGTATTATCCCGCACCCGCCTCCGCGACCATATAACCCCCACCCTCGCCCATCTCCATTGGCTCCCCATTCTCCAGAGGATCGAGTTCAAGATCCTCGTCCTCACCTACAAGGCCTTACATGGCCTTGCCCCGCCCTATTTAACCAATCTATTTTCCCCCTACAAGTCCACCCGGACCCTCCGTTCAAAAGGACTTGGCCTGCTCCAAGCCCCCCGCCCGAACCGCCCCACCATCGGAGGCCGGGCCTTCAGTTTCTCCGCTCCCACCCTATGGAATGCCATCCCTCAATTCCTCCGTCTCGTTTCTTCCCTTTCCTCTTTCAAGGCCGGTTTGAAGACTTTCCTCTTCGACCGTGCCTTTTGTTCCACCCCGAACTCTTCGACCTCCCCTTTGTGTTTCACCCCTTCCCAAACACTCCCCTCTCAGCTCGGGTCACACGCCTCCTGTGCAGCGCCTTGGGACGTCCTCCCGACGTGAAAGGCGCTCTATAAATGTAATTTGTTGTTGTTGTTGTTACAGTGTATGGTAGACAAATAAGAAGAATTGGGTGCAGCTATACTGCCAAGGGTTAATGAGAGATAGCTCTCTCTTGACAATCTTTGCCATACATCACAAAGCTTTAGCACACACGTCAGAAATATATTCTGGCTCAGTTGGTAGCACTCTGACCTCTGAGTCACAAATTTACGGATTCAAGCTGGATGTCAGGATTTTGATCTCAGAGTCAAAGCTTAGATTCCAATGCTGGGGGCTGGGCGGGGGTGGGGTGGGGAAGTGGAGTTGCATTGTCAGAGGTGCTATCCTTCAGATGAAACATTAAACTCAAGGTCTCGACCATCTATTCAGGTGGTTGTTAAACATTCCTTGTGCTATTCAAAAAGAGAAGGTAACTCGCTTACAAACGCATGAGTCATTGCATTTTCAGTATGTACTATGAAGTGCCTTGAGGCATCATTCGCATGTAAAACACGCTGTATCAAATGTAAAGACTATTATTACACACAAAAAATAGAAAAAATTAAAACCTATTGCATTAACCCCAAATCATATTGGAATCTACATGTTTTTCTCTCTAGAATCAGGGGTGGGTGAGTCAGTGAGACATAATAGTACAGATTGAAGATAACAGCTGGGTGAGTCTGACTGAGACTGCAGAATTCTAGGTCCTCAAGCCAAACCCAGACTTTTACATTCATCTGATTTAACTACAGCTGAAGCCATCAAAAGTTAACAGGCAAGTGAATTAAGTGAACTTTGCATGAAATTGGAATCACCCATTGTTGCTGTTCAAAGGTTTTTCAGCATATTCTTCATTTAAGGTGTGAGTGGAATTTGCACAAGCAACATCTCCCATGACCGAGGACTGTACCTCTGTATCACTCATCTTGTTTAGTAATTTATAGTTCAAGACATAACACCTAATCCATTTCAATCGATATGTATATCATATAGTCCTCCTGGCCATGTTCACAGCAGGTACAGCTAAACCCCCAAATACTTCTATAGGATAATATAATAATAATCCTTACATTTATATAGCGCTTTCCACGTCTTGTCACGTCTCAAAGCGCTTCACAGAAAACAACAATGTCCCAAGGTTGGGACCAGAGCAGCCGGGGAGAAGAAAAGAAAGAAGAAAGGGGGAAAAAGAGGTAGGGATCAGAGCAGGGTGGGGAGGGGTCGTGGGTGGGGGAAGGAAAGTAGGAAAATTGACTGTATATTTGTGGGAGAAACACGGCAGCTAAATTGCACACAACAGTGTGCCACAAACAGTCGTGGAAGTGGGGTTTGGGGAAAAAGGGGGAAAATCGGGTAATGGGAGGGGCCAGGGTAGAGGGAAGGAGAGCAGAAAAAACGACTGTATATTTGTGAGCAAAATATATAGGATAGAGCAATTAATAGACAGAAACAATACACTGAGTACAATTACAATGTACTGGAAAGGAAACATCTTAAGTAATATGCAAATGAAGTCCAAAAGCTTGTTTGGAGCATGGAATTCTTGAAGATGGTAGCGCTGTTTCACAATTTATACAATCAACTTGCATTTATATGATGCTTTTCACTTGTGTAGCATCTCAGAGCATTCCACACTCCGCTTAGCGGCTCTGAGCACAGTAGTAGTGATTGTTGAATCAAAGTTGTCTAAGAATTGAGCCCTCTCATACTTTACACGTCTCTCATTGATGTACAGCAATCACAAAAATAATTTTTTAAAAATTTGGTCAGCAATTTCAGCAAAAGCATTCTTGGACGCTACTCTATAGCTCAGTGGTTATAACACTCACCTTGCAAGTGAGAGTCCTGGGTTCGATTCCAGGCAGGGTGAAACCTCGGGCAAGTTTCCTTACTCCACATGCCTGATAATAATCCGTCCAAAGAAAAATAATAATAATTTGGTCACTCAATCCACAACTGTTTGTGGAACACTGCTGTGCGCAATTGGCTGCTGCATTTTGCCCATAAATATACAGTGAATTCACTTTACAGTATAATCTGTGAAGTGCTTTGAGATGACAACAACAACAACAAAATTACACTTGTATAGTGCCTTTCATATCAGGAGGACATCACAAGACGCTGGACAGTCATTGTTTCAGACCCGAGCTGAGTACAGGGAGGGTGGAGGGAAAGTGAGGGATTTGGAGTGGCCAATGGGACTGTGGAAGAGAAGGATCTTGAGGTAGCATTTGAAGGAGGCCAGGGAGGGGGCGAGTTGGAGGGATTACGGGATGGTGTTCCAGAGGTTGGGGGTAGAGTGGCTGAAGGATTGCCCACCAATGGTGGGATGGATGGGTCATCTAGAAGACGTGATAAGCGCTATATCAGATGCAAGGATTATTATTATTACCCCATATGAAGGGCTCCATATAAATGCAATGAAATGCAAGTTGTTGTTGTTTTGAAAACCAGTCAAGGACATCTCAACAATCCATCTGGAAACTCCGTTATCAGAGATTCTTTGAGACCTATGTGGCAATCCACTAGTATTTAACTCTATAGCAGTTGCAGCACTTTACAGTACAACAGTGCAGTGTAAAACATAAACTTGTGATTTTGCCTAGGGGAATTGGATAACCTCAGGAGGCAAACTCAACATCTAAAGACACAGGAAAAAATGTTATCCTCGCCACAGGAGATAAGCGTGTGCAATCTTGGTACAGTGCTCGTCCCTTGCACCCTCCGCCCCACCATCGGAGGTTGTACTTTCAGCCTCTATGTCCCCGAATGATGGAACACTCTCTCTCATTCCCTTCACCTTGCCTCTCTCTCTCCCTTTTCAAGTCCCACCTGAAAATGTTCCTCTTCGACTGTGCTTACAGTTACCTCCTCCCAACCTCCCTCCACCCCGGCACGGAGTCAGGCTCCGCTCTGGCAGAATAAATGCAAGTTGTTGTATGTGATTACTGCACATATTGTTCAAATCAACATTCTTCAGATGTGTTTTTAAATTGAGGTTCCATTTGCTTGTTCAGGGGGTCATTAAATGATTCAAAGACACTATTCTAAAAGACAAACAAGTTTCTCCTGTTGCCCTGGCAAACAACCCCCAGATTAAAATTGGTTTGTTTGCTTCATAGCTATGTGTGGATAACTGTAGGAAAATTGGCTACCACATGATGCCTATGCAAGACACAGTCACTACACTTTACAATAAATGTTGTGAATGATTTCTCAACTTGCTTATTTTAATTTTATTATTATTATAGATGACTCTCCAGCAAATTATTGGTTTTAATTGTGTGTGTAGTAACCACATACTGCAACCCGATTGTACACAGTAGCTACAAAAACATGGTTGCCATTTGGTACACAAAAAGCTCCCATTTTTTATCCACACAATTGTTGGCCAGCATACTGGGAGAGACACTCCTCACGCTTTTCAAATCATATTTTTAGGATCTTTAACATACACCTGAACGGGCATGTGGGACCTTGGTTTGAAAAATGGTTTTAAACAGTTAACACCTCGTCCATAATACTCAAAAAGGTTTCCCTCCTTTTGCGAGTCAAATGGAAAATTTCCTGAGAGGCTGAAACTCTCCTCCCCAGTGTTCAGGGAAATTAAGTCTATAGAGAACTCCATTAAACTGGATGTATTTATTGGCTTATTGGTGTACAGCAGAGCATCACTATTGTAATTACAATTTTAGAGGCCTAAAAATATTGATGCTGTCAGGGTCCTTTACAAATAATGCACATTTATTGTTGCCTCTAAAGTACTTCATTCTGCTCAGTGTATAAAGCATGACTATAAAAACAAATTATGGCGCTGTCTCCCAAATGTTAGACTCACACCAGGGAAGGGAGAAGCAGTCTACCTCTCATTCCAGTTCCATTATTGGTGTCAGGCTGGCAGGATATGGTGTCAGGGAAAATTGCTCTCCAACCTATTAACTCTTGTCAAATCCCTTACAGAAACAAGCAATAGAGACTCCTCATGATGACAACACTACAACTAAATTCTTTCCTTTCAGTGACCTGATCTATCAAGGAATTCTGTGAAGTATGTGATAAGCGCCCAGCTGCCAAATGGGCAAATGGATGCTTTCGAAGATGAAAGACATTGGGCCTAATATTAGTTATATTACGGTATAATATGTAAGTTCAAAATGAACAGGTTGCTGTGCTAATTGTCATTATATGCCTCTGAAATGATGTGATCGGCTACTAAATTTTCTGAAATAATTGCTTTACACATTGTGACCTCCATTGGAAGCAAATGCAGTTTTGCTTTCCAATTTTTAACGATCTTTGGTGGTAAATGCAAGGATTATGCAATAAAATTACAATTTACATTATATACTGCCATATCTCAAAGTATTCACACAGACAACTAAGCATAGAAACTCCGCCAGTGCGGGTATGGGAGAGGGATGATCAAACAAATGTAATTTGTTGTTGTAGTTATCAGGAGAGACTGAAACATTTATTTGGAGCAGAAAAGGTGCATAGATAGATGTGTGCAACATTATGATAGGCATTGACAGGATAAATAGGAAAGGTTTTTCCATTGGTAGGGGAGACAGTGACTATAGGTTCTAGTTATAATAATAATCATCCTTGCATTTGATATAGTGCCTTATCACATTGTTGAAACATCTCAAAGTTATGATAGTCACAAGAGCATAAGAAGAGGGAGCAGAAGTAGGCCATTCGGCCCTTCAAGCCTGCCCCGCCATTCAATCATGGCTGATATTCCATTCTAACTCCAGCTACCTGTCTTATCCCCATATCTCTTAATCCCTTTATGAATGAGAAATCGATCTAACTCAGTCTTGAATATGTTCAAGGACTGAGCATCAACAGCCCTTTGGGGTAAGGAATTCCATACATTCACTACCCTCTGAGTGAAGGGTTAGCCCTTCACACTTCAACTCAGTGTGAAGGGCTAACTTTAAGACTGTGACCCCTGATTTTAGTTTCTCCAACCAGCGGAAACAATCTCCCACTATCTACTTTGTCGTGCCCCTAAATAATCTTATAGGTTTCTATAAGATCCCCTCTAATTCTTCTATATAAGTTTGTATGTTGATTTCAAACTCCCGAATGCTGATTTTACATACTCAAACACCATTTTACAATACAAAATTATATTTATATAGCACCTTACACATTGTTGTTCATGTCCAAGGCACTCAACATTTTGACCCATGAGTGCTGATACTCATTTCTTGAATTCTGATTTTAAACCCCCTGAAAGTGGACATGTGCAAAGAGGAAGGAACTTGAGGAGGCAGAGTTATTAGACTAACTGCCTGTGATTAGTATTAATGTCAGCATTCCTGCCCCTGAGAAACCAGAGGTAAAAACTTTATAGTAAACTAAAAACAATTTTACCTTGTTAAGACCTTGTTACACAGTAATTACAAGGAACTCTTGCTGCACTGCACAGTTGAAGAGTTACATTAGAAAGTGAGTGTTTAGCTGCAGGTTGGACCTGCCATTAATAGGTTTAATGAGGGGGAACATTTTGAAGTATCACCACAGCAATAACTGCTGTGGAGGAGTTTCTGCCTGAGAGTAAGCTAGCATTTAACGGGTAGTGATTTCCTAATGGTGAATTGCTCTTGTATTTTTTTTATCAGCCATGGGCCAATGTAAAAATGCAGAAATATTTGCCAAAAGTTGCGGGTAGATTTAGCAATCCTGCAGGAAATAGTGGGGAAATTTTTGGCAACTTTTGCAGAAAATAGCAGGGAATTGGTTTGTGCTATTATGCAATTCATTTTACTCTCAACCTAAATTTTTTTACTTTATTGATAAAAATAAAACATGACTAAATAACACATATTAGATTGTTGCAAAATTATATTAATTAATTATTTTTAAAAAGATTAACAAAAACTGGGTGTCCTTTTGGGGACACAGACACACACACACCAACAAGGCTACATGACATCTCAAGGCTCAGCACCACACAAAGATCCACAGAGACAGACACACACTCCCAGACAGAGAGAGACACACACACATACCCAGACACAGATAGAGACATACATCCACAGTCACCGAGAAAGACACACACTTTGTGGATTGATTGCCCAATTTATGATGATGATGATGATGATGATGATGATTATTATTATTATTACCCCTGAAAAAGCAATCCACCAATTGACTAACAGCTGGGTTCCTTCTTACTGCTAGGTAAACAGGGGCTTGTGGAGTAATGAAACTTATACAAACGTGTCGAGTCCTGCGGCTCAGTGGATAGAGCAATTGCATTACAAACTGGAGAACTGGGTTTGATTCCAGGCAGGGCAAAATCTTGGGCAGGTTTCCTTACTCCACATGCCTGATAATAATCCCTGAAGAAAAGAAACAGTAATAAATTGGTCATTTCAATCCATAATTGTTTGTGGGACACTGATGTGTGCAATTGGCTTCTGCATTTCGCCCACAAATATACAGTACATTCACTTTACACTTTGAATACACTTTGCAAGCAGACATACACAGATTAGTGGAATGGGCTGACATGTGGCAGATGGATTTTAATGTGGATAAGTGTGAGGTGATACACTTAGGTAGGAAAAATGAAAGGAGGCAATATAGACTTGGTAGCTCAATCTTGAGGGGGGTGAATGTATTGAGAGATCTGGGTGTTCAAGTAAGCGAATCATTAAAGGTAGCAGGGCAAGTAGATAAGGCAGTAAAAAAGGCATTTGGTGTACTGAGCTTAATTAGTACGGGCATAGAATATAAGAGTAGGGAGGTTATGGTTAATCTATACAAAACACTGGTTAGGCCTCAACTGGAGTACTGCGTCCAGTTCTGGGCACCTTATTTCAGGACGGACATTAAGGCACTGGAAAGGGTGCAGAGGAGATTCATGAGAATGATACCAGGAATTGGGAACCTTAGCTATGAGGACAGGCTGGAGAAGTTAGGACTTTTCCCATTAGAGCAGAGAAGGTTATGCGGGGACCTGATAGAGGTCTTCAAGATCATGAAAGGTTTCGACAGGCTAGATAGGGAAAAGCTGTTTCCGCTGGTAGGTGTGTCTGTGACCCATAAGATATCTACCAAAAGAAGCAGAGGGGAGGTTAGAAGAATTTTTTTTACTCAGCGAGTTGTTTGAATTTAGAATGATCTGCCTGAAAGGGTAGTGAGGTCCAATTCGATAGCAGCTTTTAAGAGAGAACTAGATAGGTATCTGGGGAAGACGGGTTTGCAGGGTTATGGGGAGAAAGCTGGTGATTGGGGTTAATGAAAGTGACTTGCTCGGTCAAAGAGCCGGCACAGACTCGATGGGCCGAATGGCCTCCTTCTGTGCCGTAACATTCTATGATTCTAGGATTCTATGACACTGTAATTTATGCTTGGATTTATGCAATTTGACCAAATTTAAGATTTCTAAACTTTAGTTTCTCCAAATTAAGATTTATATAATGGTGGACATCTAGCATTTTACCAAGAGTCTGAAAGAAGTTTCAAGCAATTCCAAGACATTTTAGTGTCACTTTGTGTCACGTGGCACTTTGTCAAATGCCTTTCAGAAGGCATTTGACAAAGTGCCACATAAAAGGCGTATAAGGAAAATAGAAGCCCACGGCGTTAAAGGGACATTGGCAACATGGATCCAGAACTGGCAGGGAGACAGAAAGCAGAGAGTTGTAGTGAATGGCTGTTTTTCTGACTGGAGGGAAGTGTACAGTGGTGTCCTCCAGGGATCGGTATTGGGCCCACTGCTCTTTTTAATGTATATTAATTATCTGGACTTGTGTAGAGAGAGTACCAAGTTGCAGATGATACAAAATTAGGAAAAATAGTAAATAGTGAGGAGGATAGCAACCATCTGCAAGAAGACATAGACAGAATGGTAAAATAGGCAGACACATGGCAGATGATGTTTAATGTGGAGAAATGTGAGGTAATGCATTTTTTGAGAAGGAATGAGGAGAGGCAATTTAGGTTGGATAGTACAATTTTAAGCAGTGTTTAGGAACAGAGAGACCTGGGGGTTTGTGTAAGTGAATCTTTAAAGGTGGCAGGACAGGTAGATAAGGCTGTTTAAAAAAAGCATAGGGGTTACTAAGCTTTATAAATAGGGGCGTAGAGTATAGTAGTCAGGAAGGTCTGACTAACCTCTATAAAACTTTGGTTAGGCCTCAGCTAGAGTACTATGTTCAATTCTGGCCACCACACATTAGGAAGGATGTTAAGGCATTGGAAAGAGTGCAGAAGAGATTTACCAGAATGGTACCAGGAATGAGGGACTTCAGTTATGAGGAAAGGCTGAGGAGAAATGTTTTCACTCAGTGAGTTGTTCAAATCTGGAATACGTTGCCTGAAAAGGTGGTGGAGGTCGATTCGATAACAACTTTTAAAAGAGAGGTAGATTTGGGGAGGATGGGTTTTGTGCGTTTATGGGGAGAGAGCTGAGAAGTGGGATTTACCGTATATCTCCGCGTATAAGGCGCACGTTTTTTCAGGTCGGAAGATCTCGAAAGTCGGGGGTGCGCCCTATACGTAGGTAAAAGCAATTTTGAGACTCGGAAATACAGTAAACAGGGGGGGCGGCCGGCGCGCTGTCAGCCGGGGTTTGGTCAGTGTCCGGCGGGGGTTGGGAGGAGTGGGTGACGGGGCTTCGGCCTCGGCCGCCCGGGCAGCGGCAGCAGCAGCGGACTTCAGTGCTGTGCTTACCTTCTGCAGAACCCAGTCTGCCTGCCTCACTCCCTGCCGCTCTCCCTCCCTCCCTCCCTCTCTCCCTCTCTCTCTCCCGGGCTGCCGGCCTGCCTCTCTCCCTCTCTCTCCCGGGCTGCCGGCCTGCCTCTCTCCCTCTCTCTCTCCCTCTCTCTCTCCCGGGCTGCCGGCCTGCCTCTCTCCCTCTCTCTCTCCCGGGCTGCCGGCCTGCCTCTCTCCCTCTCTCCCTCTCTCTCCCGGGCTGCCGGCCTGCCTCTCTCCCTCTCTCTCTCCCGGGCTGCCGGCCTGCCTCTCTCCCTCTCTCCCTCTCTCTCCCGGGCTGCTGGCCTGCCTCTCTCCCTCTCTCTCTCCCGGGCTGCCGGCCTGCCTCTCTCCCTCTCTCTCTCTCCCATGCTGCTGGCCTGCCTCTCTGCCTCTCTCCCTCTCTCTCTCCCTGCCTGCCTGCGTGCCTGCCTGCCTCTCTCCCACTCTCTCTCCCACGCTGCCGGCCTGCCTCTCTCCCTCTCTCCCTCCCTACCTACCTGTCTCTCCTCCCTTCTGCCGGCAATATCATTGAAAATGCTTCCGTTTTTTTCACCAAGAAAAGGTCAAAAACGGGGGATGCGCCTTATACGCGGGTGCGCCTTATACGCGGAGATATACGGTAGTTGCTCTTTTCAAAGAGCCAGCACAGAGTTGATGGGTCAAATGGCCTAATTTTGTGCCATAGGATTTTATGATTCTATTGCGTAGGTGGTTAATAACCATTGCGAACATTTTGTTTTATCTAACTATACAATTTACAGAGTATGCTGTGAAGTTCAGAGACCGAGTATTTAGTAGGCAAAGGCACACTTTTGTTTTCATTTGTGTTTTTGTGTGTACATTACTGAGAGGGATTACTTTGGGAAATTAAAGATGCCCCACTCCAAAGCCGCTTTACATTATATCCTCACAGACGGCTGATAAGACATTGTTTAGATGCAGCGCAGAGAGCCAGCTGCATTGTCTTGATGACACACTTCAAAATGAGGTTCAGCCAGGAGAGTTTCACAGAATGACATCTCCAATTTCAACACTCTGCTCCTGTGGCAGTCAATGGCAATCAGATTAAGAATCTCTCGCTTCACTTCATAGGGGGCCTTAACATCCATCAGAGGGGTGAGGGCTGGATAGGAATCCTGGTCTGTATGATGTAGCTGTTCCAACCTGATGTGTTATTCTATCCCTTTACAGACGGTAAACTTTGTTATTGAAATATATCGCTGAACGTGCCTTGATATTTTAAAAGAAACTGAGCATAAATTCAGTGGGGTTCCGACCTACTGTTCAGCGCCTTGGTACGTCCTCCTGATGTGAAAGGCGCTATATAAGTGCAATTTTGTTGTTGTTGTTGTTGCAAGGCGCTATATAAGTGTAATTTTGTTGTCATCTGCATCATGAGTATTTAGCATATCTGCAAAGATTTCAATTCCAAACAGAGAAGAGATAGAACAACACACAATTATTTCAGCTGCGGCATCTATAATTCTACCAAAAATGGCCGTGAACCATTGATTGGCATCCACTGAATGCAAACTTAACTTATCAACGTGTCTAACAAGAGGCCATAGCTATAATCAGCTATGGGGGTCAGCAGTGAGTGGGCTCTAACTGTGTGCTAACATTGCTGCATACTTGCCTACATGAATGCTAAGTGGTGACTGGGTTAAAATGCAGAGTATTCAGTTCTGCCATTCTTTTAGTGGCTTTAGGTCAAGCAGCAAAATCGTAAATCTGGGCTGGGGAGTGTATGGATTTTTGTGCTTTATTACCAGATCGTGGTTTAAAATTAAACATTGCACAAAAAGTTTTTATTTAAAAAGCTGTGCCTTGAATTCAAACACATTTTAAGCTGGTGCCAAACCAGTACTGCATTCATTGTCAGGAGAAACCATTCTCCAGAAGTTTATTGAGGTATTTATCCCCAAACAGTCATTAAGTTCTGGATAGATTGCAAATTCTGTCATTGTGATAACTATCACCTTCCACAAATGTTGGGTTTCTGCCACATACCACAAATAGAACTATAGAAATTGACATTACAGAAGAAGGCCATTCGGCCCATCAGGTTACAAGGAGTAAACTTACCCTATAACAATGGTGTCCATTCCTTCACCGCTCCCACTTTTCTTGTTGATGACCAACATTCGTTTGTTCTATTTCTACTGGATTGTCACTGAAGTTCAACTGCAGAGAGAGATCATAAAAAGACCAGCCATCACCTCCGTAATATTGCCAGACTCCGCCACTACCTCACGCCCCACGCTGCCGAAATCCACGCTGCAGATCATTCAGGACTCTGCAGCTCGTGTACTCTCCCATACCAGGCTTTGCGACCACATCACTCCCACCCTCACCCGTCTCCACTGGCTCCCCATCACCCAGAGGATCAAATTCAAGATCCTTGTCCTCACTTTCAAAGCCATTCACAGCCTTGCCCCAGCCTATCTCTCTGATCTACTGTCTCCCTACCAGCCTGTCCACACCCTCCGTTCAGCAGACTCAGACCTGCTCCACGTCAACCGCCCTAACCGCTCCAACCATCGGCGGCCGGGCTTTCAGCCTCTCTGCCTCCCTTCCTCCCTTTCCTCCTTCAAGGCTGGTCTCAAAACCTTCCTCTTCGACCGTGCCTTCAACTGCCCCACTAACTCTTCCCCCTCTCCCACTCTCCTTCCCCTTGCCCCAACTTCGACCCTCCCCCATCCCCCACCCCTTACTCCGCTCGGGTCCCGACTAGACTGTTCAGCGCTTTGGGATGTCCTCCCAACGTGAAAGGCACTATATAAGTGCAATTTTGTTGTTGTTGTTATAGTAAGCAAGAATTGCGATCTTAATGGTTTTGAAGGCTGTATAGAAACACAAATATTGACATACAATTAATAGTCCCAAGAATGCGGTGTGTATTGTTTTTTAACCTGGCTGCTTGAGCTTCACAGATTTGAGTGTGAGATGCATTCAGAAAGCACAACTGCACTTCATGGTTTGTTGATTGCAAGATCACAAAAGAGGTTCAGATAAAGTCCATTTGACCTCTTACTTCTATTTAGTCTTATGATTCAGGTGACATAAAGGAACCATCCTGCTGATACTATTTAAAAAGAATAAAAATAATATCTTCTCTTGGTTATTATCTTGGTTTATATTTGCCTCCAAATCCAAATTTCCCCCAAATTCAAAGGAATTGGCTACTTGTTATTTTTTCTGGGACATCAGTAAAAGTTTACTTACACTTGCCTAGATAACAACATTCGCTTAACTTTTAAATGCATTTTATTTGAAAAGTACTTTACAGCAACAAGCTGTCTTTAACTGAATTTATTGTCCCTGATAACCTGTTTCAGTCCCCAAATATCAGGTCACTGATTGGAGTTCCTTTATTCCCTCTCCTGAAGAGGCCAATACAGGATCTGGTCACTCTCAAACATTCATTTATCAAGTGTAACCCCAGCCATGTTGAAAGGTTATTTTCCCACTGTGGTATTATAGGCGAACCATGGCAAGTCCTCACATGACATTTACAATGGGAGGTCACTTATCATTGCTCAGAAGCGTGATCCCTGTCTATTTCAGGATCAACAAGGCTGGTTACAACCACCCATTTGTTCTCTTCAGTTATACTAACTGTGTTCTTAATGGATAATTCAGTAAAACTTTTCCCAAAGTTCTTGTGAATTATGACAAAAAAAAACTTGCTTAAGCCATTGTGATTTCATTGCAAATGTGCCTAATTTAAATTTTCAAGGAAAAACATCTGGTTATGCACAGCGATTTGTTGACTGGTAGATTGAAAGTGACACTATATATAAACCACTCAAGGCTGGTGTGAAAACCAGGATACCATATTGTCAGAATTGCCATTCTTCAACGAGGTGTTTGAGAGAGAAAATGTGTCCGTGGGTCATGGTGGCTGATAGAGCTGGCACTTTCAGAGGGCTTGTGTTTCCCTTAGTGATTTTGCCACAAGCAGGGTAAGGCCAGTACTCTGACTAGTAGTCTCTCCCCCCTGAATCTGTGGCACCTTAGTAATAATGTGATGTAGCATCTGACTGGCTTACTCTGGTTAAATTGCCCAGAGATGAGCCTTTAGACTCTCAGTTCAAATGGATCATGTACAGTTCACAGTTTCATGTCTGTGCTCCTTGAAGTTGACTCGGGGTCTCTTACTTAAAATTTACTTTTTTGCCTGATATGCCTCTCCAATATGATATGCCTCTCCAATAGACCTTGATTTCTAATTTGATGGGTGGAACTCCTCCCAATACATTACATACATAATACACTGTACAATACTATTTATGTTTAGATAGCAACTTTCAAGTCTGCAGGGTATCTTAAAGTGCTTTTCACAGCTGACGTGATATCTGAGTCAGGGAATGGGAGCTGAAGAAGTGGAAAGAGGTGAGTTTTGAGATAGGCTTTGAAAATAGAGAGGGAAAGGAATAATCAAAGGGATTCAAGGATGGAGTTCCAGAGAATGATGACAGAATGGCTGCAATCATCTGCTGATGGTGGGCGGATAGGGCTGAGGACATGATGTTCACTGAGCAAAAGTGGCTGGATTAGTTGGGTCATAGGAGTTTGCAGAGATAAAGTGGGATGAGGCCATGGAGTGATTTGGATCTGAAGTTAAGGATCTTGAATTTGAATACTTGGAGAGTATTAAACATATCAGCTAAAGAGGTTCACAGCTGCCTAACTTACCATTGCAGCACCCCTCTTACATAAAATCTAGTTTAAATGTGGAAAAGTTTATGAGGTAGACATTTCAGGAGTCTAAGTTGTGATATTTTCAAACTGGATTGATTCTGTTAATTGCAACTTCAATTTTGTGAAAATCCAATCACAAAACCCACTGCTGGTGAAATGCAAATCCTAAATTGACAAAGTTAATTTCCTGCCAGTTTTTCTTTGTTGGCGTCTTGGACGTTTTTGGATCTTCTTGGCTTGGGATGTGTCACCTAGTGAGGACTGTGAATTTGTTGTGCAGGAGTTTGGAGTTCGCCATAGTGCATTGAAAGCACCAAATGAATTAAACTTTTTCTAGTCGAGATCTGACTTTGTGAAAAGATTTCTGAATAAAATGCAAAAATTTAATCAAGTCAAATCAATTACCCTTGCGCTCATACAGAACAGATATTGTCATTTCAATTTGGTGGAAAGGCAGAATCTTTCAAAGGCTATCTGTTTTATAATGAATTATCAAAATTGGGTTAATAATGTAAAATTAATGCCACGTTATAAAAATAATTATTTCTTCTTTCCTTTTGTAGCAAAAAAATAAATTATATATTTTTCATTGGTATGAAAAGAGGTGTAATGAGTAATCTCTTGTCTGGACACATATGGCTGAGTATTTTAATCATCAGTGGTTCTTAAGACTTTTTAAAAAGCACTTTTTAAAAATATTTAACAGTGCAGTGTACCCTTATTAATTTAGAATAACCTAGATATCAAAAGGACAGATATTATAAACCTAAGAGGTTAAAATAACTGTATTTCACAGTTGTTGTAACAGAAGCAAGATGCCTAATTCCTTATTTTCATCATAAATTACTGTGGAAGTCAAATACTCTTCGCAACTCATCCAGCTTCATCAGAAGCACAACTAAACAAAGCATATCTTTATATAGTCTTTTGCTTCCTTCCTTAACAACACTTTGTTGCAGAACATTCTTAAATTTAATCTAAGTTTGCAAGCCAGTTTTTGGTAGGATGTCCCAAAAGCCTATTGATGGTTTAGGCTTTGCACCTGAGCTGGAGGTGGGATCCAATGGGTATGGGAAGGGCAAGATGACCAAAGGCACAATCAAAGAGGAAGGTGGAGTTTTAGAGGAGATGAAGGAGAGGGTGAATCAAATGGACTTTCGGTTGGATTTCCACAGAGCGGCAACAGATAGGTTGAAAGCTGCCAATGTTGGAGCAGGTAGGTTGGGGGCATGAAGCAGGACAGCTTTTGGCTGTCCAAGAAAATAATTTTGCATGACCTTCAATTTTAAGAGAAAAAAATGTATAATAGTTGAGGTGGAATTTGAGGGCAAATATATTTAGATAAAATTACAGCTGATGCTAATATATCTCTGCGTATAGAATCTCTTTGATACCATGGCAGCACAGAGACAGTACTTGCCAAAGTCACAATTGACTTTTCTATTTGTACACAGGGCTCCCTGCCTTGCAAAACTGAAAAGCCCCAGCTGGTCTAATCACAACTCATAGCTCATTCCTCTAACACTGGGGCTCATCCTCATTGACCTCCTCTAAGGCTTAGATACTCCCCTTGTATTTTGATCATAAGGACGCTAGATATGGCTTGAACAGAGCACTACATAAATTGACTATGACTTCTAAGGAGCTGAACTCTACCAACTTCCTTTGTCTCTGGATTTGTTTTTTGAAACCTCTTTTTAATTTGATTTCATTTGCCATATTCTGTGATCAAATAACTAATTAAGTCTTACACCATTCAGTTCAGAATAAAAAGTTAATCTATTTGGGTTTCACAATTAGTTGGAGCTGCTTGTAGATGGAACATTAGCACATTGGGATGTTAGGTTTCCCAAGAAAGCTTCAGCAAAGAAGATTGAATGCTTGGATTTCAGAGACACAAATTCACGAAATTCAGGAAGTGCAGAAATCCCCAAGTAGATTGATAGTTTTCAACCTTTGTTTGTAATCAAAAATCAAAGAGAATGTTTAATTTCTCCCATCTTCAATTTAGAGTTAGCAATAATCAAACTATTCATAACTTTCCTAAAGTGATTGATTTATATAATTTAAACTGCTTTCAATTCTACGTTAATTTTCTTTTGCAAAATATATAACATACTTAAAATTTATATTTTATTCCTTAGTGCATTAAATAATGCATATACAATTACATTCATTCAATAGAGAGGTAGATTAATGAATAATATACAGAGAATAATTTTAATTCATTTTTTAAATAAATCTGTCTAAATATTTCTGTGTAATTTAGCTAGATAAATATTTGATTAGTGAGGTTATATTCTGTTCCAAAAAAGTCATTACAGTTTGTGTGAACAAACTCAGCTAGTTGCACATGATTTGTTCTACCTTCATAATGCTTTTTGGATGAAGTATTAGTCTCTTAAATAGTTCACTTTCCCTAGAAATCATCCTATAAGACAACCTATAAAACAACTCATGTTTTACAATAGGACTTTGAACTCATATATTCTAATCAACTACAACATACATTTATATAGGAGGCTAAAACAACTTGTATTTAGATTGCAATACAATACAAAATTACATTTGGATAGCTCCTTTCACATCAGGAAGACATTCCAACATGCTGAACAATCAGTGATTCATCCTCCCGACGTGAAAGGTGCTCTATGAATGTAATTTTGTTTTGTTGTTGATGTTTTGGATCCAAGCTGAGGGTTGGGATTGTGGAGGGTTCGAGGGCAGAGGATAGGAGGGTGGCCAAAGGCTCTGTCAAAGAGGAGGGAGGGTGTTGAGACACGTCTTCAAGGAGGCAAGGGAGGGAGCGAGGCAAAACGGATGTCAAATAGGTTGCAAGTAGAAAAGCTGAAGCCCCGACAACGTCCTTCATTCTCAACAATGTTCAACAACAAAACTTTAGAAAAATTTAAACCAAACATCACTGTATCCCACTGTATCTAAACACAGGTTCAAAAGACACTGCATGTCCATCTCCTCTAAATTGGGGCCCCACAAATGGCATAACATAAAATAGGACCATTTGCGGAGAATCACTGATTTGTTGTAATGGTTGATGTGTTACCTGAGATCAGTAAAATTGTACCCTTCCTGTAGGATAATGTCTTGCAGTGTTGGGACCAGATGCTGGGTAATGAAGAAGGAGGATGTGAACATAAGCACAATCGAAGAGATAGGTCTTGAGGCATGGTTTAAAGACAGATAGAGTTGGGATGAAGCAGAGTAATAGAGGGAGGAAGTTCCAAAGGTGATAATCGAAGGCTCAACCACTGATGGTTGTGTAGATGGGAATGGGGTCAAGCAAGTAGCCCAAGTTATGCAGTTGGAATGGCGAACATTTTTAATTTAAAAGAACTGTTTGATGCTGTGAGCGGAAGATGTATTTGATGCTGTGAGCGGAAGATGTGTGTATTCTGAAAGGATGAGGTACAAAAGACTTTCTTCAACCAAATCAATCTTATTATCTTGTGAAGACGCCTAATTTCTTTGTCATAGCAGAAGGTGCTGTCTGTTCACTTCTATATGAATCGCAAATAAAGTAGACAGAATCTAAATGAGTGACACACCATAATAATGTAGTGATCACCTGAAAATAAATAACAAGCAATAAACTTGTATGTAATCCACAATATTGTTTTTTTTAAAACAATGAACGTCATTGATGGATTCAACTATCACATAGCCTTTGACTGTAGTATATTTCAGCACATCTCCTGTGAAACCTCTCAGGTCCTAGCTGTCAATATTATGTGTCCAGAGGCAGTGGACGGATCCAAAGTATGGCTATGATGACTTTACAACGTAAATATATTTAAATACAGCTGTGTGTGCTGAAGTTGAGTTGAAGTTGTCCAACACATTTGATTTAAAGTTACATTTCAAATTGTACTTTAACTTCCAGCTTATGTTGAAAATAATGTGAAGCCCCCCCACACCCCCTGTCCTGAATTTGCATCTGATGAAAGGGTTCAACAATGTGCTCAGCAAAGATACTGTATATTAAATCGATGCTGCTTGTTCTGAGAGGTCGTTTGACCTTGAAATTGAGAAGCATCATTTCCATTAGCTCCGAGTTTTAATAGTGCCAGTTGTGTTTTGTGTTTGGTGCTTTCAGTTTTAATACACAGTTAATGGTATCAGTTGTGCACTTGGATTTTAATGGACTTTGTGGCACCGATTCTCCAATTGTTGGTAAATTTACCCACTTTCATAGTGCGACCCTGTGGGTGAGAAATGTTTAAGGGATAATTTTCTCCAATGATAATCAGACATTGTAGGACATTCTGCTCATGGAGACATCCCAGTGATAACTGCCACAAGGGAACTCTTGGTGGGAGGATTGGGACTCTGTGTTCTCAGGAGCACAAAAGCTACAACATGATGAGACATAAAGCAAAGCCAAACCACAAAAGAACCATGCAATATCCTCTCCAGCCTCTTCAAGTCTCCTAATGCTCTTTACATTCCCTGCAAGTTACTTTATATAATAATTGCAAATCACACTGGTCAATCAATAGTATGACACAGTGAATGGACACACAGCATTACTTATGTCGTATCAGGCTCATGGCTGAAAGGCTTGGTGACGGGTTGTGTTAAACATTGTGGAAATAAACCTGTCACCAGGAGATTGGATTGAAATATTTTTGAGGATTTATCATCCTTTGTGTCATCTAATGCTGATGCAGTCCATCAACTCCATTTACTGGTCCAGTGTGTTTAATAAAAACTCTTGTTATAATTACACTTGTGGGTTAAGCAGGGAATAGCTTCAGTTCTATGGTGTGTTGTGTGCAACTTTAGTTGAACCTTGCACAAGCAAATATTGTAATTTCGCAGTCTATATTGACACTGCAATGCTGTACTGGATGTGTGCTGTATTTTCGGAGGTGCCATCCTTCAGATGACACATTAAACTGAGGTCCTACCTCTTTGATCAGGTGGAAATGAAAGATCTCATGGCATAGTTTGAAAAGAGAAAGGAGTATCTCCCGGTATCCTGGCCAACCATCCGATAGATGTCTCAAAGTGCTTCACAGAATAAATACACAGTCACTGCACTTTACAGTAAAATAAGGCACTTTGAAATGTCTCTAAGATGCTATATCAGATGTAAGGATTATTATCCAGGACATTAATATGCATTGGTGACTCAATAGATATCAGATTTCAAAAACGCAAAATACTGCAGATGCTGGAAATCTGAAACATTGACGAAGTTCTGATGAAGGATCGTGGACCGGAAACTTTGATTCACTTTTCCTTTCTCCATAAATGTTGCCTGACCTGCTGAAAATTCCCAGTTAATTCTGTTTTTGTTTCAGATATCAGATTGCACTTTATTTTGGCTAGAGTTGACACACAAAAAATTGACACAAGCTTTGGTAAGAATTTTGAAATACAGTTTAGGGCATGTAAACTAGAAATGAAAGAATGCCTGGTTAGACAGTGAGATTTCCACGATTAGCTTCCTTGAGTGCATTGATATACCTGATTTCACATGTACATCAAATATGTACCATATTTGTTAAAACCAGAAATGCATGCACTATGTTGCATAATATATCAAAACACTGAGTGGTGCCAAATGAGACAGCAATGCAGAAGAAGTACTGTATATATTTGTGATGTGACCAGCTAAATCATCCCATTGTGCGGATTTTTCTTTCGTTGGTAATACAAGTTAAATCCCTCCATAGACGTATTACACATCCAGATTAACAGTGTGCAAAACAGCTTCTGTGGTGGGCAAACAGAATGATGCCTGAAGCCAAGTATCAGTAAACTTTGGCTCAAAAATGAACTTCGTAGCCAGAATGGAGTCAATCATAGCTACTGTGTTGCTGCAAAGATTTCCTGTGGGTATCCTATGCTTTCACAGCTGTGACTGGAGCCAAGAATATGACTGGCTCAATCGTAAATGGGATTTGCATTGTTATTCACAGTGCTGGGGTTATTACTGGATTAAATCCCAAAGAAGAGGAGAAATGCCAGTCAAATTTTTAAAAGTTCACTCAGCTTGACTCCAGAGTCCATGTACCATTCACCAGAGGCCAATTCACCAAGGCTAGCAGACAGCAAAAGGGAACTGTGATAACAAATAAGCAAACTGACAGGATTGTTTGGACAAATAAGGGATGCTCTGAAAGGCAGGGTGTGAAAGCATTTGTGATTTGAATTTTGCAGAAACTGGGCAATGGTTGCCTTCACAGAATACAGTAGTAACACATTCATTGAACCATTCCAACTCTGAATGTCACTGAGCATCGAGGCATTTGAATGCACTCTACACTGAATTGGTCCAGTATTGATCAATTAATTTAAATAATCAGCAAGCTGGTGAAAGGGAACATTCCAATAGAATGATAATTGGATTTGGCACTTTGATGAAGATTTATATTGAAAGGAACAAAACTAAAAGAGGCACATTTTACTGCTTTGAAGGAGGAATCAAGAGAAATGGAATTAGAAGCATTGAGGCAAGAGATATCCAAGGAAACAAAAAGATAACACTGAGCTATCATTTAAATCACCTGAATGACGAGGTAAAGGAAACCATAAGAATATATGATAAACAATCCCTTTTAATTAATGCAAGCAAATAGGAAAGGGAGCAAATAAAATATAAAATTGGTTGATGATTATTAAAATGGAAATTAAACGATTAAAAATAACTACCTGCTTTGGCAAACATTTGGGGAACCAAGGTAGAAAGTGGTGAGAAAAGATTGTTACAGGAAAGGCCATTAAGAATCTAAGGGGCCGGTAAGTAAATAAAGAATTGACATTATAATATGGACCTGTACAGTTAGCATGGGGAGAAGAGCTTTGATAGCAACTGAATGTGTTTGTGAGGACAAGCAAGATACATATGGAATGTTGTACAGAATACCTATCAATGTCGTTTAGAAGGTAGTCAACATTTAATCTTTTATGAAAGGACAAAAGCATCTAAATTCAAAAATGATGGGTTACTTAAAAGGTTTAATTCTCGCAATAATTATTTTATTACCTTCAAGTCCTCCCTCAAGGCCCTCCTCTTCTACGATCCCATCGGTCACCCCAAATTACCTCCTTTGCCTCCAACCTCCCCGATCCCGACCTCAGCTCGAATCTGAAACACTGACTGTCCAGCTCCTTGGGACGTCCTCCTGACCGTGAAAGGTGCTATACAAATGTAATTTGTTTGTTAATAAAATCTAGCATAGAATAGATAATAATTCTAAATGGACAGTTTATAAAATGGGGTTCAAAGATTATTGGTATCCACCATGGATGCTTTGACTCCCATTCATAATTCTATGAAATGGATCGGATTAAAACCAGAGTTTCAAAATAATGCTCATAGATGCAGCTAATACTGTCTGGTTCAATGGCTTTGGAGTGGCTGCATAGTTTTGACTAATGATTAGAAAGTTAATGTGAATATGCTTAGACCTGGAAACGTATCAAATTGAATTGAACTGTGAAATGCTGTACCTTGCAGGATTTGTTAGTATCTGGAGATATCTTTGTAAACTCAATGTGATACACTGTGGCAGGCAAACAAAATTTGACAAAGTACAGGTAAGCCTCTATTTAGGACACTTCTATTTAGGACATTTCAATTGAAGGAACATAATTTTTTAACACCTTTTGATCGATATACGACACTTGGATTCGTTTTAACGCACAAAATTTGTTTTGTGAATGCGCAGTACATATTTTGAATATTGCAGTCGCATTTTGCGCATCCTTTTTGTCCATACGCAGAGTCCATAGTGTATTCGTTGGTAAATCCAAGCATTTGAACTGGCCAATAGCATGTTGCTACGTCATTGTTTAAAAGACAGCTGATTTTGAAGCGACACCATGCCATGTCAGTACTACAGTAATTTCCAAACATTCCCGAGCAACTTCGAACAATTTATAGGCTCTACCGTGATTCTAGCAAGTCAGGAAGAGACAGCAGTAAGTGAAATGAGCAGCGGCAATACCGATAGCTGCCAGAAACCCCACAAAGTCAGTATTTTAAATACCAAATTGGAGGTGATAAAGCGTATTGATTCTGGTGAAAAGGGTACGGATGTTGGGAGAGTTTTAGAGCTAGCTGTATCGACAGTCGCTACTATAAAACAGAATAAGGACAATATACTGGCAAGTTCAAGGTGTGTTACAGCTACAGGTGCAAGCAGATTAGCAAAACATAGGAGTGATGTGATGGACAACATGGAAAGAAGGCTGAGTGTCTGGATTGATGATCAGAACCAGCGTAATATACCACTCAACACCCTGGTTATCCAAGAGAAGGCAAAGTCATTGTTCAGTGCTAGCAGAGGGTGGTTACAAAGGTTTAAAAGACACTATGGGCTCCACAACAACAAGATGAGTGGGGAAGCTGCAAGTGCCACTGCCACTGTCACACTGCCAGTATTAAAGTTTGCCAGTAGTATACTGTATTAAAGTTTGCCAGCATTAAAGTACAATACTGTACAGTTACCCCAAGTACCTCTTCTTGCCTATGTGTGTTAATTTGTGTGTTATGTTGGGTGTTTTTTTGTGTTATTAAGTGGGTTTAAGGTCCAAAAAGTTTGTGAAAAGAATGCATCTCTGGTTATATAATGGGACCGCATGGGAAATTGCATTTTGATTTAGGATGTCTCGATCTAGATACAGTTTTTCAGGAACACAACCCCATCCTAAATAGAGGTTTACCTGTACTGTATTGTAATCATCTAGTGTAAACTATTTTCCATTAACCCTATGATACACTAATCAGGTCACGTACAGAACAAGATTTGTGTCCTGGTTCAAACTACGAGAAGAGTGATTCACTGCAGATCTGTGAGGGTGCTAACTTTGGTCATGCAAATTTCTTATACAACAACATCAACAAAATTACATTTGTAAAGCGCCTTTCACGCCAGGGGACGTCCCAAGTCACTGAACAGTTAGGTCGGGATAGGAATTTAGGAATAATAGGAAGATATATTGCCCCAGAAAAATATGGTTTATCTAGTTAGTAACAGCCTACACATAGATAGAAGAAAAACAGTAGTTGTTGGGAACATTCAGCAGGTCAGGCAACATCTATGGAGAAAGGAAAAGTGAGTCAATATTTCAGGTCTACAAACCTTTGTCAGAACAACAACAACAAAATCACATTTGAACTGGGGCATGTTGGGAGGGAGAGGCTTTTAAGGATTAACAGAGAGGGCAAGAAAGACAAAGGAGAAAATGCGGTAGAGGGTAGGAGATGATGGGTTAAAGAGGTGTTAATGTTGTGAAACAAAGGGCTAGCAGGCTAAATTGGAGTGAAGAGGTGCTAATAACACAACAACAAATTACACTTATAAAGTGCCTTTCACGTCGGGAGGACGTCCCAAGGCGCTGCACAGGAGGCGTGTGACCCGAGCTGGGTGGGGAGTGTACGGGAAGGGGTGAAACACGTAGGGTAGGTCGAAAAATTCGGGGTGGAACAAAAGGCACGGTCGAAGAGGAAAGTCTTCAAACCGGCCTTGAAAGAGGAAAGGGAAGAAATGAGACGGAGGGATTGGGGGATGGAATTCCATAGAGTCGGAGCAGAAAAACTGAAGGCCCGGCCTCCGATGGTGGGGCGGTTCGGGCGGGGGGCTTGGAGCAGGCCAAGTCCTGCTGAACGGAGGGTCCGGGTGGGCTTGTAGGGGGAGAGTAAATTGGTTAAATAGGGCGAGGCAAGTCCATGTAAGGCCTTGAAGGTGAGGACGAGGATCTTGAACTCGATCCTCTGGAGGATGGGGAGCCAGTGGAGACGGGCTAAAAAACACTAAAATAAAGTGGGGGAAATAGCCCAAAAAACAAGCAGATCATTTGTGTGTTTTTTTGTCACACATATATGGATGTTTCTTGACCCGTGTGAAGAAATTTAGCTGGATCCAGAAGTTGAAGCCATTATTAATGACTTCATCCAAAATATTGAACTATAAATTTCCACGGCATTGAATTATTTCCGTGAACATTTCCCGACACTGGCAGGGTCAGCCAATCAGCTTTGAAGGATTGTTTTAAACCAAACTGTGGCAGGAGTCAGACAAGAGTGAAAATGCCTGTCATGGCACTGTAAACATGTACTGAAGGCATTTTCATGCAATAAATGCAAAATAATCTTTAAATATCTTACTTTATTAAGCCTATATATTGGCCGCATATATGTCTTAATTGGAGCTTTTGGATAAAGCTGTCAACTCTATTTATATTTCATTGAAAATAATTTATTCTGGTACTGGTGCTAGTACTGAATTTGTTTAGCAACACTTTGCTGTTGCACCAGCTGTCAAAACTCAACTTGTGCCACGTTTTAATGAGCGTTCTCAGTGCCCTGTCATATTTTCAGGAAACAAGTATAACAACAACAATAATAAGGAAATTAATATTAAATAGGCTCTTACAAAGTTAGTTAGATGGGATGGTGTGACATTTCAGTATTTGCTTCTTTTATGAGCAATGGAGGGCAAAAGAACAAATTATCTATGTTTAGAGTTAGCCTCAGAATTGCCACCTCTCAGAAACTGCAATTAATCTCTTAACAGAGAAGGGAAGAAAAAGATCAGTTTATCTTGTTAAGGCTTTGTTGCATGCCACCAAGGAGGGGTTTATGCAGCATAGTGCAGCTCACAAGGCACATAAAAAATGGATGTTTAACTCCAGACTTGGAGTTAATGCCCTTTACAGAGAGAATTATTTTGAAATATTACCACAGCAGTGAGAGAAATGCTTACGGCAAACAAGAAGCAAATGCAAAACTAGATGAAATGTCATCACTTCCCCACACAAATTCATGTCCGAAAGCACTTGTGGAGTAGCTATTGGTGGATATATCACAGTGATTTGTTTTGTTAGCCAAGATCTAACACATGTAGAAACTAATCATCGCTGTTAAGAATATCCAGAAGAAATATTGCTGTATCTGGGTGGATGCAGCCTGTTTACCTAATTACCAACTAAAACCAGCTAAAATCCCATGTCTTGCCATTGAGAGCATTGTCAAGTAAGCTTCCCACTGGTTGTGCAGCTGGGACCTCCTTACCTATTAGGGTGTTAGCTTGCAGAGTTAACTGTAAATGAGTGCGAATAATTCTTGCCCCCAGTCTGTCTCTTAAAGCTCTGTCGATAAACCAGGCTGACTGATGTATTGCAGTAGATGTTGTGAGAATGACCCACAATGGCAGGAAACACATGACACACAACTGCCAGAACACAAGGCAAGAAATCTGTTACTTTAACAGTCTGAGCAGATAGAGATCAAAGAGGCTGTGGCAGAGATGTTACCTGCTGCATGAAATATTGCAAGTATAGCTCAACATAAGGATGGTTCTGCCAGAGACAGTCAAGGTCACCCCTTCCCTCCCAAATGGATTTGGGTTGTTTCTGCTCCTTGCAAGGGATTTGAATGGCAATGAGTTTTTGAGTCTTGTAGTTGTGGGCTGTTTTACGGCTGTGATGACATGAGAGAGATTGAGGCCCCAGTGTTTCTGGGGCATCAATCTCTCATGGGAGATTGAGGCCCCAGAAACACGGGTTCACTTCACCTTGTACTTATCCAGCTCCAGGCACAGTTATTCAAAGAGATAAATGACAATGGAGACCTATAGTTAGAAATGACATTTTTCCTGCAAGTATTCTTTAAGATCAGGGTTCACCCAAGAGATCATAGCTTTCCATGAAATCTCCAAAGGTCTTTTAATATATTCAGCGTTTCAGTTTGACCATGAGTTGAAACCCATGAGTGGAAAGATATCACATTGATACAAGCCTATTTCCAAGAGTCACACTGTCCTTATTTTCCTAGTGATCTCAGTGAAATTATTTCCATTACTTTATATCTTTAGCAAAGTGCACGAGAACCCAAATCAGTTAAAAAATGTTGTTTCTTTTTAAGCCAAGCTAGTAAAAGATTTATCCTGTATCCTCGAAAATTACAATCAAAAACCAACTCACTAAATATTCTGTCGCAGAAGATACGAGTACAGTAGTCATCAATGAAACAGGAGCTGCTCGATGAGATTAAAGACTCTAGAAAACATTTGCTGTGATTATTTGTTCGGTGACACAACCAGCCACACTGCTCATCTGCATTCAAATAGGATTCATACAGACCAAATTTGTGTTCCCCTCATATCACTAAAGTCACTTTAATCTAGAGATAGATTACTGCAGGACACGTTAGGGTGCGATGACAGGAAGAATAATCATCAAACCTTCGCAGGAAATCTCTTCTGCATGAATAAACTGGACTATCTTGTAACCTCCATAGTGATTTTTAACTAAATGTATCCTTCCTGCTAATGCTCCCAGCACCCACAATAACCCTTGGTGTCCAGATACACGAAAAATGAACCGTAAACCTCCATAGCACATGAAAAAATCTTGCTTCGCACTCTTTTTCTCAAAAGAGGTTTGGATTGAAAGCTGTTAAGATGGGATAGACAATACAAGGATATATTTGGAAGCTTAAAGGGATGGATGCTGGATTCTCTGGGGATCAGGGAGTCATAGAATCATAGTATCATAGAATGTTACAGCACAGAAGGAGGCCATTCGGCCCATCGAGTCTGCGACCGAGCAAGTCACTTTCATTAACCCAGCTTTCTCCCCATAACCCTGCAAACCCGTCTTCCCAGATACCTATCTAGTTCTCTCTTAAAAGCTGCTATCGAATCGGACCTCACTACACTTTCAGGCAGATCATTCCAAATTCGAACAACTTGCTGAGTAAAAAAATGTCTTCTAACCTCCCCTCTGCTTCTTTTGGTAGATATCTTAAGACTGTGACCACGGGTCACACCTACCAGTGGAAACAGCTTTTCCCTATCTAGCCTATCGAAACCTTTCATGATCTTGAAGACCTCTATCAGGTCCCCACATAACCATCTCTGCTCTAATGGGAAAAGTCCTAAATTCTCCAGTCTGTCCTAGGGAACGGCGATATGGGATTTTTCCGGATATGGATATATCGGTTTGCTCATACCCACTTAAACCGATCTATCGAGTTTTTTATACTGCGCATGCGCATGCATTCGAAGTTCGCGTGGATTGATGGCGCGCCCGCATTTATGGTGCGCGCGCATTGACGGTGCGTCCGCACTGACGATGCGCACGCAGTCGCGGTGCACGCACATTTCGAAATGCGTGCTCTAGGCCCAGAAAGTTTGTAATGTTGGTGTCAAGGTCTGTTGAATTATACGATGTTGTTTGCTAGGTTAAGATATACCAGTCAGTTTCCCTTCCCTTCTCATTCCCTCGCTCCTTCCTTCTCTCCTCTCTCTCCCTACCTCCCCCCCTCTCCCCTTCTGTCCCTCCCTCCGCTCTCTCCTTCTCTCCCAACTTTCCCCCTCTCCTTCTCTCCCTCCTCTCCTCTCTCCCTCCTTTCCCTCTCTCCTTCTCTCCCTCCTCTCCTCTCTCCTTCTCTCCCTCCCCCTCCACTCTCCCTCTCTCCTCTCCCTCCTCCCTGTCTCCTCTCCCTCCTTTCCCCCTCTCCTTCTTTCCCTCCCTCCCTCCCTCCCTCCCCTCTCTCCTTCTCTCCCTCCTTTCCCCTCGCTCCTTCTCTCCCTCCTTTCCCCCTCTCATTCTCTCCCTCCCTCTCCTCTCTTCCTCTCTCCTTCTCTCCCAACTTTCCCCCTCTCCTTCTCTCCTTCCATCTCTAAACACAAAATAGAACACACACACACCAAAAACAAAATCTAGAGATTTATTCTCCTCCATTTCTTGCTTGAAACTAGCATGTAATGTCCACGTGTAAATGAGATCTATTACAATAGAAAAGAGAGAGACAGACAGTCTGACTGTTAGAGTTAGAAGCCAGATTATCACTGCTTCTATGTGTGTGAGACACACACATAGAAGCAGTGATAATCTGGCTTCTAACTCTCTCACACACAAAAATAACACTTACAGCCACAAAATGCCACTTATTTTGATGTAGTCTGAAGTCTGAATTAATGTCCTTCGCTATGCAAAAAGTGACAGCGTTCGTGATACTTTGCCACTTTTTGTCCCCTCTCTGGTACAATGTTCTCCTCTTAAATAAAGCAGGAATTGTTTGAGCTGCACTGGCCCCACTACCTGTCGCTTTCTCCGAAGCGCTGGTTCGACTTCCTGCTGTTGTCGACAATGATTTTGCTCTGAGGGCAGCGTGCTGGGCGGGGTGGTGCTGCTTAATGTGATGTCGCAGGTTGCTCGTGCTCGAATCAGATGTCTTAACCAAGACCTTGCAAACTGTACATCTATACACACCATTACTGACTGCATTGTTTTCAAAGTAGTCCCATACGGGGCTTCTTTTCCCCATGATGAGAAAGGTAAATTTTCAAACTGCAATTTTCAGCGATGTGACTTTGTTAAGACGCCACGACTCGCGTCGAGTATACACAGTAAAGTTAATTGTGCGTTAATTGTGCGCGCGCACCGAATGTACGCGCATTCCATGCTCTAGGTCTAGGAGGTTGCAATGCCGGCGACAAGGTAAGCTGGAAAAGATCGCATTACACTGATAATACCAACAATATTGATATTTTGCCAGGAACGATATTAAAAATATAACGATGTATATTTTTTAAATTGAATTTCTCGATATAACGGTTTTTTTAGAATCACCATATCGGCATACCGATCTGAAAATCATATCGGGTTTAATCGAAATACCGATACATCGCCGTTCCCTAGTCTGTCCTCAAAGCTAAGATTCCCCATTCCTGGTATCATTCTCGTGAATCTCCTCTGCACCCTTTCCATTGTCTTAATGTCCTTCCTGAAATAAGGTGTCCAGAACTGGACGCAGTACTCCAGTTGAGGCCTAACCAGTGTTTTGTATAGATTAACCATAACCTCCCTACTCTTATATTCTATGCCCGTACTAATTAAGCTCAGTACACCAAATGCCTTTTTTACTGCCTTATCTACTTGTCCTGCTAGCTTTAATGATTCGCTTACTTGGAACACCCAGATCTCTCTGTATGTTCACCCACCCTTAAGATTGAGCTACCAAGTCTATATTGCCTCCTATCATTTTTCCTACCTAAGTGTATCATCTCACAATTATCCACATTAAAATCCATCTGCTACATTTCAGCCCATTCCACCAATCTGTGTATGTCTGCTTGCAGTTGGTTATAGTCCTCCTCACTATTTACTACCCTACCTAACTTTGTATCATCTGCAAACTTGGAAATAGTGCTCTCTATTCCCAAGTCCAGATCAAAGAGCAGTAGTCCCAATACCGATCCCTGGGGGACATCGCTGCACACCTCCTTCCATTTTGAGAAACACCCATTAACTACCACCCTCTGCTTTCTGTCACTCAGCCAGTTCTTAATCCAAACTGCCACTCTCCCCTTAATACCGTGGGCCTCTAATTTTTTTTATTAATCTTTAATGCGGTACTGTGTCAAAAGCCTATTTGAAATCCATGTAAATAACGTCCACCGCATTTCCCTCATCAATCCTCGGAGTCACCTCTTCAAAAAATGCTATTAGATTTGTTAGGCAAGATTTGCCTTTAACAAATCCATGTTGGCTGTCTATAACTACCTCGTGTTCCTCTAAGTACAAATTTATTCTGTCCCGGATTATGGTCTCCAGTAGTTTTCCTATTACCAAAGTAAGGCTGACTGGCCTGTAATTTCCGGGTCTGTCTTTCTGCCCCTTTTTGTAGAGGGGGGTAACATTAGCCACTCTCCAGTCTCTTGGCACCACCTGTGTCCAATGAAGATTGAAATATAATGGCCAGAGCCTCCACTATTTGAACCCGTATCTCCCACAGCAACCTTGGGTGAAACCCATCTGGTCCTGGTGACTTATCAATTTTGAGCCCCGTCAATCTTTTCAGAACTTCCTCTCTGTCTATAGTAATCTGATCTATTTCCTCTACCCTCTCATCCAATATTGCAGCATTTGGGGCATCCATTTCCGTTGTGAAGACTGATGCAAAGTACTCGTTCAGTACATCATCGAAACTCCACAAAGAAACTTTTCCAGAGACAATAGGGTAGATGGGGTGAAGGTCACAACAGAGTGGTCACTGGAGGGAATGGATTAGAATGCTTTGAGGAAACTTCCATTGAGTTACAAGCCCTCCTCGAGTTTGGCAATGTCAGCACTGATGATTTTCCCATTATTGTTCATTGGAATGTTTAACCATTTTAGTTTGACTCAAGATGTTACATCCGATAGTGACAGCCCGGTATTTTCATGTGTAGCATCCCCCAGGGCTCGGTTCTTGGCCTTCTCCTTTTTAACATCTATAAGCCCTACCTTAGTGACGTCATCCACAGACATGGGGTCAACGTATGTATCTGTGCTGCAGACACCCAATTCTATCTTGCTGCTTCCACTCTCGATTCCAGGACCACTGCCAGTCAGACATCAACCCCTGGATGAGAGCTAACTTTCTCTCTAACAATTTTTCTAACAATTAAATGTCAACAAGACTGAAACCCTCCTGATAGGCTCACGCTAGCGCCTTCCTAATCAGGAATCTGGGCATCTTGTTCGACCACGAGCTATCCTTCCTCCCCCACATCCGCTCCATGACCGGCACAGCCTTCCATCACCTCCGAAATATTGCCAGACTCCGCCACTACCGTATCCTCCACGCCGCCGAAACCCTCGTCCACGCCTTTATCACTTCCAGGTTCGACTACGGGAACTCTCTCCTCATCGGCCTCTCCAGCTCGTCCCTTCACAGGCTGCAGATCATTCAGAACTCAGCAGCTCATGTACTTTCCAGGCTTCGCGACCACATCATTCCCACTCTCACCCGTCTCCACTGGCTCCCTGTCACCCAGAGGATCGAATTCAAGATCATTTCCTCACTTTCAAGGCCATTCATGGCCTTGCTTCCGCCTATCTCTCTGACCTACAGTCTCCCTACCACCCTCCGTTCAGCAGTCTCATGCCTGCTCCGCGTCCACCACCCTAACCGGCCAACTATCAGCGGCCGGGCTTTCAGCCTCTCTGCTCCCACACTGTGGAACTCCATCCCGCAGCCCGTCCGCCTTCCTTCCTGCCTTTCCACCTTCAAGGCCGGTCTCAAGACCTTTCTCTTCAACCGCGCCTTCGGCTGCCCCACTAACTCTTCCCCATCTCCCACTCTCCTTCCCCTTCTCCCTACTTCAACCCTCCCCCATCCCCCACCCCTCCCATTCGGGTTCCGACCAGACTGTTCAGTGCTTTGGGACATCCTCCCGACGTGAAAGGTGCTATATGTGCAATTTTGTTTTTGTTGTTGTTGTTTGCACCTCAGGCAGCATCAACCTCCTTGGATGTACACTCCACCTCACTAAGCGAGTCAGGAAACTAGGTGTCTTGTTCGGACCTGTGGGGCCCCAAGCTCCCATTCTCGTCCGACTCTATTGGCTCCTCATCACCCAGGATTCAATTGAAGATCCTGGTCCTCACCTTCAAATCCCTCCATGGTCTCACACCACCCTACCTCTGCAACCTCCTAAACCCTTATCAAATTGCCCGCCTCCTCTGCACTTTGAGCTCCAGCCTGTTCCATGTCTCGCTATCCAAACTGCTCCACTAAAAGCAGGTGAGCCTTCAACCACTCTGCCCCCAACCTCACAAAATCATAGAATCATAGAATTATACAGCACAAAAGGAGGCCATTCGGCCCATCTAGTCTGTGCCGGCTCTTTGAACAGAGCAACTCAATCCCACTGCCCAACTTTCTCCGCATAACCTAACAGACCTGCTCTTCCTAAATAAAGATCTAGTTCCCTTTTAAAAGCTGTTATGGAATCTGCCTTCACCACCTTTTCAGGCCTTTGAAACCTTTGGAAGGAACCTTTGGTGGACTGCAATCCGTCCATCTTACCTTGTCCCCAGCCTCCTTCAAGACCCGCCTCAAGACCTTTTCTTCAACTGTGGCATTGATCACTCCCCTTCCCCTCCCTTCCCTCCACCCTCCCCAATCCTGACTCCAGCTCGAGTCCAAAACATTAACTGTCCAGTGTCTTGGATTGTTGTTCAAATGCTGATCAATTTCCTGTGCTCTTCCAAGCACTGTTTGTAATTTCAGATTACAGTACCACCATTCCTGTGTTTTTTCTTTCACACTCCCCTCTGCCCCTTTTGTGTTTCTGTCTCTCTTTACCATTCTGATTGTGAATGTGTGGGTTAATAATATCATAAGGTTAGTAATTTACACAGCGTATATTCACTTGTGATGTTTTCTCTAACAGACATTTCAGATTGGAACAAAATTGTAATGACTAACTAAAACCAACAGGTAAATGAAGCTGTCTGCTTAGTACGAACACCCTTTAGGTCTACGATGTTCCATTCAAGTTTTCAAATAAAGAAAAACAGCTGTTAAAAGTAATTTTACATAATTGTTGAAACAGCACCTTATCCACAACAACATTCCAACAGAGTTTGAAGGATTAAAGAGTAAGAACAAAACCTCCAGCATTGCTCATGTCTCCTGATGTCAGACTGGTGGAACTATCTGTGTATATTTTCAGAGAAACCAATTAGTTTACCTATAGCAGAGTTCAGAAACATTGTTCTGTCTTTGACTGATCATTTTGTTCAAGATGTTGTCATTTGAATGTCCAACAGTACAATAAATCAGCCTCGCTCATCTCTCTTGTTGATTGCCGGGATCTGACAAGGACTTCCTGTCACCTTGGAGAACTACAAATTAAGTTTCACCTCAATGTGCTCTTTGAGAATAAAACCGGGCATTAATATGCCCTTCTAAGAGATGCAGACCCATCCTTTCTGTCTTTCATGATGGATGATGGTTGAAAAACAAAGGTGCTTCTGTGACATGTTTTTTTTAGTAACAATGATGCCTGAATTGAATGTCCTTATGCAATCATTTTTTTTTCAATGTACTGTTATTATGGAGTTTTGAGAATAATCTATTTTTTAAATGCGGCTGCATTTTTCTAATCATTTATCCTCAGGAGAGATTAGAGCATTGTTTGTAAAAATTGCAATCCTATCTCAAGTTGGCCCTTTGAATAGTCTCTTAAATAACACATAACTAACTCTTGGAAAGAAAGAAAGATTTTACGAAAGCACAGTTAAGAACAGATCATATTGAATTAGAAAATGTGTGTAGGTCTTTGTATCAGACATGTTCTTAAAAAAAAGTAATATAACTTCACGATAGTCTGCAATTTGCTATTTGAAGTTGAGCTTCAAAAAACACAAAATTTAGAACTTACAATGAGGTTTAACAGTCAAAATGCAACGTAATATAATTTCCATTTATATAAAGCCTTTCACATCTCAAAGTGCTCATGATTGCTGGCTAGGCACCCGAGTTGGGAATGGAAGGCCAAGGAAGTGGAGAGGGGAATGTTAACTAAGAACAGTCAAAGAGATAGGTCTTCAGGAATCATGTGCCAGACAGGAGAAAGATAGAATGGAACCCAATTGATTCTCAACTCTGGCACTTTTAAGTTTATTGTTGTCCTAGCTGGTGGATATTTGCTAGCTTCATAATTCCTTTGACAGTCTTTTTGCTTATTGATTTAAAATAGAATTACAGACTATTTCTGCTGAATCACATAAACATGGCATATATTTCCAGCAGCATACCTGAGTCTAAGATATTTTCCAAGTATACTGTATAAATATTGTATTAGCATAACTGAAGAATTCATACAAAACACATTTAATGTAACATAAGAACATCAGTAAGCATTGTATGAACAAAGGCCATTTGCTTCCTTCAGTCTGTTCCTTTATGCCCTGTCATAGATGCCCATCAACACATTTTGGGAGAGAATTCCCTAGATATTTCTCTGACCTCCCAACTCCCACTATTCAATTTTGACTTTCCTTGATCTTCCAAGCCAGAGATCATTGTGATATATATGGACTCTTGTTGCCACTCAAATCCCAACCTATTGGGGATATGGGGAGAAAGTGGGAAATTGGAATTGAAAGGATTAGTAGAGGTTCAGAGCAGCCACAATCTAATTAAATAGCTGAATAGGCTTGAAGGGCTGAATGACGTACTCTGGTTTCTTCCTATATTCCTCTGTTCCTTTGTTGGTAGGGGTTTAAGAGGTTATAGAAGTAGGGTGGAGTAAAGCCATGGAGAGCTTCAAAGGTGAGGACCAGGATCTTTAATTGATTCCTCTGTGTGATGGGATGCCAGTGGAGTCGTGCAAGAATGGGTGGGGGTGATAGGGTCATGGAGCTGGGTGCGAGAGAATACACAGACTGCAGACCTTGATTATCTGGAGCCTATGGAGGGAGGAGTTGGGGAGGCTGACAAGCAGGGCCTTGGCATAGTCAAGCCTGCATGTGATGAAGGCATGATGGAGAGTTTCAGCTGCCCGAGGGTGAGGTAGTGGCAGAGTCAGACAATGTTGTGGTGGCAGAGCAGGTTATGGCATGGATGTGGGGGAAGAAAAGACAGTTTGAGGATTGAATAAGACACCTAACTTCCTGAGTGGCTGGGTGAGGTGGAGTGTGCATCCATGGAGGTTGATGGTGCCAGTGCCTGAGGTGTGGAGGCTGAGGCCCTAGGGTGAGTCAATCAGAAGGGCCTCAATCTTGTTGACATTCAACTATAGAAAGTTAGCTATCATCCAGAACTACAGGCCCCTCATATGTCAGAGAGGTAGGGTGGTGCCAGGGCATGAAAGGATTGAAAACAAAACAGTAATCAGATCTTGTAATTGGTGATGGGTCAGTTCATTTTGCTTCATGTGATAAATGTTGCAATAGACTTTGCAATTAATTGACCTTAACTGAGCTATCAGACCCTTTGACCTGCAGTTTACCTTCTCTTCAGACAGACCAACAAATAAATGAAATTTTGAAACAGTACTCTGGAAACAATCTCTCAATGAGATAGAGCAGGTAGGAGAGATAATGGGGAAGGATTAATGAGTAATGGTGTCAAAGAGATTTGTGAGAAAGCAAGAAGCAAAGTTGGAAGGCAATGACATGTTCCAGTGCCTAGGAATTGAAGGGCAGGTTGGAGATGGTTGATAGCTAGAGAGCGTGAAGAGATTCAAGAGATTGAAGCGATCCCTATCCCAGAGAGGATCGAAATTAAGATCCTCACCCTTGTCTTCAAATCCTTCCACTCCTCTGCATCCCCCTATCTCTCCGACCTCCTCTCTCCTCAAACCAGCACCCATTGCCTTTGCTCCACCGGGTCTGGCCTCCTCCATGTCCCCGAATCCTCAGCGGCCGTGGTTTCAGCCACTACGTCCCAAGGCTCTAGAACTCCCTTCCTCACTCCTTTCGCCTCGCCCCCTCTCTTCCCAGTTTCAGGTCCCAGCTAAGACCTTTCTCTTCGACCGCAGAGGGCAGGGGTAGGGGTCACCTTTCTACCCTTGCCCCTGTCTCGGTCCCGGGATTCGTTGTTGTGAAGCACTCTGAGACACTGTCTGGCATGGAGGGCGCTATATAAATAAAAGTTGCTGTTGTTGTTATGGTTGTTGAAGAGATCAAATAAGGGTTTGTGTGTGTGGGGTGAGGGGTTGGATGATGACAGTTTTGAAGAGGGGAGGTATTTTGTTAATGGAGGAGAGGTATCTATCCACTTTGATAAGGAAATGCAAATTTGTGATTAGAGGAAGTTTGATTGAGAGAATAGAGAGATGTCCATTTGGACCATTTAATAGAAACACATATAACTTGCATTTTCACCATTATAGTTGTTTTGGTGGCGTTATGGTAAAACACTATAAAATGCTACACTTCCTCTTAAAAATCAACACATTTTTGAGACATAAATAGCTACTGATTTCCATTCTCTCTTCTCCCAGTCCAATTTATCTTGCATGAAACACAATATGTAAGATCATTCTTTATTTGCACTGGAAGCTTTGCCTGGGAATGACACACTCTAAGCTGTTGTACAAAATAATTTCGTGACACAGCAGGAGTGAAAGAGAGAGAATGAATTAGCTGAAAGCCGTATTATCCTCTTTTAGCTATGGTACACGGAACAATTTCATTCATTGAAATGGTATCACAAAAATCCTCCTCTGAACATCAATTTGCTCTCTGAAATGTTATAATCACTTCTGACATTTTCTATTCTGTAGCTGAAGAAAATCAACAAAAAAAATGTACGGTATTCATCAACCACGCTTTTATTCAAGCCCAATAACAATTGCTCATCATAAATACATTATTTTTTTTATTAGAAGCTGGAGAACTTTAGAATGTGGATTCTACACATTACTCTGTGTCAGATTTAGCTGTGGGCTGAAATTGCATTTGCCATTATGCAGAGCACCTTTGGTAATGTTGACAACTAATGGGATTTTCCTTTTGTAATTACACATCGCAAAAGGTGCTCTGATAGAAATTTCTATCCATCGGTGTTCTTTAGGGTTTAAATCTAACATGAAATGCTTTCAGAAAAGAGTATCACTCTTTCCTTTCCATTTATCTTTGCAGTCGTGGCATCCCATAGTGTAATGGTTGGGGCACTCATTATCCACACAGCTGTTTATCTAGCAATAAGTAGGAACCTGGTTGTTAGTCGATTAGTTGATCACTTTCGGGGGTCAATAATCCCTCCCAAATATAAATAACTTGGTCAGCCAATCCATGACTGTTAGTGGGACACTGCTGTGTGCAATTGGTGGCAGCATTTCACCAATATAATATACTTTACATATATCCTGTGAAGCACTTTGACAGGACAGTCTCAATAACTATATCAAATGTAAGGATTATTATTAATAGTTATTATTATATTATGAATTCATTATTATCAATTACTTTTACACCATGGTTGCATATTACTCCCAATGAAATATTTACAGCCCAAACTTCCAGCTTTCAGTGTGCTTCTTTTTTAACCCTTTCTCTTGCAATGGTTCAACACTATCTGCATTTGCTTTCAGCTGTATTCCATTCTGCATCCTTGCAGCCATTAATCCTAGTCATTTATGGTTGAACCTTTTACCTCAAATGAGTTTTTCACTGATTTGACAGGAGGCACCAAAGTTTCATTCTACGTTTTTTAAAGTTAGGTGAGATGTCTGAAAAATAACAAGAGAGACAGCCTGAAACACAATGATTGCCTTTTTTAAAAAAATGGTCTGAAACCGAACAGATGGAAATTGATGATTTATGAGAGAGACCTAAAAAGATTCTCTTACACTACTTCTGATATAACTGATATGCAATATTAATAACCAGATGCAAGCATGACTTAAAATGAATATGCATTAGCTTTCTAAATATAGCGAAAAGTATTTGTTTCACTTGTCCAAGCAGTGTAAAGTCACTTAGTTCAGTGACCGTCACTGTAATGCAATTTAAACACTGAGGATATCATATGATACTGTATTTGACCTGGTTTAACATATATTGTTTGTGCCAACTCTAAATAAAAACTGCATTATTAGACACAGTAAAACATAACTGTGTCAATAAAGTCAATGAACTATTATGAGTACTTACTGACTATTTCTCACTGTATAATTAGTGTTAACAAGAGCACTTTGACTGAACACGAATAATTCTTTAACTGATTGCAAATGACTGTCGTTTCCTATTAAATTGTACTGAGATCTTGTGGGATCACGTTGAAATGTAAGAATGATAGACCTAAACTTCCACCCAGTCCTAGCCAGTAGTACCTTTACTGTCTTGAAATTTAACTTGCATAGAGTGGTGAAAACATCTAAAATTCATTCTGAATTTGGAAACTTTTTTTCATAAAATGTTGAAAACTGTTTTCCAAATTAATATAATAATAATAATCCTTACATTTCATATAGCACTTTTTGCATCTTCTAGATGTCTCAAAGCTCATCACGGAATATACTGTACAGTGAATTGACTATATATATGTGGACAGCATTGTCCCACAATCAGTCATGGATTTAAATTACTAATTTGTTTTTTTCGAGGGATTATTATCAGGCATTTGGAATAAGGAAACTTGTCCAATGTTTCACAATGCCTGGAATTGAATTCAGCTCTTGCGCCTGTAAGATGAGTGCTCTAACCACTGAGCTGCAGGACGCCACAATATTAATAATGTAACATTTAAGATTAAGTGAAATTAAGGACTCATTAAGACTGAAGTTAAGGATTTCTCTGAATTTTGTACAATCTTACATATTAAGATCGTACAAAATCGGAATTAAGATGGTACGAATCGGAATAAAGGCTTTTGCTGAATGGAAATTTATAACTTAGAACTTATATTTAATAACTTATAACTTAAATTCTAAATTGTTAAAATCTTTAAGAATCAAATATCAGACATGTGTGATGTGGTACCTCACCTTACAGTACTGTATTCTAAATGTCAACATTTGTTAAGACAGAGACTGACATTTGACTACTGGCTAGTAATAAGGTTATACTGGGTTTCTTTTGTAAAATCTGCAATTACGCTAACTAGCAGTCAAGCAGGAAATCCAATGCAAGGCTCAGTAATTTGTTGAGCAACGATTTATAATAACAATAGAATAATAATTGCATTTGATATAACACCTTGGCATCTAAAAATGCTTCATAGGATATTCTGTGGAATGTAGTGGCTGTGTATTCTGTTGTACACATGGAATTCAGTAGCTCAGTGGTTAGAGCACTCACCTTAGAGAACTGTGTTCGAATTCAGGCAGGTCAGGGTGAAACCTTAGGCAAGTTTCCTTACTCCACACGCCCAATAATAATCCCTCCCCCCAAAAAAACAATAAGATTGGTCATTTCAATCCACGACTGTTTGTGGGACACTGCTATGTGCAATTGGCTGCCGCGTTTCACCCACATATATACTGTACAGTCAATTCACTTTACTGCATATTTTGTGAAGCGCTTTGAAACGTCTAGAAGACATGAAAAGCGCTTTATTAAATGCAAGGATTATGAACACAACTGCCAATTTCTGTTCTACAAACAGACATGAAGTGAATCCCTGATTTGTTTTTGACCAGGACACTGGGAGAACTCCCTTCTCTCTTTAAATAGTGGAATGGGATTGTTAATCTATCAAATAACACAAAAAAGATTAAATGCCATATACTTTATCCCACCAATTCTATTGATAAGGGGTATTTTTGAAGCTGGGGTGGTTCAGTAAAAATAACTATTAACCTGTATTGTTGCTATTCACATTTAGGAGACAGATTATATAATTTATTGACAAGAATTGCAAATGTAATAGAAATTAATGCTAATTCAGTGTTATTACCAGAGTGACTACTGTATATGCAGTGAAAATATTTCAAAGGATAATACAAATGGGAGTTTTTACCTCCAATTGTAGGAGGAATATTCGCTTATTCTGCACTTTTCAAGACAATTTTTCAGTTGTTAAAATTCATGCTGAGCTAGCAATGTGTAGCATAAAAAGCCTATTATTCAGGATAACTGTCTACATTACATTGATCTTCTCATCTTTGTACCAAAACAACACGAAGAAACTTTTTTGTTAAATTTTTTGAAAATGTCCAACTTCAGTCTTCAGATGTCTGCTACTATTTCAAACTTATCTTTTACTGTTTCCACTTCATCTCCACAAATGGTTTCTCCTCCAGCTCCCACACCATCTCATGCAGAGTTCCTCAGGATTCTGTCCTTGGTCCCCTCATCTTCCATATGTATATGGTCCCTCTTGGTGACATCATCCGCAGACATGGGGTCAACTTCTACATGCATACGAATGACATCCAACTCTATCTTTGCCTCTACCCTTGACTCCAGGACTATGACTGTCTTGACAGACTGTCTGTCAGACATCAAGTCCTGGATGAGAGCTAACTTTCTACAGTTGAATGTCAACAGGATAGAGGCCCTTTTGATCGGCTCGTGTCAGCGCTTTCGTGCATCAGGCCTGGCAGCATCAACCTCCCTGATTGCTCCCTCGACCACACCAAGCCAGTCAGGAACTTAAATGTCCTGTTCGACCCTCAACTTTCCTCACTTACATCCAAGCAATTACTTACTCTGCCTTTCCCCATCTCCATAAAATTGTCCCACTACCCAAAGCTGCTGAAACCCTCATTCATGCCTTCATTACATCCCGGCTTGACTATGCAAACACCCTACTTGTTGGCCTTCCCAATTCCTCCCTCCACAGTTTGCAGATGATCCAGAACACTGTGGCCCATGTCCTCTACCAGAGGATCCAATTCAAGGTCCTGGTCCTCACATTTAAAGCGCTCCACAACCTCGCACCACCCTACATCCGTGACCTTCTGACTAACCCCTTACAAACCTGTCCGCCCCCTCTGCTCAGCAGGGCCTGGCTCTGGCCTACTCCACGTCCCCCAATCCATCCGCCCCCATCATTGGTGGGCGAGCCTTTAGCCACTCTGCCCCCAACCACTGAAACTCTAGCCCGCAGTCCCTCCACCTCGCCCTCTCCCTGGTCTCCTTCAAGTCCCGCCTGAAAGCTCTCCTCTTCGATGCTCCCATCGGAAACTCCTAATCCCCCCCCTTCCCTTCCCCCTGTCCCCAGCTCGAGTCTGACACAGTGACTGTCCAGCTCCTTCGGACATCCTCCTGACGTGAAAGGCGTTATACGTGTAATTTTGTTGTTGTTGTAATAACTAAAACAAATTGGTCACTCAATCCATGACTGTCTGTGGGACAATCTTAATTAAACGATGTATAATTGGTTAATCATAATCCTTGCATTTGATATAGCACTTTTCACATCTTCCAGAATATACTGTATAGTGAATTGACTGTATAATTTGTGGGTGAAACGTGGCAGGCAATTGTGCACAGCTGTGTCCCACAAACAGTCGTGGATTGAAATGACCAATTTTTTATTGGTGGCAGGGGCAGGGAGATTATTATCAGGCAAATGAAGTAAGGAAACATTCCCAAGGTTTCACCCTGCTTGGACACGAACCCAGGTTTCTCGCTTGTAAGGCATGTCCTCTAATCAATAAGCTAGAGGACTCCACATTGCTACGTTTCGTCCACAAAACACATAGTCAATTCACTTTATAGTATATCCTGAAGAGCTTTAAGACATCTCGAAGATGTGATAACATGCCATATAAAATCCCAGGATTATTATTATTATTATTAATATAGAATGTAGTTCCTTGACAAATTTGAGAAATGTTGAGATTTTATGTGAAACATTAGCACTTGGTTGGGGAGTGCTGGGATTCTGGAGTCCGGGTCATTTGGGCTCACAGTAAGAGCCAACAAAGTCATGCATTGGAATAGCATCACTTTTTATTTAAACTCATGGCCTATTTCAAAAGTGGCTTTAGTGAAATAGGGCAAGGTTGGCACTGGCGCAGAGTGAATTTTTTTTGTGAAGCAATTTACTTTGCATTTTGTCGTTCAAAGACTCAGGAACAGCTACCATGTAGGCAATGGACAATAATCCTTGATATTAACTGAAGGTACATTAAAAGCTAATATGTAATCATCTGTTTTCTGCTATGTATATGTATTACACATTTTATATAATAGATTTTGCAATACATCCTTGTTTTCTCCTTTATGCCTCTTAACCCACTTATCTTTCTCCCAGCTGACAAGAAATCTTCAGTTAGCAAGAAGTCCCTAGGTTCCTCTTATGTGGAACTTAAAAGAATATTAAGTGAATTTACCCTCTAATTTTCTCTCACCTCTGCTCAGGAGCGCCTCTTGGTGGCTCAGTGGAGGAAGGAGGGATACGTCAGAGGCTGTACAAAGGAGTGCAAAGAAGATGATGCCCAAGAGTGTAGCCTGCTTTTACAGCTATGGTACAATATATTAATAGAATGTTTCCAGCACAGCACAGAAGGAGGCAATTTGGTACATCATGTGCCAGTCTGGCTTGGGTCAGAACATGTTCATCTTTGTGTCAGAAGCTCGTGAGTTCAATTCCCACATCCAAACTTTGAGCTCACAATTTAGATTGACATTTCAATACATTGCTGGAGTGTGCTGTCTTGTTGGAGGTGCTGTCCTTCAGATGAGACATTAAACCAAGGTCCCATATGTCTGTACAGATGGTATAGATCCCATAGCATTATTTTGAAAAATAAGGGATTTTCTTCTTGTGAATTGGAGATCAATAAGCAATGCAAACAGGATGCTGGGATGTATTGCTAAATCAATTAAGGTTAGACCCACATACATCATACTCAGACTAATAATTCTATGGTCAGAATGCATCTAGAAGACTGTATACAATTCAGGTCACTGCTGTATATGGGGGTTTGCCCAGGCCTTAGCATCAGTGCAGAGGTGAGCACTGATACTCGATGTTAGAGTAACAATTTCACAAGCTAGGCTCTAGAGAAGACAAGAAGCTTTAGAGAAGATAACTCAGAGGTTAACCTCATGGAAGTTTATAAAACTTTGAATGGGATTGAAAAAATGCCGGACAAACATAGGAAGCACTAAACAAGAAAATAAGAAAACATAGGTTTAGAGTTGCAAAGGGCAATTTCAGGAACAGATACTAGAAAGTTTTTGTTTATTCAGAGGGTAATTAACGGCTGGAACAGGGTGCCAGAAGCAGCAGTTGAACTATGATACCGAACACATTTGAAAAAAAAGCTTGAGTCTGTGATGGAAAGATGGTAAAGTGGGTAATGGGAAGATAAGAAGGGCTAAAGGGCCTTCTTCATCTGATCCAATATTGTGATCTTGTGAACTATCCACCAGATAAAAGTGGTCATTCATTTCATGGCTGTTTTGGGACATAACTGTGCACAATTGTCTTCTGCTTTTGCCTATAAATTCACAATCACTATACTTTGCAGTACATTTTGTGTAGTGCTTTATAATACCACCAAAATTACATTTATAGACCATCTTTTAGGTCGGGAGGACATCCCAAGGCACTGAAGGACTTCCAAAGGCGCTTTAGAGGTCTCAGGGATGTTTAAGACATTATCAAATGCAAGGATTATACATTATGTATGCTGATACTAGCTCCCAACTGGACGTATCTTCTATAATTCCATTCCTCTACTCTTCTTAATAATTTATGGATTCCAGTAGTTTAGTAGATAGACCTCTTGCCTCGCAAATGAGAGGACGTGGTTTGTATTTATGGCCAGGGTGAAACATTGGACAAGTTTCCTTTCTCCACCCACTCTATACACCCAGCAGTATGTAGAAACCCGTTTGTTAATTGATTGGTGGATCGCTTTTCTGGGAGTAATAATACCTTCCAAAAAATATATATAATAGTGACTTGGTCACTCAATCCACTGTTTGTGGGTCATTGGCTGCAATATATTGTCCACAACATATACTGTCAATTCACATCACAGTATATTTTGTGAAGCGCTTTGAGATGTCTCAAAGACATGATAAGACGCTATATCAAATGCAAAGGAATATTATTATCATTATTATATCTTCTCATTAATTGCATTTATGGCATTTGTGGTATGGCATTCCGCATTCTAACAACCTTTTGTGAAAAAAGACTTCCTCTAGCCTTCCTTTTTTACTCCAAATGATTATTTGAGGGGTCGGCCAAGTGTCTGACACTTGCTGAAATCGAACACCATGCTTAAGGAGTACGTCCCTAGTGATAATCTTAAGACTGACTTTCATCAAAGATCTTGAGTGATGAAGAAAGGTATCACTAAGGTATTGCTTTGAAGGCAATTCTACAGCTTGTTTTTATTCATTGTTGTTGACAGTATAATAATAGTAATAATCCTTGTGTTTGATGTAGCACCTTATCACATCTTCAAGACGTCTCAATGTGCATCACAGAATGTACTGTGAAGTGAATTGACTGTATATTTTGTGGGCAACACAAGGCAGCGTGCACAGCAGTGTCCCACAAACAGTCGTAGATTGAGTTACATTGGTAAAATCTGAAGTTATTTGTAGTTGTTGTTTATGATTTATTTTGCTACACATACAAATACGGAGAACGCACTGAATTGATATTTGTATTGGTGGCAGCACATCCTGGACACTGTTGTGCAGAGACCGCTGTGCTCTGGAGATATTTTTGTTCTGCAACCCAGTGGTGGGATTTAAATACCTAAATTATATTCTAATGTATGTTAATGAATTAGTTGTAATATTGCATCAGGTACTAAGAGGATAAGCCTCTGAAGTGCAACGTCAGTTAAGGGACCATCCATATTCTCTTTAATGATTGTTTTAAAGCATATTGAAATGTTTTAGTATCTTCTTGGATAAGGTTTTGTTTCATTGTAACAATAAATTTGAATTGTGGGACCATGATTTTTACGTTTTTGTACAAATGGTTCATGGCTGATATCGTTGCTTATTGTTTGCATGTGTTCCCGTGTTGCATTGGAATACAGGGTAATTAACCTCATTCTTGTCTAAGCTATGGTTCGATGTGAGACGACATCTCTCCAGAGATTTTCCTCCCTGACCTCCACAACTCCCAACTCATACAAAACTCCACAGCCTGTGATTTCTCCCACACAAGCTTTGCACACCCATTGACCTTCATTCTCCAAGTTTCCACTGGCTCTCAGCACCTCAATGAATTGGTTCAAAATCCTTGTCCTGACTTTCAAATTATTTTACCAACTTCCCATTGCCTCCTGTGCAATCTCTCCAGCCTTATTTTCCTCAAGCACCCTCTGCATTTCTGACCTGCCATCTGCTTTATTGTTTATTCCTCACTCCCTCTGTCTCATCAAAACTGGTTTTGCAAGATTTGCAGTTAACTATTTTTTGAATCTCACAAACTAAATTGCTTCTGATATTCACAAGGTGAAACAATCACAACAAATCTGCTTTGTGAATCCTGCAATTCAATCCCCATTTTGTGCTACTTTCTGCCCACATAATGAAAATGGAATTTGAAAAGAATGTCAGCCTGGAAGACCTGCGATTATTTCATGTTATGTTAAATTTACCCAATTGCGGACTTTATCGTGGAAGAGTTTCCCAACATTTTCCCATTAATTATTTCCTTAAATGGTTAAGGAAACAGAGGTCCAGAATACATTACATAAATTAGATTACATTAGAATATACAGCACACAAATAGGTCATTAGGCCCAATTGGTCTATGGCAGCATTTGTGCTCCACATGAGTCTCCTCCTGTCCCTCCTTAACTAAGGCTACAAGCATGACCTTATATTCCTTTGTTCCTCATGTACCTATCTAGCTTCCTCTTCAATAGATCTGTAATCCTAAACTCAGTGCTATATATCCCAGACCATATATTATATTCGGGTTATACATCCCAGTACTGTATTATATATGCCAAAGCAATTGCCTTTCTTGCTGTGACGTTTCTTTGATCTCAGTAGCTCAGGAATCAATATGAATCACACAAAATTCAATAATCTGTATCTGTAATTACCCTTAGAATTCACTATGTTGCCCACCAAATGGCATTACATCTTTGTATTCTGCCTTGTTTTCTGCTGAAATATAATTATAACTTGTGTACTTCAACTTTAAAAAGCAAAACATTTATAAAAAGAAACAACTGGCATAGCTCCAGATATGCAAATTTAAATAAATTAACCACTGTCAAATCCAAATTGATGCATGTGCCATCATGAATATACTAGGGTCCGTCGATATGGAAATTTTCCGATTTAGATATATCAACGAGCTCATATCAAGATATACCGAAATATCGATATTTTCAGGTTTTTCAGGAACGCAACCCATCCTAAATAGAGGTTTACCTGAATTCTGTGGAGTGAGACAGCTAGAAGATGTAAAAACCATTTTATCAAATGTAAGGAATATTATTATGAGAATCTCTCAGTCCAGTTTGGATACTCTTAAACATGGTGAGGGGTTTCCACATATGTCAGACACCTGTCTTATTTGGGAAAGTTTAACTGCAAACATCTAGACCCTTAAACTTGGAGCATCATTTTGTTTCTTGTTCTCATATAGTTTTTTAACAAAGAACTGGTAAATTGAATTGTTGGACCAGCTGGCAAGGTGGAGACAGTACACCAATTATGTAGCCGACTGTTTGCTCTCTTCTGTGAAACTGAATAATGTTTTCATTGGAAAACGTCCATTAAATGCTTGAACCATTATTTATATAAGGACCCAAATGTCAGCATTCGTAGCACTCCAGTGATCCCACTTAAAGATAAAGTACTTCTTTTGTAATAAGTTGTCTTAAATAGGTTAGACTTCAAGACCATCGTAAATCAAACCTGCATATGTTTATTTACATATCTAGAACATAGCCAGTAAAAGCAGTTGTACTGAAAAATAATCAGCATCATTTTTAATAGTTTGCCAAAATATCCCGGTATTTAAATGAAGTATTAGGGTAGTTTGTCTTTACTAAATATAGCACAACTTTAGAATATAATTAATGGGAGTACATCACAGTTTTTCTTAGAATTTGCCAATTATCAGTTATGTAATGTGTGCTCTTCATGAAAATCCTCTTAAATCTACATTGGAAATGTTGTAGTAGTGAGGATAATTAAGTTTTTGAAAGGCTTATTAACATTCAGTATTAAGCAGCATGTGCAAACATGTGCTGCTCAAAACCCAAGTCACAGCCAGTTATTTACCACCAGTCAGAACTGAAAGTGTAAATGTTTGTATTATAAAATATATTAACAATTGGATATTATGTGAGACACATTGCCTGAAGATAGGGAAATTTTAGAAGGGCTTGCTGGTTGACGCAAGTATTCAGGAAGAATGGCTTTCTGACTTATGTGTTTCTTGTAATGCTGTAATGTGAAAATACTTTTCATGTTTTCTCCATTCTAGCTTTATTCAAGCTATATTGGAGTGTAATAATAATAAAAGTCCTTCCATTTTGATATAGTGCTTTTCAAGTCTTCTAGATGTCTCAAAGCGCTTCACATGAGGTGATAAATGCATGCACAAGGGTTTTGGCTGCATTTGGGGTAAGGTACAGTAGGAGGGGGGCAACGTGGTGGAGGTGAGTCTTAGGGAGAGCCTAGGGTGGTTGAAGGGTTCAGATACACCGAAGTGAAGATGTTGACAGGAGTCAAGGAGTATGGCTTCCATCTTGTCAACAACAACAACTTTGATTTATATAGCGCCCTCCATGCCGGACGGCGTCTCAGAGCGCTTCAATACTTGTCCACATTCAGCTGCAGGAAATTTGCGTTCATCCAGGCCTTGATGTCTGACAGACAAACTGATATAACATTGGTGGACCTGGGAGGAGGCAAAGTAGATTTGTGTGTCATTTGCATACATGTAGAAGTTATCTGGTGTCTGCAGATGATATCGCCAAGAGGACGCCGTTACTAACGGTGGATATTTTTAGACATTCAACTCATTTTTGGCAGAAATTAGGCACACGGTTGTATAGATCAGGAAAAAAAAGGGTCAATGCTGGAGCCCTGCGGTACCCCACAGATAACTGGGCAGGGGATCTGAAACCATTTGCTGAGATGAAAATGGAGGTGGTTGGTTAAGTAGGAATCAAACCATACAAGTGTGGTCCCACTAAGGTGGATGAGAGAGGAGAGGCAGTCTAGAGGATGGCATGGTCAACTGTGTCAAATATAGCAGAGAGATCCAGGAGGATGAAGAGGCAGAGGGAGCCTCCTCACAGATAGAGAGAATGTTGTTTGTGACTTTGACAAACCTTGTATTTATGCCATGTGCAGGGCAAATGCTAGACTACAGGGGCTCAAGAAGCGAGTGGAGGGAGAGGTGTGACCAAAGTTGACCTGCAACAATGCATTCCAGGACTTTAGCAGTGAAATTATTATCGTGTGTGGAGTAAGGAAACTTGCCCAAGGTTTCACCCTGCCTGAAATTGAACCCAGGTCTCTCGCTTATTTTGAAGGAAAATGGGAGATTCTGGTTTTGAGTCCCATCACTCACTCATTGTTACATTGTTCACCTCAAACAAACAAACAAACAAAACTTACATTTATATAGCGCCTTTCACGTCGAGAGGACATCTCAATTAAATAATCCAGGAAATATCATCAATTCAAACAGCAGCATTTTGGCTACCAATTTAAATTCATTCAGTCTCATATTTCTATTTGATCAGAAGCCTATGAGTGGTAATGAACTACCATCTCTAATAATTAAACTTTTTTGTTGAGTTGTTGTGGAGGCTCAGGTGAAAAGAACATACATTTCAAATGAAGCCAGGGACTGGATCTAATTTAAGTGTTGTATGTTAGTGACTGATAGACATACGTTTTAGTAAATGTCTGTGCTCTGTGGGTTTCATCTTCAAACATGCCTTCGGTCAACTTCCCTCTCTTCCAGCTCAATATCAAACCACACTGCTTTTAAGCACTCAGAAGGAACATGGAAGGAACTGTATAAATGAAAGTTATCTTATTGTTATTATATTTCACATTAATGTTGACCCAATGTTTCAGCAATTATTAGACAATTTAACGAATTTCAATACAGTACTTTCCAGCACTATTAGGATTAATTATGAATACCATACAATAGTGGGACATATAGAATAGTTAAATCTCTTCCTTCTAATAAATATTTTGAAAATTTACCCTTAAATATTATATCTATGAAATAGTCCCCTGTTACTGACAGACAAGAATTGTTACTATTTCCGGATGAGTAATTGTGAGTTCAGAGAAAGGTTGGGACCATACTTTGCACTGATTTCTCTGTCGGGTGGTTGTAAAAAAACAACGGTGAGCTGGAATCTTAAGGGACTAGAAATAACTAGGCTACCCCTGCACTCAAGCTCGAGGTAGATTTTAAATGAACATCTCCTACAATCCTCCTTGAATTAAAATAAAAAAGTGCAAGAAGGAACCATTTCAAGAAATACCAGCAAGAAAGAAGCCCCAGCACAAAATCTAATGCTGGGTTGAATAGAATGTGATAGGGTACTATAAATCACTTGTTAAAAAAGCTGCTTCTTGTAGCAGAAAGAATAAGGACTAAGTAATGCTCTTCTTGAGGTCAAAAAGGTGGCGAGTCAATTAGACATCAGCATCTCTCTGGCTGTGAAAATCATAGCCATTAAACTCCAAGGACTATCTATAAAAATCAGCAAGAGAGCAACCAGGATGCTCTTCTGTTCTCTTCTCACATGATTCTTGTGATCTAGTACTGTAAATAACTGTCATTGTTCACTTTATTTATCCAGATCAGATTGCTCCATTGCTAGACCTTTTGGTTGTAGGTTTGAAAATGTATTTGCACCTCCAAGGTTCAGTGATGAATCAGTCTTCGACAGGCCTGCCTGGATTCCTCAGACCTGTCTCAGCACCAGTTCAATCACTGACCACCTTGTTCTATCCCACTCCCCCACACTGGCCCAGTACCACATCACTGTTACTGATGGTGGATATTTTTAGACATTCTACTCATTTGGCAGTAAGTAGGAACCCAGTTGTTAATTGACTGGTGCATTGCTTTTTGGGGAGTAATAATTCTTTCCAAAAAAAACCCATAAATTGGAAACTCAATCCATGACTGTTTGTGGGACACTGCTGTGTACAATTGGCTGCTGCATTTTGCCCACAAATATACTGTCTATTCACTTTATAGTACATTCTGTCAAGCACTTTGAGATGCCTTGAAGACATGATAAAGCACTATAACAAATGCAAGGATTATTATTATTATCATCATATGAGGTTACTAGCACAAACTCTCATTGCTGGAGTGCATCTCCACAACTTGGTCCAAGACGTACCATACAGAATTCAAATGGGTCATTTTAAATCACTTGTCACAAAATCTTGGTTATTTACTAAAATGAGAATATGCTACAAAACATCAGAAAATAGAAGTCAGGTTTACATTTGCTTTGATTTACTGAATTCATGACTTTGTTAAGTTTAGGGTTAGGTTCACCATTGATTAAAGGCATATAAGTATCTGAAGTGGTTACATTTGTTTAAAGGTGACAACTGGGCTAATTCAGTTGCGAAGAGAACAGAAGAGAATAATAGTACATCAACAACAAATTCCATTTATATAGTGCCTTTCACGTTGGGAGGGTGACCCAACAACAAAGGAGCCAGTTCATGGAGGAAGTTGATCATGTAACGTAAAACAGTGATTCTTATTAATGGCCTGCATGAAAAGACTCTAGTATCACCAAATGCAAATCATACAGGGCCATATTGAATAGTTGGAACGTAATAATAATCATAATCCTTGCACTTGATATAGCGCTTTTCACATTTTATCAACGTCTCAAAGCGCTTCACAGAATATACTGTAAAGTGAATTGACTGTATGTTTGTGGGTGAAACGTGGCAGCCAATTGTGCACAGCAGTGTCCCACGAACAGTCGTGGATTGAAATGACCAATTAAATTATTTGTTAGGTATTATTATAATCAGGCGTGTGTGTGGAGTAAGGAAACTTGCCCAAGTATTGTATTCAGTGAACCACAATATAACCAGAGTTCATACCAGATGTCATGTTGCTGTCAGGTACACAGAGTAAAAAAAAAGTTGTGTTCTCCAGTTTCCTATATGTTTGCCATTACAAAATAAAAAACAGTGTGATGTACCATTCAATATCACATCATTTCCTTTTTTGCCCCCTCAGAACATGAAATCGAGAGTTCTGTTAATCAGATGAGCACAGGGCAGCAGTAAATCACAACTGAGGCAATCCCCTCAGACCAATCTTTGTGGCAGACACTTAATTTGCATCACTGTGCAGCAATTGAGAGACAGCAATATTTGTCAGAGTGAAAACTACATCTCATGTCTATTGTATATTTGACACAACTATAGCAACATATAAGGTGTTTTAAAGAACTATATATATTGCATATGAACACGTAAACATTAACATTTGTATCCAGTTTTTCGCCAACATATTATAGAAAGGATTTCAGAGCCAAGGAGAGAGTATAGTGAATATTTACCAGGTTAATACAACAAATGAGAGCTTCTAGTTATGGAGAGAGAATTTAAAAATTGGGACAATTGTTTTCCGCTAAAATATGTGCTAGAGCAGAAACTACAACAACAAATTTTATTTGTATAGAGCCTTTCATGTCAAAAGAATATCCCAAGAGGAAAAGGTTAGGAAAAGGTATAAGATGTCTTCAAAATTATAAATGGTTTGAACAATTAAATAAAGAGATTATTTATACTGATTGTTGTATTTGTAACAACTGTAGAACTGGGGAAACAACAAGAGGGTTTAAACAAATTAGGTTTCCCCACAACTGTCTAAAAACAGTCTCAACTGTTTAGAAGTTTATTTGGGGAGAACGGGTTTGCGTGGTTATGGGGAAAGAGCTGGGGAGTGGGATTAAGTTGCTCTTTTCAAAGAGCCGGCACAGACTCAATGAGTCGAATGGCATCCTTTTGTGCAGTAAGATTCTATGATTTTAAGACATAGGATAGTTGAGGGCAAAGTCCTTGTTTTGAGTGTGGTTCGAATCCAAGGTGTGACTGTTTTATGATGTTCCAGTTGTTTCTTTGATAATCTATCTGCCAGGCAAGCCATGCAAAGGTACAAGATATCAATAGGAGGCGAATCATATCAGTTCTTTGGTTAATCTTCAAACGTCATCTCACTTTCAGACAAGTGAAAGGCACAATTTTGAAGAAACCTATAAGTTATCTCCTTCCCTACTTCACCAAAGAAACAATTAGGGGAAAAGCAATGCCCTTTCAAATAACTGATCTGCTCAAAGACAGACTTTGATCTATTAGACAAGAATAGAGAGAGCTATAGTATTTCATCTTTTTTAGAAATGAATTATTTGGGTAATAAGGTATAATTGAAACACAAAATACTACAGATACAGATACAAATACTACAGATATAATTGATGTTTCCACAGACAAGCAATAACTTCATAAATTACCTGTTGTGATGATCCTCATGAAGTTTGAATTGAGACCCACTTTTTAATGTAATATAGTATGTGCTAACACATGTTGATATACATTGTACTACTGTGAAGCGCTCTGAGACGCTGTCCGGCGTGGAGGGCACTATATAAATCAAAGTTGTTGTTATTGTTGTTGTACATTAACAACAACAGCAACACTTAGCCTGTCCTTCTGGAAAGTGGGGAAGGCAAGGCTGCCTATTGTTAGGGAAATGCACAGCAGGTAAAGTGTGCTACTGTGATACACATGCTCAGGAGGGACCAGGTCCCATTCACCATTACCTGAGCCAATTTGTTGCTTAAGGGAATACAACTTCACCTTTTTAGAAATATATGGCTCCTCAGGCAATAAGTACCAATTCCTGTTGCATACAATACTGAAATGATAGAACTAGTAAGAACAGAAGAACAATGATCTAGTTATTCTTAGAGGTACTGGTTGACCATGCCTGTAGGAGCAATCTGTGCTGGTAGATTGATGCTGCACTGCTGGCTTTAATATCAGTCTTACCCAAGCTATGAGGAAGCAATATACAGTATATGCACACACTTACACAGAGCTCTACTTATCAGGTCACTGATGCTGATAATTTTTAATATTAGTGAAGAGCCAATGGATCATCTGAAAATTAACTTAAAAAGCTTTGAAGGTGACTTTAAGCTTCACCAATAAACGTTAGGAGGTAAAGATGCTGAGCAATCACATTAATTTATACACAACAAAAGGTCAGGTGTTCGGACTGCAGCCTGCCCATGAGCAGGAGCTACTTAGGTGCAAATTGTATTGTGTAAACTCACTGCATGGGGAAACTACAGCAAAATCACATGCCTTTTCCATCCTCTATATTCTTGGATATCGTTTCCCTCATCTTTCTCTGCTGTATTACACACCAATGGCCACTGTTTCAACCTTGCTTTTTTTGCTGGAAATCTCTGTATTTTTTATTTCTCTAAACTATAGCACTTTGGGTCTCCCCCTTCACTAATGCCATGTTTGATTTAGAATTAATTACCGTACTCGCTTTTCAGAAGCTCCTCTCAGCTGTGCAATGCTGCAAGAATTCCTGCTTAATGGCCCTAAGGAGGTTTTAACAAGATTTGTTGGTCTTTTCCTTCCTTCCACGAAAGTTTTAGCGCCAGTTTCTTTGTGAAATAATTTTTAGAGCACTATTTCCAGCTATTAACATATCGACCTATATTTTTGCAGACTCTGCCTTTCAATTGATAAATTTAAGTTTTGTTGTTGTTGTCCTAGTTAAAGAATACAAGCTGAGATCTTGTTTTGGAGTTGAGTACTCATAAGTCCATGTGAACTGTATGATAGTTCCTGATGTGACAAATGCTTTGAATCCTGTCATACTTTTTCCTGCTACAAGGCACCATTTAAGCTAATTATTTGTCAACAACTACATAATGATCCCCACTATGTAGATGTAAATCAAATAACCTAATTGATTTTTACTTTTTGATGATCTCTAATTGATTAGTAAAAGAAACATTAAAGTAGTTGATGGAAAGCACAGTCAAAGAGGAGGGCCTTGAGGTGGAGGGACTGCAGTTGGAGATCCAGAGGGTGGTCAGAACGGTTGAAGGCTTGTCTGCCAATGGTTAGGCGGGCAAGGTGGAGGACGTGAAGCAGCCAGAGCCTGCCAAGCAGAGCAAGCGGTAGGGAGTTAGGAGGTCACAAAGGGAAGGGGGAGAAAGGCCATGAAGTGGTTTGAAGGTAAGGACCAGAATCTTGAATTGTATCCTCTGAAGGATGGGAAGCCAGAGGAGTCGGGCAAGGGTGGGGGTGATATGGTCACGAAGCCTAGTGTGTGAGAGGATACAGGCTGCAGAGTTCTGGATGAGTTGGTAAAGCCAACAAGCAAAGAGTTTGCATAGTCAAACCTGGATTGTATAAATACACTACAGGATTCCATAAATATGTCTGATATATCAAGTCCATAAATATGAAAACATGCAACATGAAATACAGGAATTCTTATTATCCATTGCTAGGACAGTTTGTGGTCTCAATTTTAGAATTCAAGTCAAATGTTAGAATTCTGCTTGTCTGCTCATCTTATGCACAATCTTTGATATGATTTGATGGTAATTTTTCTTACTTTTCAATCTGCACTGATATTGTCTGAAACCATAGGCTACTTATATTTCTCTTTGGTACTTCAGCTATCACACTGTGTCTTATAAAGGAAATGTTCTTTATAAAGGAAATTGAATGTAAATTGATTTCTGGCAGAAATATATATCATTATTTAAAATAAAAGTTCTGATTTCATTTTTATTGGCATCTTGCTGAGAAGTTATGAGAAATGAACATCCATTATTTCCTAATTATTCTTAGCTTTCAAATGGTTATGAATCTGTGTACTTTTAATGAGCTGAAATTAATCAACTTGAGAACAATGTATGGCAATAACTCTAGAGTAGGACCTCTCTATATGGTTCCTACAAAATTCACACTCACTGCACTTTACAGTGGATCATGTGAAGCGCTTTTAGATGTCCTACCCACTGTAGCTCAGTGATTAGAGCGCTTGATTCACTAGACAGTGAGTCCTGTGTTCGAATCCAGGCAGATCAAGATGAAACCTTGGACAAGTTTCCTTACTCCACACGCCTAATAATAATCACTCCAAAATAAACACAATACTGTAATAAAATTGGTCATTTCAGTCCACGATTGTTTGTGGGACACGCCTGTGAGCAATTGGATGCCACATTTCGCTCACAAATATACAGTCAATTCACTTTACAGGATATTCTGTGAAGTGCTGTGAGACGTCGATAAGATGTGAAAAGCACTATATCAAATGCACGGATTATTATTATTCTATTATTATAAAAGGCACATATCAAATGTAAGGATTATATATTATTTATTCAACAGGGTGAAAAATTATTCTTTTCACAACAGACTTGCTATGATCATGTTGATCATTTGCCCATTCCTAGACAGTTCATGACTTCCACTATCCCTGGCTTCAACATAGACCAGCTAAAAATAGGATACTCAACTGGTATCGTGTGAGAACTAAACTAAGGCTGTGATTACACTTCTCTCCAGGGTTTTATAATAGATAAGGTATTAATCTCATGGATATATTTCACCTCATACACACGAATATACTAACATTAATTTTTTTTAATTAATTCTAAATAAATAAACAAGGTTAATGTAAATGTGACAGCCATGAAGCAACTCACATTTAAACTACCATTTAGCATTAGCAGCATTAAATAGCACAGACCAGCTCCAGAGTTCCAATGCTGCTAATATTGGTTTGGCTAATATGATTTGGCTAATATTTTTAATTCATACAGGACTGTGGTTTAAAACACTTATATGCCTCCCTTTAAAGTTTATTTAAAAAAATTATCGTCTTTTGAATCTATCTCAAAACCTTCAGAAAATTTCCTTCTTTAACACACCCAGACCCATTTTAAAACATTTCCTATTGTTATGTTTCTGTTAATTGAGTCAACGTGCTTAGGTAAGAAAGAACATCAATTGTTGCTGTGTCTCTGTTCAGTAGGGGCCTAAAGGGATTGTTACAAGATAGTTACGAGTGAAGTAAATGTCCATGATGAATTGCTAAAGATATTTTACTTAATTGCTTCTGCTTATCGAGGTTGCAAGGTTAGTGTGAATGATGAAGGATCAGATTCAAACCTAGGATCTCCTAATGTCACACAATCTCTTCTATTGTTTTCAACATTGATGATAAATCGGTCAAATTACATGATATTGATGCTTTAATGGACCTTTTAATTTTTTTCTGAATTTCTCCCTCTTCAGTCACCATGGCCAAGGCAGCAGGCCGAAATCTTGGGCAAATTTCCTTACTCCACATGCCTGATAATAATCCCTCAAGAAAAGAAAACACAATAATAAATTGGTCATTTCAATCCATGACTGTTTGTGGGACACTACTGTGCACAATTGGCTGCCGCATTGTGCCCACAAATATACAGTCAATTCACTTTTACAGTATATTCAGTGAAGCATTTGAGATGCCTAAAAGACGTGAAAAGCGCTATACCAAATGCAAGGAGTATTATTATAATGGCCCTTAAATCCTTTGTTTCTCAATAAATATCTGCCTGGAGACAACCAGGTCATTTAATCCATTCATCTGTCACTGATGCCTTCAACTCATCTCTTTGAGTCTGAGTATTTATTGCACATTTCTTTGTGAATTTCATTACACACATAGCTTATGTGCATTTTCAGGCGTACAGGGTGGGCCTCAATCTAGCAAAATAACCAACGATGAAAAGGATCTCAGTGCCTATCTTGGAACTGAGTTATTCACAAATTATTTGTTGTTGTGGTTGCGTGAGTGTGAGGACAAAATTGAATAGTCTACTTCAACTCATTGCCTAGGCTCACAATATAATGGTTACTTTGGTTTGAAAGTGGATTGTGCTCATGAAGACATAATTCAGGTCCACATTGTCCTTCGACAATTTGGAGCATCAAAGAGTTTGGGGGGAATTGGGACTGTCTGAGGAGCCAACCCTTGTTTTCTAAGTGGAGCTCTTTAGTCTAATTCAGTTAATGAGAGTGAGCAGGCCTAACCTCACTCACCAATAAAAAAAAGCAGAGTGCAAAACCAGCACATGTCAACATCATCATCATCAGAAGAAAGAAAATAGCAGGGGGAGGAGCAAATAAGACTGATTGACTGACAGATAATAGAGATATTAGTTAGTCATAAAGTGACATGGCTGGATGGGCCCAGTTGAGATTTGGGACCTTACATCTCATGAATTCTTGCCAGAATTTTTTTCTAATATGCAGGCATTTCATGAGTCACTGTTGTATTCTGATACCATAGCAAATTTTTGAACAGCTATTTAGCTATTTATTGTGTTGTGTTTTGCTAATTGCAAACTAATTGAACTAGCCTGATTAAGCATATCAAGGACATTCTTGGCAATTACATCAATCTAATGGGGTAGTTAACATTACAGTTTTAGCTAATTCACTATAAAATAGTCATCTGCTGCATTCCAACACAGAACTGCCTTCCTCTTCGGGGGTGTGGAGGATAACTATGTGATTTATTTAAATGGATATGGGCTTTAATTACAAAAGTCACTTGTCAATTTGTTTTGTTTGTTTCAAGCTAAAATGTTTTTACTTTTTTGCAGACTCCTATAGACTCCTTCTACTCCTATGCGAAGGGATTCTTCCCACTTCCCTACTGTTAACCCTGCAAGCAGAAGACTCAAAGGGTAGGGCGATCCTAGCTGGATAAACAGCAGGAGTGCTAGTTATATAGTTTTAACCTAACCTTTGGCTAAATCTTCTGGAATTAGGTCATCAGAGTGCATCCCACCAGGCAGACTGTGCATTCATGGAAAACATAAATATTTCCATTCATAGGTGGAAAACAGGGAACTCTCAGAAACAGAATATTTAGCAGGTCAGGTAGCATCTATGGAGAAAGGAAAAGTGAGTCAACGATTCGGGTCCACGACCCTTCATCAGGACTGAGGCATATTAGGAGGGGGAGGCTTTTCTGACCGTTCTGACAAAGGGTCATGGAGCCAAAATTTGACTCCCTTTCTTTCCTCCATAGATGCTGCCTGACCTGCTGAGGATTTCCATGATTTCTGTTTTGTCTCAGACTTCTAGCATCTACAGTATTTTGCATTTTGCTAAGTTCCAAGGTGACCCGCTTGCCTCCTCCCCCAAGCAGGATAGCCATTTGATGTCTGATAATCAAGAGTTTGAGCTCTCACTAGGTAGATGGTAGGTAGCAGGACCTCCCTGCAAGTTTAATGGTAGGCAATATATCTCAGAATGTAATGGGAGAGCATTGTTACATTCAGCTTGGGCAAACACCCCTTCCCATTGAGCAATGATTCCACCAATTAGAAGTGCAGAGTATAAGCTACAGCTTCTCAGCTCTCTGCAGGCCAATTGACAACAACAACAAAATTATACTTGTATAGTGCCTTTCATGTCGGGACGATGTCCCAAGGCACTGGGTAGTCACTGGCTTGGATCCGAACTGGAATCGGGATCACAGAGGGTTTATGGTGGATTCCTGGCGTTGTTGGAAATACGAACGTGGATTCCAGATAACGCTCTTCAGCCGCAGTCATCCCAAGCCCCGGAGTGTCCTCATCAGCCATCTGGCAGACATCTGTCTTCAGAGTGGTGGGAGGACCGTTACAGAATCGCATGTGACGTGCTAGCCATCTTTTTATTTCAAGATCAACATCCAATGCCATGGATCAGGTTTACTCAGCACCAGGTGCTTAATCCAGGTCCTTATGTTAGGGGCTTTGCAAGTAGACATGACTACTTGAAATCAATTCCACCTCAAGGTGCTCAATGTCAGTGCAACCTGGAGCCCTCCCTTCCTACATCCACTTCCCACAAAATGTTCAAAGATTGTAGTCTCCATTTGTAGGACACTGCTGTGCGCAATTGGTTACCACAATTCACCCACAAATATACAGTCAATTCACTTTACAGTATATTGTATGAAGCACTTTGAGATGTCTAGAAGACGTGAAAGCACTAAAACAAATGCAAGGATTATTATTTATCTCACCTTGGACTCAGATAATTAATGCAAACCACTAGATGTCATAGAGTGGAAAATTATCTGAACCTGCGGATGATACAAGGATAAAACAACAACAAAATTATATTTATAGAGTGCCTTTCATGTCGTGAGAATGTCCCAAGGTGCTGAACAGTCAGGGATCAGGACCCGATCATTGGGGAGGGGTGGGGTAGAGGGGTGGGGTGAGAGGAGGCAGAGAGGTGGGGGGGCAGCTGAAGACACAGTCGAAAAGGAGGGTCTTGAGACTGGCCCTGAGATAGGCAAGGGAGGAAGCGAGGCAGAGGGACTGTGGGATCCAGTTCCAGCATGGAGGCAGAGAAGCTGAAAGCCCAGCCACTGATTGTAATGCGGTTCAAATGGGAGACATGGAACAACCAGAGTCTGCTGAACGGAGGGAGTGGGCAGGTTGATAGGGAGTTAGCAGATCAGAGAGGAAGGAGTAGGCAAGGCCATGGATAGCCTTGAAGGCGAGGACAAGGATCTTGAAGGTTTCTGGGAAAGTAACTGTGCAGATTTAAAACAGGTTGATTTTTAAAGTTGGAATTAAAGAACCGAGTGAATCTACATTGTTTTTGGATTTAATAATATTACACTGTGAATCTCTTGATCTTACTGACATGAATTGATCAGATACTGATTGAAGCATCAGCATATTTTTTTTAAAAAGTGACTTGTTGAATTGTGGAGGAATTAAAGTTAAATTGATTGCGGGAAAAATAATTTCCATTTAGACAGACAGGACTGCACCACGAAGTTGGAGTGGAGACGGGAATGCGTTTGTAAATGAGAAAGGACACAGAATATTTGTATCCATTGCAGAAAACTCTTCCATCTCCAAATTACACAGTAAGTACACTGTACTGTGTGTCCTGCAAAATGCTTTGAAGCATCCTTCTGATATGAAAGTCACTATATCAAATGTAAGGATTATTATTATTAACCCTTTTGATAACTGTACTAATTACAATGTAAATAAATAAAACTAACTAAGAGGAATGTGGCAAAATCTTGTACCATGTTATCATTCACTCTTTCTAACCCTTTGATTAAATATTTTGTTTTAATCCACTAGCAATTAGAATTTAAAAGATTCACTGTTTGCCCATGGATTGACTGCAATGACGGGGCTGATATCCTGCTCATGTGATTCCTTTTATTATCCCTGAAACTGATATTTTCTCTTTTGGTACTAATGTTGATTTATGATTCCCACTCACTTGTGTCACAGCTTCAAATCTCAGTTGTGCCTTTGTTCTGTCAGCTTTGCTCCTCAGTTCCAGTGCTGTTAGTGAGTTCAAACATGGTCATTCTCCATCCCTGACTCCATCATGCACAGCTCCAGCCAATATATAAGTGACAGTGGGGTCATTTCCTCCTTCACTCAGCACAGAGCACCAACATATGCACTGTGAGCAACAGGGCTAATTGCTTTCTCCACTTGGAGTAACCATCCTTCATCAATGTACACTTGACAGCTTGGTTTAACTGCCGTGCTACTGAATACCACATATTACAGCTGTGTGAATCAACATTCTGGCCAGGAGCAGATTTGCAGCGAGCAGCACTAGCAAAAAATTATCTTTATCCCATGTTTGGATATTTTCCCTCCTGCATCTTAAGATTATTGCAATAAATGTCTGCCCAGTTTATACTAGAAAGACAACGCATTACACTGGCACTATCTTCCCATACTAAGCTCAATTGGATGCGCTGAACATATTCAACAAACTGAGGCTAACCATATGAAGGAGATTAATTAAATACCGTTGGCTACAATCCTGTGGGTGCCTCAATGATCCTGCTATTTGGACTGCATGTGTGATTCCATGCAATGCTGCACTCTGTTGCTTCTTCCCGTCAATTCCCTTAATGATGCCAGCTGCATTCATGGACAATTGCTTTGGAAAAACAAAACACAAATCAGGATGGAAATAAGAGAAGAAAAGTTAACCCTTAGACAGACAGCAGTTTCAGGGAGATGAAGGTTATCTGAGCTAACTATTGTAGTTCTCACACTGACAACAATAATATTAATGTTACATTTGATGAAGTGCATTATCATATAATTAACATGTCTGAAAGTACACTACTACACAGAAAGAAGAATGTGTATTTTGTAGTCAAAATGCAGCAATCAATTTGCACTCAGCAATGTCCCACAAACTGCAATGAAGTAAATGATCAATTTTATCTGGAAAATTGATGGACCACCTGAATAGACAGATAGGACCTTGGGTTAACCTGTTATCTGAAAGACGGCACCTCTGTCAATATAGTTCTCCCCCAGCACTGTATTGAGCATCAGTCTACTCTGTGAGTTTAAAGTCCCTAAGTGGGACTGAACCCACAATTTTCTGACTCAGCAATAGATGTATTAGTAGCTGAATCAGGTTGAGACCTGTTACTGAGTTACAGAAATATTAGAAGTTGCTTTATTGCAGTAGTAATCATAGAATCATAGAATGTTACGGCACAGAAGGAGGCCATTCGGCCCATCGAGTCTGTGCCGGCTCTTTGACCGAGCAAGTCACTTTCATTAACCCCAATCACCAGCTTTCTCCCCATAACCCTGCAAACCCGTCTTCCCCAGATACCTATCTAGTTCTCTCTTAAAAGCTGCTATCGAATTGGAATTCACTACCCTTTCAGGCAGATCATTCCAAATTCGAACAACTCACTGAGTAAAAAAATTTCTTCTCACCTCCCCTCTGCTTCTTTTGGTAGATATCTTAAGACTGTGATCACGGGTCACAGACACACCTACCAGCGAAAACAGCTTTTCCCTATCTAGCCTGTCGAAATCTTTCATGATCTTGAAGACCTCTATCAGGTCCCCGCGTAACCTTCTCTGCTCTAATGGGAAAAGTCCTAACTTCTCCAGCCCGTCCTCATAGCTAAGGTTCTCAATTCCTGGTATCATTCTCATGAATCTCCTCTGCACCCTTTCCAGTGCCTTAATGTCCGTCCTGAAATAAGGTGCTCAGAACTGGACGCAGTACTCCAGTTGAGGCCTAACCAGTGTTTTGTATAGATTAACCATAACCTCCCCACTCTTATACTCTATGCCCCTACTAATAAAACTCAGTACACCAAATGCCTTTTTTACTGCCTTATCTACTTGCTCTGCTACCTTTACTGATTCGCTTACTTGAACACCCAGATCTCTCTGTACATTCACCACACTTAAGATTGAGCTACCAAGTCTATATTACCTCCTATCGTTTTTCCTACCTTAGTGTATTACCTCACACTTATCCACGTTGAAATTCATCTGCCACATGTCAGCCTATTCCACCATTCTGTGTATGCCTGCTTGCAGTTGGTTACAGTCCTCCTCACTATTTACTACCCTACCTAACTTTGTATCATCTGCAAACTTGGAAATAGTGCTCTCTATGCCCAAGTCCAGATCATTCATATATATTAGAAAGAGCAGTGGTCCCAATACCGATCCCTGGCGGACACCGCTGTACACCTCCTTCCATTTCGAGAACCAGCACCCTCTGCTTTCTGTCACTCAGCCAGTTCTTAATCCAAACTGCCACTGTCCCCTTAATACCGTGGGCCTCTAATTTTTTTTACTGTGCTGTGTCAAAAGCCTTTTTGAAATCCATGTAAATAACATCCACCGCATTTCCCTCATCAACCCTCGCAGTCACCTCTTCAAAAAATTCTATTAGATTTGTTAGGCAAGATTTGCCTTTAACAAATCCATGTTGGTTGTATCTAATTACCTCATGTTCCTCTAAGTAGAAATTTATTGTGTCCCGGATTATGATCTCCAGTAGTTTTCCTATTACCGAAGTAAGGCTGACTGGCCTGTAATTTCCGGGTTTGTCTTTCTGCCCCTTTTTGTAGAGGGGCACAAATGTAACATTAGCCACTCTCCAGTCTCTTGGAACCACTTCTGTGTCCAATGAAGACTGAAATATAATGGCCAGAGCCTCCGCTATTTGAACCCGTATCTCCCACAGCATCCTTGGGTGAAACCCATCTGGTCCTGGTGACTTATCAATTTTGAGCCCAGTCAATCTTTTCAGAACTTCCTCTCTGTCTATAGTAATCTGATCTATTTCCTCTACCCTCTCATCCAATAATGCGGCATTTGGGGCATCCATTTCCGTTGTGAAGACAGATGCAAAGTACTCATTCAGTACATCAGCCATGCCCTCTGCCTCCACAACAAGATTGCCGTCATTGTCTTGTGCAAAGTGTGTTACCAAATTAAAAGATAAATAACAATTTCAATAACATTTTAACTGTATCATTTCCACTTACTCTCCTTTTCCCTTTTTTAATTTTACATATTTATAAACTAAAGTACACTATTCTATCTGTCCTTTCTTTTTTAATTAAAAAAACCTTTAATACAGTTGTCATCACTGTTCAGTTTCACTCAGTTGGTAGAGTCTTACTTCTGAGTCAGCAACAACAACAACATTATACTTGTATAGCTCCTTTCATGTCAGGAGGACATCCCAAGGCGCTGCACAGTCTTTGTTTCAGACCCAAGCTGGGGTTGGGGACAGGGAGGGTGAAGGGAAAGGTGAGGGATTTGGGGTGACCAATGGGACCATCAAAGAGGAGGATCTTGAGGCGGGATGTTAAGGAGGGTAGGGAGAGGGCGAGGCGGAGGAACTTCGAGATGGAGTTTCAGAGGTTAGAGGCAGAGTGGCCTAAGGCTCGCCCACCAATGGTGTGGCTGGTGGGTCGGGGAACATGGAGCAGGCCGGAGTCTGCTGAGGAGGGTGAGGTCAGGTTGGTATAGAGGGTTAGGAGGTCACAGAGATAGGATGGGTCGAGACCATGTAGCAAGTGAAGGGATCAAGCTCCCCAATGTGATTCAGCAATAAATTTCCAGAGCTGTACATTCCAGAGCCTTACCTGGCTTTAGCTGGTTCGATTACAGCACACTTTGGGGTCTCCAAGCCTTGGATCTTGCCAACCTGCACTTAATACTTACCAGAATTAGGTAGCAGGATGCGTCCCTCCAGGGAGATAGTGGTCATTTCATTCCAACAATCTATTTCTGGGATTTCCATGCAGGTGGGATGCATGGAAATGTCAACTTGGTTTGGATCCTCTTAAGCACGGTGATGGGTTTCCATGTGTGTCAGACATCCAGCTGACTAAAAAAAGATTAGGTGAGACTGCAGTGCAGTGGTGAGGGAATACTGCATTGTCTCAGCAGTGTTGACTTTGGGTGAGATGTCAAGATGATATCTGTGTGCTAGGCAGCAGATGTTAAAGATCATATGACATTATTTGAAAAGATGTACTCACAGTATACAGAGCATTTGATCATTCACCGCATGGCTGTCCCTGTTGTAGCAAAATTCAGTGTTGAAACTGCCTACAAGTACACAATTACGACAATTTACCAAAATTATTTCTAAAGCATCGATTACAAGCTCTGTATCAAGTGCATGGGTTATTATATATTATGCATCCTACAGGGAGCTAGTGTTCCATTAAAGATGGTGAAAAGCACATGTTGGGAAAGTGTTTTTCTGGTGTGAAGCATCAATATGCTGATGGGTTTCAGTGCTGAGATACTTTTCTGCATGAAGGGAGCTGTATAACTGCATGCTTGTTGTTCATGATTTTCAGATGAGTGCTTTTTCAACCCAGTTATAAGTTCCTGTTTCTGATTTAGTGAAAAGTAACTCTGAGGTGCTTTTTTTTTCTCCTCAGCTTAGTGAAGCCTGGAAATGTAAAGAATAATATATTAAAATATAATTAAAAAAACACAATAATAAAAATTGGTCATTTCAATCTACGACTGTTTGTGGAACACTGCTGTGCTGCCACGTTTTGCCCACAAATATACAGTCAATTCACTTTACAGTATACTCTGTGAAGCGCTTTAAGACTTTGATAAGATGTGAAAAGCCCTATATCAAAATGTAAGGATTATTTGCATGATAACAACAATGCCTTATATTTCACCATAGCATCTTAGCACATTGAAATGTCTCACAGCATTTCATCCAATAAGATAGGTATGTTATTCATAAACCAGATTTAGTGTGGAATAGTTGTGAACATTTAAGCTTGATATTTACAAAGTGACCAAGTACAATGTCTGGAAAATAGTCAATTCCAATTGGGCTGCCTAACTCCTGGACTTTTCACAACTTTTTTTTTGGCAATCCACAATTACGTGTTTCGCAGTTGTCACAAATTAAATAGCTTTAGCGATACACAACAACAAACTGTGCTTGTATGACACCCTTGACTACCACCAACAACAACAACTTGGATTTATATAGCGCCCTCCACATCGGACAGCGTCTCAGAGCGCTTTTCAATAACGGATTCTGGGGTTAAGCTAGGGTGAGGGGGAAAAAGGTGACCGAAAATGCGATCGAAAGAAAGGTCTTTAGTGGAGACCTGAAAGGAGGAAGAGAGGGAGTGAGGTGAAGGGAGTGAGGAAGGGAGTTCCAGAGCCTTGGGGCGTAGTGGTTTAAGGCATGGCTGGGGGACAAGGAAGAGGCCAGACCCGGTAGAGCAAAGGCAATGGGTACTGTTATGAGGAGAGAGGAGGTCAGAGAGGTAGGGCGTTCCAGAGGAGTGGAGGGATTTGAAAACAAGAGTGAGGATTTTGAAATCGATCCTCTCCGGGACAGGGAGCCAGTGCAGTCTGGTAAGGACTGGGATAATCAGGGAGCGGAGTTTGGTATGGGTAAAAATGCGGACGGCAGAATTCTGGATGACCTGGATTCAATGAACGGTAGCGGAAGGGAGACCGGCAAGGAGGGCATTTGAATAGTCCAGCCGAAAGATGACAAAGGCATGGACCAGGGTTTTGGTGGCTTTTGGGGTGAGATATTGGCGGAGATGGGCGATGCGTCAGAGATGGAAGAAAGCGGTGTTAGTGAGGGACCGTATGTGGAGGAGGAAGGATAAATGGGGCTTGAATCTGACTCCTAGGTTGCATATGGGTTTGAAGAGTTTTAGGGTCAAGTCGGGTAGGTGGAGGAGGTGAGAACCATGGGATTGAAGACATTGACGAGAGCCAAAGTGTATGGCTTCCATCTTGTCAACATTTAACTTAATAGTGGCAGAGTGGGGCGTAGTGGCAGAGTGGGGCGTAGTGGCTGAAAGCATAACCTTCGATAGTAAGGCAGATGTTGCAAGGGTCGAGCAGGAGGCTGGTCGAACAGATGTATCAGGTGGTGGATTTTGGAGTAAGGAAGTAGGAAAGGTAGGAAGATACAAGAGAGTGAGGGGATTTGAACACACATGTGAAAATCCTGAAGTCGATTAGTTCGGTGATGGGAAGCCAGGCCAGAACTGGTGAGATGTGGATACAGAGTTAGATCTGGGTCAGTATGGGGGCTCCAGAGTTCTGAGTCAGCTGGATCTTTTGAATGGTGGAACTGGGGAGACCGGTGAGGGGTGGATAAAGGGATTAAGGGATATGGGGATAACGCAGGTATAGGTGGAGTTAAAATAAATCAGCCATGATCTTATTGAATGGCGGGGCAGGCTCGAGGGGCCGAATGGCCTACCCCTGCTCCTGCTCCTAATTCTTATGTTCTTATGTGTTGGAGTAATCCAAGCAGGAGTTTGGAGCAGGTACGTATGTGTGTGTCAGCAAACCAGAAGTTGCAATGAAGCCATTGAATCCAATTTGCAAATATTAATAATTGAATCCCAATGCAGGCAAAATCAGGTCAACCTTTCACATGATTTCTATGAGTCAATATCTTTGCTGCTGGATAATTTATCTCATCACAGCCCCACTGGCTGCTTGTGCTTTGATAAGCTTTGCAGCATCAGAAAGATAAAGTTAATGATGATTCCTTTAATTGCTATAGTTTTGAGAGGGTCACTCATGGTGAAGCTTCAGTCCCAGTTGTCCGAGGTTGCAAACGTTCCCCAACAAGGGGGACATTTAATAAGATTTTTGCCTGATGTTAACAAGACTGTAACAATCTTTAGAGTTCCAGCATATTTACTTCAATTGTTTTACGGTTGAAAGTGCAGTTAGAAGAATGCCTAGGGAGCTTTTAGAATTATTGATACTAATAATGTACATCAAAAATGGGAATGAGGATGTGGTATTTGCAACTCCCTAACTAATGTATTAAACTGATTGGTTTGTGACTGAAATAAAGGAATTTGTTACAAATGTCACTTAAAAAAGTGGGGGACATCATAGTACTGTACCAAGAGCAGGCAAAGGCTATTTAGTTGCTTGTATTTCGCACACTGAAGCTTAGTCCGACGTGATAACAAATGGGCAAAAGTAAAACGCTGCCCACTTCATGTTTGTAAACACTAATATTTTCAAAAACTACAGATGCTGGAAATCTGAAACAAAAACAGAAATCACTGGGAACACTCAGCAGGTCAGGCAGCATCTATGGAGAAAGGAAAAGTGAGTAATGTTTCAGGTCCACGACCCTTCGTCAAAACTGGGGCATATTGGGAGGGAGAGACTTCTAAGGACTAACAGAGAGGGAGAGGCAGGGCAGGGAAGACAAAGGAGAAAACAGGGTGCAGTGCAGGAGATGATGGTTTAAAGAAGTGAGTGTTGAGGTGTTAATGTTGTGAAACAAAAGGGGGGGGTTGCAACAAAACTGGAGAGAAGAGATGTTAATAACATTAAACAAAGCGGGGGTGAAATTGCAAAAGAACAGGCAGATCAGATGTTCACAGAAGAGGGGGAAGGTGAGCTGTCATGGCCTGAAATTATTGAAATCAATATTAAGGCCAGAGGGCTGTAAGGTCCTTAGCAGATGGATAAGGTGCTGTTCCTTGAGCTTGCACTGCAGTTCATTGGAACAGTGAAGGAGAACAGCGTGAATGCAGAGATCAGACTGCGAGTGGGAAAGAGAGTTGAAATGGCAAGAAACTGGTAGGTCAGGGTCATATTTGCGGACAGAATGGAGGATTAATATAACATTTACTAATATTCCGATATATCGATATCAGCAGCTTTTTTTTACTCATGTTCCTTAAACCTTTACGTATGAATGGCTTGGGAGGGTTGTGCGCAAGTCTGATTGTGTTTGGTGGTGGGGGGAAGGGAAGAAGGGGGATGCGCGCACATTCAGATATGCGTGCTCCATGCCCAGGAGGTTTGCAATGCCGGCGACAAGGTCTGTTGAAAGTCTGTTGAACTTTGTTGTTACTGTTTTTGTTGTTAGTTGTTGTTGATAGAGCCCTTTGGCACTTTAAGAAAATTAAGCTCTTGTGTGCGTTGTGTCGTCAAATACATTTGAGCTTTTGGTTGTATATTTTCTGTATGCTGTAATGTGGCATTTGTTGATGATATACCGATATTTTGTGGATATACTGATTTTTGTTCATACCAAATTTTTCGATATATCGACATATTCAAATTTCCAATATCAGGATATCAATATGAAAAATTATACCGATATAACCGATATATGGATATATCGCCAGACACTATATTATGCTAATATTTTCAACTCTCTTGTCACTATAGTTAATAACCTATTGAATAACAATAATTGCCTAGGTTGCAGAGGTACTAGGTTAGTACCTGGAATGAAAGAGATGAGTTATGATGATAGGTTGATTAATTTGAACCTATATTCTCTGGAAGATAGAAGAGTTAGAGGGGATCTTATAGAAACCTATAAGATTATTAAGAGGCACGACAAAGTAGATTGTGGGAGATTGTTTCCCCTGGTTGGAGAAACTAAAACCAGAGGTCACAGTCTTAAAGTTAGGGGTCAGCCCTTTCGCACTGAGTTGAGAAAAAACTTCTTCACTCAGAGGGTAGTGAATGTATGGAATTCTTTATCCCAAAGGACTGTTGATCCTCAGTCCTTGAACATATTCAAGACTGAGATAGATAGATTTCTCATTCATAAAGGGATTAAGGGCTATGGGGATAAGGCAGGTAGCTGGAGTTAGAATGGAATATCAGCCATGATTGAATGGCGCGGCAGGCTCGATGGGCCGAATGGCCTACTCCTGCTCCTACTTCTTATGTTCTTATGCCTACAAATACACAATCACTGCATTTCACAGTAAAATTGTGTAACATGCTTTGATATATCTCAGTGTCCTAATAAGATGGTATATCAAATGCAACAATTATTATTTTTTGTGACTTTTACAAAATGAATGCTAAGTTTCAATTATGTGATTAATTGTTCTCCCATACGGGGACAAGACATCTAAACCAGATACGATTAAATTCAACCACAATTCTTTGAAGGAAGCAGTTTCCAATTTAAGATCAAATTTAAGAATTTTCCACAATTCCCTCTCATCTTAAATTTGAAAACAAAAGGACTTACAGATTAAGACAAGGCGATATTTCAAAGCTCCGAGGCTCATGTCTGCTAACAAAATGTAATTTAGACTAATCAACTCAATTAACATTTCTGTACCACTCACACTTTCACTGAATGAAGATGATATTTGAACAGTAATTTAATTTAGTGTTAGAAGAGATTAATTAGTTTGATTTTATTTCTAGCTCTTCTTGCTGGATAAGCTCACTGCTTGCATTTCACATATAGTGCTCCCAAAGGACTAAACACGTCCAAAGAAAGTATTTGACAACCTCCTTTTGCTTGTTTCTGAACATGCATAATGCAGTGGCATGAATCACATAGAAACAGATTGTTTCTGTTTCAAGCGAGATTCACTAACAGTGCCTCAATTCTTCAAGGGGAATCATACTAGTCACTGTATTCACCTCCAGGCTCAACTACCCTTATAGCCTAATTGCCAGACTCACCAGCTGTAGACCATCCAAAGATCTGCAGCATGTGTCATCTCCCACACCAGGCCTCATGAGCCTATCACCTCCACCCTCGCTCAGCTTCACTGGCTCCCCATCCCCAGCAGATTGAATTCCAGATCCTTGTCTCTGCAACTCAATCCCATGTTCCCTCTACCTTTCCCACCGGTGTGTACAAGTTCTGCGTAGCATCACTCACACCCGTTTGGCAATGTGTGATTCTAATCAGAAATGCCGTTGAAGGTCAACATTACCAGTGGTGAGGTGTGTAACACTGAACAGAGTCCTTCACCAATATATGCCTATTATATATCTAACAGAATGTGTCAACATATTGATACAATGAGCTGAGTTGGCTTCTTCTGTGCTGTGAATTTTTTTTAATCAATTGAGATATTTACATATTTAAGGCATGAGTGGCTGACTTGAAAATTAGTTGTCAAACTCTATGAATGAGTGAATGTTGGAAATGTAAAAATAATAGTAATCCTTGCATTTGATACATGTATTTGCAATTGACTGTGTATTTACATGCAAAACAATGTAACTGTACCATCTTATCACTGTCTTATTCCTGTTTTATCAATATTACCTGCTGATAATTGTTCTTCTAAACATTGCCATTTTTCCTCAGGTTTAAATGTAACATCCTAGACTTTCTCATCTTCCAAATTCATTCTACCGTCTCCTACTGTACCTCCTGCTGTAACTTCCTCAAACAATGCACAGTATATGGTTTTACAATCCTTCCATTTGATACAGTGCCTTATCACAATGTTGAGACGTCTCAGAAGAGCTTTACAGAATATATTAACTGGTGACTGCATATTTTATGGGTGAAACGCGGCAGACAATCGCGCACAGCAGTATCTCAAATAATTGTGGATTGATCTTTTTAAAGTATTATTACACCCTGAAATGTGATCCGACAATTGACTAACAACCAAGTTCCTTCTGACTGCTAGATAAACAGAGGCATTTGGAGAAAGGAAATTTGCCAAAGGTTTCACCTAACCCGGGAAACAAACCTGGCTCCTCTCACTTGTGAGGCAAGCACTCCAACCAATATGCTACAAGATTCAATAATCCACTCTCAATGTCATCCAAGTGTAGTACTAATGTTTGATTTACCATTGCCTCTTTCCCCCTCTTTATGTTGTGATACATTATTGAGCTTCACTTTTCACCCAGTGATTCTCAACAACAACAAAAATAATTTCCAGCATTTCACTATCTGAATTAATTCTGTTTTGTTCTGTGTTCTGCAACATCACACCCAGGCTCCATGCCTTAGGTAAATAGTGGAGAGTTTATTTGATTTAGTTTAATTGTGACTGACCTTTTCTTAGGTTACTGTGTGTGCGTTCATCGGCTGCTGATAAACCTGTGGAAAGCTGGGGCCATCAACAGAATTTCTGCTTCTCTGAGCAATAATTCATAAGGACTTGCAAAGAATATTTGCTTCATTGCTCCCTGATCTCAGAAATGATCTCTCACATTTTGTTTTAAGGTGAAACCGTTTTGTCAAATCTAGAATAATAGTGATAATAATCCTTGCATAATAATCCTTGGACTGTCGAGTCCTGTATCTCAGTGGTTAGAGCACTTGCCTCACAAGCAAGAGACCTGGGTTCAATTCCCAGCAAGGTGAAATGTTGGACAAGTTTCCTTACTCCACATGCCTCTGTTTACCTAGTAGAATGTAAGAACCTTCTAGTCGATTTATTTATTAGTCGATTGGCGGATCGCTTATCTGGGGATAATAATCCTACTTAAAAACAAGTAATACATATAATTTGGTCACTCAATCCACTACTGTTTCTGGGACACTGCTGTGTGCAATTGGCTGATGTGTTTTGCTCACAAATATGCAGTCAATTAACTTTACAGTATATTCTGTGATGTGCTTTGATACATCTGAGCAAATCAGGGCGAAACATTGGGCAGGTTTCCTTACTCTAAATGCCTAATAATAATTTGTCCAACCAGTCATTTAAATCCATGACTGTTTGTGGGATACTGCTGTGCACAATTGGCTGCCGCATTTCGCCCACAAAATATAAAGTAATTTTACTTTACAGTATATTCTGTGAAGTGCTTTGAGACATCGATAAGATGTGAAAAGCGCTATATCAAGTGCAAGGATTATTATTATATATTATTTATCTAGAAAACATGAAAATGTAAGCATTATTATTTGTATAGTGCTTTCACATCTTCTGAACATTTTCAAGTGTTTCACACAATATACTGAAAAGCAATTTACAAATTGCACAATTTGTAAATTGCAATCACTGGCAGAAAGATTAACATCATAAAGGATTTCATTCAGTTACATCTTGTGCAAATGAGATCTCTCAGTTTTGCACATCCTTCTCAGACTAAAATGTGGTTCTTCATTAACAATAACACAGTACCTAAAGTAAAGTGCCGGCTGAATATAACATAATGACAATAAATGTGCACATTTATATTTCATTTAACATAATAGAATTGTCAGGAAAGTACAACTCTAATGCTTGCCTCACTGAGACTATTTGGAGAATTTCTCCCATTACAGAAAAATATAAATATAGCAAGCTATTGACATCTGCTCCTTCCTTTTCACACAAGTCACATGGAGATAACATTTTCAAGACTACATTGGGAGAAACTAATAGAATTTACACAATCTGTTCCAGTGTAATATTGCAACTGAGAGTTAACAATCTTTGAATTATATTTTTACTTTTAGTAAATTAGGCAACATTCTTCTCTATGAGGAATAGTTCTAATATTTCAATGTGTTTTTGTGAGATTCTGGAGGAGTTAGCTGGCTGTAAACATGGTCAAAGAGAAAGGTTTTCAGGTGGCATTGAAAAGGTGGAAGAGGAGGCAAAGTGGCGGGATTAAGGGAGAGTGTTCCAGAGTTTGGGGGCGTAGTGTCTGAAGGTGTGACCTCTGATGGTGGGGCAGAAGATACGAGCGGTGAGCAGAAGGCTGCTGCCAGTCGAGCTGAGGCACCCGGTGGAGCCTCAGCCTACCAAACTGCTGGCCCCTTCCATTCAGCGGGCTCCGATCTGCTCCATATCACCTGCCCGGCCTGCCCTACCATTAGTAGCTGATCTTTCAGCCTCTCTTCCCCCACACTCTGGAACTCCATCCCACAATCCCTTTGCCTCACTTCCTCCCTTGCTTCCTTCAAGGGCGGTCTGAAGACTCTCCTTTTCGATCGTGCCTTCTGCCAGCCTCTCCCCTACCTCTCGCACCTCCCCACCACCCTGCCCCTCTCCCTTGCTCAGGTCCTGACCGTCCAGTGCCTTGGGACATCCTCCCAATGTGAAAGGTGCTCTGTAAATGTAATTTTGTTGTTGTTGTTCCGGGTCAGTATGCAGGCTGGAGAATTCTGAATCAGCTTTATCTTTTGAATGGTAGAGCTGGGGAGATCAGTGAGGAGTGTGTTGGAGTAATCCAAGTGGGACGTGACAAATGCATGCACAAGGGTTTCAGCTGCATTTGGGTTAAGGTACAGTTAGAGGCGGGCAATGTGGCAGAGGTGGAAGAAGACAGTCTTGGTCAGGGATAAGATGTGGGGGAGGTAGGACAACTGGGGGTTGAACTGGACACCTAGATTGCGCACTATTTTGGTGAGTCTGAGGGAGAGCCCAGGGATGTTGAGGGGTTTAGAACCACAGGAGTGAAGACGTAGATGAGGAGTATGACTTCCATCTTGTCCTTGTTCAGCCTTGTCCTTGTTCAGCCATTTATCTAGGCCTTGAAGAACATCCATGGATCTAGAGTTGTTACTGAGGAGGCAAAGTATGTTTTGCACAGATTTTTGTGTCATTCGCATATATGTGGAAGTTTACGCTGTGTCTGCAGATGACATTGCCCAGAGGGAGCACATAGATAAGGAATAGAAGAGGGCCAAGGATGGAGCCTCCAGTACCCTGCAACTGACCGAACGGGGACTGGAAGAGAAACCATTTGCTAAGATAAAGTGCAGGCAGTTGGTTAAATAGGACTCAAACCATTCGAGTGCAGTCCCACTAACTTAGATGAGAGAGGAGAGGCGGTGGAGGAGGATGATGTGATCGACTCTGTCGAACATGGTTAAGATATCCAGGAGAACGAGAAGGCAAAGAGAGCCCTGGTCATAGATAGAGAAAATGTAGTTCATGACTTTGACAAGTGCTGTTTTTGTGCTTTGGGCACCAGAATGCCAGGGCTTGAGGAAGGAGTGGAGGGAGCAGTGTGACCAGAGTTGACCTACAACAGTGCATTCCAGGACTTTGATAAATAAAGGTAGATTGGAGAAGGGAGAGATTAGGAGGATCGAGGGTTGATGTTTTGAGGAGAGGTGTGATGACAAAGTTTCTCAGGGGGAATGGAGCAGAACCTGACAAGAGAGACTGGTTGACCAAGTCGGCCAGCAAGGCGAAGAGGAAGAGGATTTGAGCAATCAGCAGTTGAGTGGGGAGAGGGTCAAGTTGGTGAACTTCACCCAGGTGATAGTAGTTGAGAGGGTTGAGAGGGTTGAGGGAGAAATGGGGGCAAAGATGTGCAGGGAGGGGGAAGTGTCAAAGGTCTGGGTGATGTTTGAGGGTGGGTTGTGGGGATGTTTAAAATGCAGCCAAGTGGATGATTTTGATTTTTGAAGCAAAGACGTGTAGGACCTCTTCACATGGTGTCTGATATGAGGATAGAAGGAGCTTGAGATGGTCCATGTAGGAAGTGAGGGAAGATGGAAAACATTTCCTTTGCATTGTTGTTTGCCTCTAGGATGACTTTGGAGTAAAAGTAAGGTGTGGAGGTGCTCGAGTCACAGATGGAGATGTATCATGAGGCCAGATATCTGCCATCTGCACTCGAGGGTCTGAGTTTGTGATTTGAGTGAGCGGAGGTGATTGATGTACCAAGGAGAACAGGTGGGTTTGGAAAACACCGAGAATTTCAGGGAATTGACTGTGGTGGAGAGATGGTCATTCAGCAGTTTGATATCTACATCAGGATCACTGTGGATGGAGGGTCAGAGGGAGAGCAGGTCCAAATACTAAAGGGCAGTTGCGAAGGACTCAGGGGGAAGTTCTTTCCAGGGGCAAAAATAAATGGTGGTGGGCTTGGAGAAGGGGGAGTTGGATAACTAGTGGAGTGCCACAAGGATCAATGCTTGGGCCTCAGCTATTTACTATTTACATCAATGATCTAGATGAGAACATTGAATGTAACGTGTCTAAATTCACGGATGACACTAAACTAGGTAGCAGAGTGAGCTCTGAGGATGATGCAAAAAGATTGCAACAAGATATAGATAGGTTATATAGATAGGTGAGTGGGCAAATAGGTGGCAGATGGAATTCAATGTTAGCAAGTGTGAAATTATTCACTTAGGTAGCAAGAATAAAAGAATAGATTATTTTCTAGAGGGGGAGAAGTTAAGATAGTGTTAGTGTTCAAAGGGATTTGGGTGTCCTTGTACACCAGTCCCAAAAAGGTAGTTTGCAAGTGCAGCAAGCAACTAAGAAGGCGAACAGCATGCTAACATTCATTTCAAAAGATTTAGAGTATAAGAGTAGGGAAGTCTTGCTGCAACTGTATAGGGCCCTGGTGAGACTGCACCTAGAGTATTGTGTGCACCTTGCCTTAGAGGGGGTGCAGCGTAGATTCACTGGTTAGTTCCTGGGATGAGGGGACTGACCTATGAGAATAGGTTGAATAAACTAGGGCTGTATTCTCTAGAGTACAGAAGAATTAGGGGGGATCTTATTGAAACATATAAGATTCTTAAAGGGCTAGATAAAGTAAGCACTGAGGGACTGTTTCCCCTGGCAGGAGAATCTATAACCAGGGGTCACAGTCTTAAAATTAAGAGCCAGCCTTTTATAAGAGAGTTGAGGAAACATTTCTTCACTCAGAGGGTAATGAATTCCATAAATTTATGGAATTCACTACCCCAGAAGGCTGTAGATGCTCAGTCCTTGAACATTTTCAAGGCTGAGACTGATAGATTTTTGAAAAATAGAGGGATTAGGGGATATGGGGATAGGGCAGGTAATCACAGTTAAGTGAGAAGATCAGCCATGATCTTGTTGAATGGCGGAGCAGGCTCGAAGGGCCGAATGGCCTACTCCTGCTCCTAATTCTTATGTTCCATATGTTCTTATATGGGAGGAGAGAGAGATAAGGAAATGGTCTGAGATGGCCTTGTCTGTGATAGACAGTTTGGACATGTCAAAGCTATGTATGATCATAAGGTCGAGGGTGTGGCCACCATTGATGTAGGGGATGAGGTTTAGGGAGAAGAGGAGGGCAGTGAAATCCAAAGAGGTGGTGCAAGTGGAGTTTAGGTGGAGGTTGAAATCACACATTATGAGCAGGTGTTCAGTGCATAGGAACAGGGATGAGAGGAGTGAGACAATATCAGTGAGAATGGAGCCAGATTTGAGTAGGGCAGAACACTAGGAGGATTTTGAGGGAGAAAGAGGAATATTGAAGTGCTCAAAGGAGGAGAAATAACCTGAGGAATAGAGGGATGAACCAAGGGGATCTTGGGAGATGAGGGCCACCCTACCACCAAGTTAGTTGAGGCAGGGATTGTGGTGAAAGATGTAACCAGGAGAAGAGGCTTCAACAAGGAGGATAGTGTCACCTGGGGAGAGCTAGGTTTCTGTAAACCCAAGAATATCAATGTGTTCATCCAATGAGCTCATGAATGGTCAGGGCATTATTGATAGTAAACATTTTGAAGACCAATATGGATAGGTTTGCTGATGTTGGGGGGGAGGTGGGGGGTCGGTGGGCGAGAAGGAGGGAGTGGTATACAATAGATTTTGGGTTGTGGGGGAAAGATGACTATACTCCCAATACCCAAGACCAGGTAATTTTTATGGACCAAAAATGGCTGTATTCCCAATAATAATAATAATAATACTACCAATACTACTACTAATAATAATCCTTGCATTCAATATAGCACTTTTCATGTTTTCTAGACATCTCAAAGCACTTCACAGAATGTACAGTAAAGTGAATTGACTGTATATTTGTGGGTGAAATATACTGGAGAAAGCAGATTTGATAACAAATTTTTAGAGAGTAGATAATTATTTGGGTAGGACAGGTTTGCAGGATTTTAGGGGGAGTGTGGGGGACTGGGATTGACAAAGAGCCAGCAAGGCACGATGGGCCGAATGACCTCCTTCTGCGTTGTATAATTCTATGATTCTATGATTTGTGGGACATTCTTAAATTCATTCTTAATTTGGAAGTCAGTTTTCTACAGCATAGGAACCGGCTTCAATTAAAGGCAGAATATTTTTGGTAACTTCTTTCGGCCCCTGACACCTATATTTCTTGATCTCCTTCATGTCTCTGCTTAGTCATAGCTTGTCTACAGAAAACCAAAGCCAGATTTTAGCTGGCTACAATTACTTACTCTATGATTGTCCAGATTTCTCCCTCATATCTTCAGTTGACAAGAGGCCATTTGCACAGCACACCAGGAGAGGAGAATTTTTCAGCCAACTATCAGCATTTGAACTAACTAAAACATTTGTTATTGCTGTCTAGCACATATCTCTTGGGAAAGCTCATTATTAACTGTAGCAGACAATTTATAACTCTTCGATACACTTCACAGTAAAAACATTGCAATTGAATATTAATGTAAGTGGACAGATGCAAGAAATTTGAACCAGCATAATTTGGATTAGATTTAAATGGGTAAAACATTTGATTTGGTTTCTATAAGGCTTTCTTTCCAAGTTACTCACCCAAAGATCTTTAATTTTATTTAGATTTCAAAGAACAAACATAAACACAACACATGGCTATTCCACAGTTGAAACACTCAACAGAAAAATTTGCATTTGTGCATTTCAAGCTTCCTTTGCAACATAAACAACAAGTATACATATAGCATTTATGTTAATTTACTTTTGCAACAGGCACCAGACTGCTAACAGTATTGTGTGCACGTAAATTCTTTCCAAAGTATTCAATGATATCTATAAGAATTCAGACTTTCAGTGTCAGTGTGGTTCATTAGGTAGCCGCTGGGTCAAAAGACTTCAGGATTTAAGATCAATGTTTATAATCCAATAAAATGATGGAAGAATAAAAATCATAATAAAAACTACTTGTATTTGATACAGCAAAATATAATGTCATAAAAACGCCTCAAGGCATTTTTCCAGGGTTACTATAAAGTGGATTGATTGTGTATTTATGTGTGAATACAGCAGCCAATTTGCATGCAACAGTGACCTACAAACAGCCATGAAGTGAGCAACCAAATTTATTTAGGGGTTTGTTGGCCAGGACACTGATTGAAACTTCTGTTTTTGAACAGTGCCATGGGATCTTTATCGTCCACCTGGACAAGCAGATGTGATCTCAGTTTAACATTTCATCCATACTGTACAGTTGGTGAGGATAGTATTAGTTTATGCCAGAATCCAATATTAGGGAGATGTGGCCAGATTTTCAGCACTCTATAAGGACGTGACCAAAGCAGTGCACAAGAGTGCTAGAACTTAGCTAGATCACCATTTGGTGCCAAAAATAAAAGAGCTACTGCAGCTGCACCTGAAGTTTCTGTTACCAGTCCAAAATTCCACACAGAAGACTCTAAAAAATCAATTTAGCCATGCTGAGAAACAGCTGCATGGACGTGGCAAAAGCACCTATGGCTTAACAGGTTACCTGAATCAGTTGTATACAACAACATAGTTGTGAATGGGGTTCTGGATTCAAAACATCTAATTTCTTTACTTAGCTTCCTGCTCCTGGAGTCCAAGCAGGTAATGGTTAGAACATTAGCTGCACAAACAAGAGGACCTGGGTTTGATGCTCAGACGGGGAGAAACCTTAGGCAGGTTTCCTTAGTCTACATGCCTCTGTTTATCTGGCAGTAAGTAGGAACCCTGGTGTTAATTGATTGGCAGATAATTTTTCCGGAGTAATAATCTCTTAAAATTAATAATAATTAATAATAATAATATGGTCCCTCAATCCCCGACACTGCTGTGCACAAATGACTGGCACATTTTGCCCATAAAACATAGTCAATTTATTGTACAGTCTATTCTGTGACGTGCTATGAAACATCACAACAACATGATAAGGCCTCATATCAAATACAAGTATTATTATTATTTATTATTATTATGTTGTATTTGGTTCCTAACTAGGACTGTTTTCGTCCACTCTGCTTCATTACCTACCTCCAACCCTATGAAACATCTAATGCCATGCCTTTGTTACCTCCTTCTTTGATTTATCAAACACATCCCTTGTTAGTCTTCCCACTTGCACCATTCATAAGGTCCACTTCATCCAAAATTCCGCTGCTTACCTCATCTGCACTGAACTCCAGACTCCCATGACTCAAATCCTCCATGGGCTCCACTGTCTCCTTATCTCTAAAAAGATTTATTTCATTTTCCTTAACCCATTATATAAAAGAGAATAAATATATAATTTGCCCTAGCACCTCCCTTTCTCTCTTACCTGCTCGTACATCACTCATCGGCCTGCCCCCTTAGCTAGCTAAGACAGACCTTCTGTGTGTACTGATGTCATACAACTTGTTTGATGCACCTCATGGCCTGGATGATTGCAAATTTCCTGCAGTTGAATGTCTGCAAAAGGGAAGCCATATTCTTTGGCAACCGACATTATCTTATTTCATGCAGGTCTAAACTCCTAAACCTCTCCAAGCTCTCCCTCAGACTCTCCAAAGCAGTGCACAACTTAGGCATCAGTTTCGATCCTGAGCTTTTCGTTCTACCCCACATCCATTCCCTGACCAGAACTGCTTTATTCTGCCTCCATCACATTACTTCATCTGTACTTCACAATCAATGCAGCCTTTTCCAAGCCTTTGTCACTTCCCAGCTGGACTTTTCAAATGCCTTCCTCACTGGTCTTCCCAGATTCATCATACATAAACTCCAATCAATTCAGAACTCCACCACCCAGATACTAACTTGCACAAAATTCTAGATCCCCATCATACCAATCCTTGCCACGCTGCACTAGCTCCCAATTATTGATTGTATCAATTTCAAGATACTCTCATCCGTTTCCAAATCCCTTTAGCCCTCACATCTCCACATCTATCCAATTTGCTTACCCCATTTCACCATCCATTGTCTCCACTCAGCGGGTTCCGGAATCCGGTTTGTCCTTCATACTCTTTGCTCCACCATCGATGGCTGTGCTTTCAGCCACTAAGTTCCAAAACTATGGAATTCTCTCCCTCAATCTCTCTGCTTGTCAGACTTGTCTCTGCTTGTGCTACGATCAAGCACTCCAAGACCCTATCCCATGTGAAGTGCGTTCTATAAATGCAAGTTGTTGTTGTTGTTGACCTTGTCTCCTCCACACTAACATCAGTGGTTGTGCTTTCAATCATTACATCACTTATCTTTGGAAGTCTCTGCCTCAATCCTTTCCGCTTTGCATCCTCTTTATCTATCCATAAATCCTGCCTTAAAACCTGCCTCCTCTAAATCACAAATGGTCATTTACTCCTCTCTCTTGTTTAGCATCTATCCCCACTATTGCACAGTGCTCCACGTCACTATCCTGCAGAAGGGTGCTATGTAAATGCAAGTTGTTGTTAGCATGGTGTACAGGCGATTCTCTGGAGAAAACATTGTTTACATTTCGGCACGACCTACTGATAACCACAGAACATAAGATTACTCAACTTGAGGTTTATTATACAACACAGTATGAATTTATGTTTATACAGTGCCTTTTATAAGGTGGTTATACACGTTATGTAAACCATATGTAAGTGTTCTCTTTCTTTAGGTATTTATTAGGTGAAGTACCAACAGTACAGTACAGTACTCAGTACCAACAGGCAACAGCTGGAGACAATTTTGTATTCCTTTCAAGTTACCAAAGAAATGCGATTTGGATGCATATCAATAAATAGTCAGCCAAGCCAACCGGCACTTTATTGGGTGCTTTAGTGGATTACAGGAGTTTGCCAATGTTACATCTGTGTAGGCTTTACCATTAGCTGTAACATCTGGCTGAGGCCATTAGTAATTGTGAAGAGCAGAGCATGGTGATAGAGTGAAAGTCTATTTATTTTGCTCTTTAGGCAGCAGTTGTTATCCCTTATCGGGAGCCTGGGTGCATCACTGATCAAATTCTTTTTTTGGTACTTGACAGATGGGTAAAAATCAAATAATCAGCAGATCGTGAATGATAAAACAAAGCCAAGTGAACCATCCTGTCCTTCGGGAAATCTCTTATCCAAGCGATTTCAAAGTTACTTGATTCCAAATTTGCCTGGAGTCCATAGGGTATCAGTGTCATTATGTCTCTTGATCCCACCAGAATCTTCATTAAATATGAAGCACAGGATGTCCAATTTAGTAAATCTACCAACTGGTATGGTTCTGAGACAGAAAGGTCACAGCTTTAGAACAAACAAGATTGAAGGATGAAACAAAACACAAAATACTGCAGATGCTGGAAATTCAAAAAAAAACAGAGAGAGCTGGGAAAACTCAGCAGATCAGGCAGCATCTACAGAGAAAGAAAAGTGAGTCAATGTTTCAGGATAACTTTCCGTTCTCCATAGATGCTGCCTGACCTGCTTAGTTTTCCCAGCTTTCTCTGAATTTTGAGGGATGACCTGATACAGGGCTTTACATTTATGAGGGGTTTTGATAAATTCAGTAGGGAGAAATTATTTCCACTGGCAAGTGAATCAATGAGGGCATCAATTTAAGATAGTTAGCAGTAGGGTAAATGTTCAGAGATTTTTTCTGCAAAGTAGTTAGGATATGAAATGCATAGACAGATGATTGAGACAGAATCTATTTTAGCTTTCAAAAAGGATTGGATAAATACATGAAAAGGAATAAGTTAAAGAGGTTCAAAAATGAGCAGGTAAATGGAACTGCTCTTCGAAGAGCCAACACAAACATTATTGCACTGCACATTTATTTGGTTCCACATAACTCCAATCTTAATAAATTCTTTGTTTTGCTCTTTTAGATCAGATCTAAAAACATCCATTCTTGTAATTTAAGCAAAGTTTGAACTATTGAAGTACTGCTTCAAGACACTATCCTGCATGAATTAAAATGTATTTTTTTTGTTGTTGAAGGGTATCATGCAGATCCTTATATCCTGCATATAAGTTTAAGTTGTATTGCAGTGTTTTCCCTGAGGTCAATAGAGAATTCCTTGTAACTTACAGAGTTAAATATTTTATACTTCTGCTTTTTTATTTGCTAGATCTTCAGTACTTTTTGGAACATTTTTGTAATACATTTCAACAGAACAATTGCAAACAATTTGTATTAATAGCCTAAATAATAATTCCTTTTAAAAAATGTAGGCACTCAACTGTTTGTAGGACACTGCTGTGCACAATTGGCTGCAGCGTTTCACCCACAAATATAGAGTTAAGTCACTTTAGAGTACATTCTTTGAAGCGCTTTGAGACATCTAGAAGATATGATAAGGCGCTATATCAAATGCAATGATCATCATTAAAGCAGAAATGTTATTGCTTATGTGAAATACAGGCTCCATGAAGTAACTCAGAATTATAATGCAAAAGTTCATATAATGAAAATAAATAATTGACAAATTCTAAATTCAGCACTTAATATCCAGGAGATATATAGGTTGAAATTATTTTTAAATAATAACCTTCACATCTTTCCTACTATTTTATTTGATGTGCTGTTTCCTTTCTTGTGTGTGCTGTCAATCATCATGCCACAAGAGTGCACTTACCCTGGAACCTATAACTCTACTTCTCTGATCCAAACATCACTGATTGGCAGTGCAAAGCCGTAGAGACAACTTTATGTTGATATTTGGTGTTTCAAACCTGTTTGGGATAAATATTTAAAGAAAGTGGGTTTCTTTCTGTCAAAATGTGAAGCAGTGCATTGTTGACATGCGTATAGTATTGCTATGTGTGTCTATGGGCATATGGAGGTGGTGGGGTGCAAGATACATCACTTGATGGTTAAACAAAATTTTAATTAACGCCAGAGTTTATTGTATGTATTATTCCTCCAGAAGGTAATCTCATGACTCAATTATACCAAAGTCACTATATTAAAAGGATGCCTCCATTAGAGCACTATGAATTGACAGTCTAGCATTCTGCTGCCATCACCGCACTTCATTATAATAGAACTATACTTAAACATTGCAAAGTTCTGCATATGTATTTAATTATGTATTTGCAAAGTTCCTTTAAACCGATGTTTGATTATTGGTTAGATTTTGGTGTGTTAGTGGGACAATTGTCTTCACTAACATTAGGGTGCTTACTTCTGTTGGTCTGCTAATATTACCAACCTGTTTTTAACCAATACACTTTCAACATCAAAATTACATTTGTAGAGTATCTTTCACGTCTGGAGGACATCCAAAGGCACTGAACAATCAGGGATGAGGACCCAAGCATGGTGGGAGTGATAGGGTTGGGATGATAAGGGCAGAGTGGTAGGTGGAAGGCTGAAGGCATGGTCAAAAAGGAAGGTCTTGAGTCGGGCCTTGAAGAGGCTGAGAGGATGACGTCCTGCCGCTGATGGTAGGGCAGGTCGGACAAGAGACATGGAGCAGGCTGGAGCCTGCTGATCGGTGGGAGCAGATAGATTGATTGGGGTGGGGTCAGCAGGTCAGAGAGGTAGGAGGGGATAAGGCTGTGGAGATCCCTGAAAGTGAGCACGAGGATTTTGAATTCTATCCTCTGTGGGATAGGGATCCAGTGGAGCCACTCGAGGTGATGTGGTCACAAAGCCTAATGCAGGAGAAGACATGAGCTGCAGGGTTTTGCATGATCTGCAGCTTGTGGAGGAAAGAGTTGGGGAGGTCAACAAGGAGAATGTTTTCATATTGAAGTATTGGCAGGATCAGTAACTGGATTCACAAGTGACCATTCTTCCCTTATAGGTTGAAATATTTGAAGATATCAGCCACAACTGTGATTTACCAAATTGGATTCTTCTTGGTGCAGCATATAGCAGTGATAGGAAATTTGACCACTCACGATCTTCGGGTGATACACTTTTGCAATGGTAAATTTAAAACTCAGCAGAAAAATTGCTTCACACCTGTGCAAATTGTGTCTTAGAGCATTTGAAGAGAGCTTGTTGGTCATCCCATTTAGCGGAGCACTTTCTGCATTCATTACATTTATTTCTGTGTATTGAAGAAGACAATCTGCTTCTCTGTGTGATGCCATTTAAGCTCACTTACAAAATTGGAAGACTATGTCTTGCTTTGATAAAATGCTTGACCCGGCCTTTGTTTTACCAAGTTAGAAAATAATCCAATGCGTTCCGCATAAGATTCTGATTCACTTCACATCTCTCTGCAGATAATTTCATGTTTGTAACTTTGACTAGTGTTATAATACCAAAGATATTGCTACATGTCAATGTGCTTGTCATCTAACAGATTAAATAATTACACCCTCATTCATTTTTCATCAATAAATATATTACTGTGAAATGACAATAGAATTACAATATGCTGCTTGTAGTTTAAACTGTTACTTTTATATACAATTTTCTTATTGCTTCCACACGGCATCCAGCACATGTATTGATCTGTTGTTGGAACTAAGAAACAAGAAACTGAAACATAAGCAATATAATTATTAATTATTTCAAGACTGCGAGGAATGGGAGAGAAAGGAAAATAAATTATTGCCATTTTAATTTGTATCATTTACAATGAAGAAAACTGTCAGTCTGATTACTTGATTTTTAACCAGCAAGTGATAAGTTTGTTGAATTAATTCATTGACAAGAATGCATCTGCAAGCAGATGTGCTTCCTCAAACTGCAAATTCCCTTCTGAGATATTTCTAGCTGCTGTCTGTGCTGAAGGTCTCCATAAGTATTTGACAAGATGTGATCAGATTAAGATCACAATTAGACTAAGATCTTGGACTAAAGACCTGATAGAAGTGTTCAAGTTTATGAAAAGATTTGGTAGGATGCTACCTGGCAAGAGTTTGCATGTAAACTGGGGCTTGGAGTCAAGATGTTGAGACAAGACTTGAAGGAGACAAGGGAAGGGATGAGGCAAAGGAATTCTGGGATGGAATTCCAGACAGTGGGGGCAGAAAGGTTGAAGGCACAACTAACAATGTGGGGTAGGACATGTGAGGGCATGGAGAAAGCCAGTGCCCGCTGAGTGGAGGAGCAACCAGGTAGGTAAGGTTTTAGCTGGCAGAGGTAGAAGGGGCAAGACCATGGAAGGCTTTAAGTGTGAAGAGAAAGATTTTAAACTTTATCCTCTAGTGGGTGGGTTGGAGGGAGGTCGGGAACCAGTGAAGCGAGGTGAGGATGAAAGTGATTGGCTTGTGGAACTCACTGCTGGAAGATGATGATAATAATAATAATAATATAAATCCTTGCATTTGATATATCGGTTTTCACATCTTTTAGAGGTCTCAAAGCGCTTCATAGAATATACTGTAAAGTGAATTGACCACATATTTTTGTGGGTGAAATGCAGCAGCCAATTGCACATAGCAGTGTCCCACAAATAATCGTGGAATGAAATCACAAATTTTTTTTTGAGGGACTAAAAAAAGTCCTAAGGTTTTGCCTGCCTGGAATTGAACCCTCGTCTCTCGCTTGCAAGGCAAGTGCTCTATCCACTGAGCTACAGGAATCCACAAAGATATGGTTAAAGCAAATCATATCAATGATTTATAATACAAAATTACATTTGTATAATGCTTTTCACGTTGGGAGGATATCCTAAGTTCCTGGACAGTCAGGGATTTGGACCCAAACTGGGGGTCGGGGAGGGTGGAGGGCAGGGACGGTAGCAGGATGCCCAAAGGCTCAGTCGAAGAGGAAGGTTTGAGATGCGTCTTGGAGGAGGCAAGTGAGGGATCGCAGCAAAGGGAATATGTGACGGTTTTCTATAGGGAGAGGGCAGAGAGGATGAAGACCCGGCTGCTGATGGTGCAGAGGCTGAGTGTTGGGAAGTGTGGTATAGGCCAGAGCCTGCTCAGTGAAGGGAGTGCACAGGTTGATATGAGGTCATCAGGTCTCAGATGTAGAGAGGGTCACGGTCATGAAGGTCCTTGAAGGCGAGGATGAGGATTTTGAACTCTATTCTCTGAGGGAGCCGGCCGGTGATGGAGGTGATGGAGTCATAGAGCCTGGGGCAAGGGAAAGTTTGCGGACTGCAGAGTTCTGGTTGATCTGCAACAACAACAACAATAACAACAGCAAAAATTACATTTGTGTAGCTTGTTTCACATCAGGAGGAAATCCCATGATGCTGGACAGTCAGTGTTTCAGACCTGAGTTGGGGTCAGGATTGGGGAGGGTGAAAGGAAGATGAGTGAACAGGGGTGACCGATGGCATGGTCGAAGAAAAGGGGTATGAGGCAGCTTGTGGAGGGAAGAATTGGGAAGGCCAACGTGCAGAAAGTTGGCATAGTTGAGCCTAGATGTGATGAATGCGTGGATCAGGGGAAACTTGATGCATACATGAGTGAGAAGCAAAAAGAGGGGTAGTATAAGTGAGGGGAATAGGAGAGTTGAGGGCTCCTGTGTAGTATAAACACTTGCAATGACTAATTGAGAAAATAAATGGTCTGTTGCTATGCCAGATTTGGGAATTCTATGGAGCTCCACATGATATTTCAGGCTTCTGTAACAATCAAATGATATCTAGCATGTGCATTTCCAACATGGAGTCATGCTGATTTACAACAACAACTTGCATTTATATAGCAACCCTCATACAGGGTAGCATCCCAGAGCGTTTGAGCACAATTAGTAGGAATAACACATGAAGATAAATACAGTAAAACCTTGTTTATCTGGTACCCAACCAAACAGCATACTAAACCAACCGGTATCTCCCAATACAATTCACTATTCCAGCAATCGGATCTCATAACGTAGGCATCTGGGACACACATGGTATGCTCACTTTGTGCTTATGTGTGCACTTCTTAAACTTACCGAACACTGGAATGCTTTTTTACCGATCATTTTACCGAGTGTGCTGGAATCAGGGCCGGCGCTACCTTTAGGTGAACTAGGTGGTTGCAGAGGTGGGGGATAGTACCTGAACTCCCACACCCCCTCTTGCTCTCTGTACACTGATTGGTTAATGGTCCCCTCCAGTCATGTCAACCCGGCGGTCCATTGGTTGCCTCTTGCGTCAATCAGACGGGTGCCGTTCACGCCCCACCAATACGTTAGGTTGAGTTCACTTTAATGGCCTGCCCTCAAGGCTGCTCGTGACTCTTGCTATTGACCCATTCAATTTATAAGGTTACTTCACTTCTTTTTAAATTAAAAAAAAAATTATACATATATATAGATATCTCGAAGCACGATACAAAGAAAACAACCATTATCGGTGGGTGGTGGGGGGAGATGAAGGAAGCCGTTCGTATTCATTTTTAATATTAACATTAGCTTATCAAACGTTAGTAGGGTACTCACATCTGAAGGCTCACCTAGGGCGCCAAATACCCTTGTGCAGGCCCTGGCTGGAATGCTTTATTGGTAAATATCGATACAATATTCTGTTATTATTAGTCTATTATTAATATGGTATGTTTTAAAATAAGTTAATTTTTTTGTTGGATTTTCGGCAACTTGCCACTCGAATATCCAGCATATTTGATTAATCGGCAACGGTCAGGTCCTGAGGGTGCCAGATAACAAAGGTTTTACTGTAGTTTCTCAGAAATTAATATACCTTTATTTGCTGCACTGCAATTCTACCAAATCTTAAAAATGATTAGTATGGATTTATCATGCTATAATAAATGAAGTTTTAATATTCAATTTTATTTCAATTAGATGTTCAGATGAATTAATTACAAAATAGGGTTTCTTGTCAAATCACATTGTATGATTTAGCTTTATTAGGTCTTGGAGAGTGCTTAATATACTTTTTGTGGTAACCGTGATGCTAACCATTTGACAGAAACTCAAGTATTAAGTACTGTAAATGCCTTTTACACAAGCATAGGGCACTATTTAAAACCTCCACTGATTTCTTATTTAAGGGGCAGCAGGTATTAATTCGGTAAAATGTATTGTCTTTCTGTTTCTCTCCAGCTGTCGACCCATCTCCAACCTCCCATTCCACTCCAAGGCCCTGGAATGAGTCATTGCGTCACAGCGTAATTATTTTCTTTCTCACCATTCCCTCTTTGAACCTTTCCAATCTAGCTTCAGATCCATCTTTGGCCCTCTCCTCTTCCTCATCTAAATGCTCAATCTTGCAGACATCATCCGCAGACATGGGGTACACTTCCACATGTATGTGGATGACACCCAAATCTATTTCTCCACCTCACTTTGCGACTCCCAGTCCCCTGATGTTCTGTCAGCCTCCCTGTCAGACATCAGGAGCTGGACGTGCGCGAACTTCCTGCAGCTGAATGTTGACAAGACGGAAGCCATGCTCTTTGGCTCTCGTCAATGTCTTCAATCACACAGCTCTCAAATCCTCCAACTTCCCAGCCTGTCCCGAAAACTCTCCGAACCAGTGTGCAACCTTGGCACCAGGTTTGAACCCCAATTGTCCTTCCTCCCCCACATCCAGTCCCTCACCAGCACCGCTTTTTCCACCTCCAACGCATCACCCGTCTCCAGCAATATCTCACCCAAAAGCCGCTGAAACCCTGGTCCATGCATTTGTCACTTCTCGGCTGGATTATTCCAAAGCCCTCCTCGCCGGTCTGCCTTCACAACAATCCATAAAATCCAAATGATTCAAAACTCCACCGCCCACATTCTCACCTGCACCAAACTTCGCTCCCCCATTACCCCATTCCTTGTCAGACTTCACTGGCTCTCTGTCCCAGAGAGGATCGATTTCAAGCTCCTCACCCTTGTTTTCAAATCCCTCCACTCCTCTGCACCCCCCTACCTCTCCGCCTCCTTCCTTTCAACTCACTCACTCCTTGAACCCGTTCAATCAGGTTTCCGCCCTGCTCACAGCACGGAAACTGCCCTGGTCAAGGTTGCAAACAACATCCTAACCGCCTGCGACCAGGGCTCCCTCTGCCTCCTCGTCCTCCTTGACCTGTCTGCTGCGTTCAACACAGTCGATCACACCATCCTCCTCCAACATCTTTCCTCCCACCTCAACCTTCAAGGCACAGTCCTTGACTGGCTCCATTCCTACCTGACCCACCACCTACATTTTGTATCTTCCAACGGTTTGTCCTCAAACCCCTGCACAGTTTTTCATGGCATCCCCCGGGGCTCTGTCCTTGGCCCCCTCCTTTTCACCATTTACATGCTCCCTCTGGGCGATGTCATCCGCGAACATGGGGTAAATTTCCACATGTAGGTGGATGACACCCAACTGTACCTTTCAGCCTCATCTCTCAACACCCAGACCATCGATGTTCTGACAGCATGTCTGTCTGACATCGAGTCCTGGACGAGGGACAACTTCCTCCAATTGAACATGAGCAAGACCGAGGCCCTCCTGATTGGCCCAAGCCAGCACCTCCGCACATCGGGCGCTGCCAGCCTCAACATTCAAGGCTGTACTCTCCACCTCACAAAGCCAGTCAGGAACCTCGGCATCACGTTCGACCATAAACTCTCCTTCCTCCCCCACATCCGTGCCTTGACCGGCACCGCTTATTTCCACCTGCGCAACATTGCCAGGCTCCGCAACTATCTCACCCCCCATGCTGCCGAAACACTCATGCACACGTACATCACCTCATGGCTGGACTACGGAAACTCTCTCCTCGTCGGCCTCCCCAACTCCTGCATTCACAGGCTGCAGGTCATCCAAAACTCTGCAGCCCGTGTACTATCCCGTACCCGCCTCCGTGACCACATATCCACCACCCTCGCCCATCTCCACTGGCTCCCCATCCCCCAGAAGATCGAGTTCAAGATCCTTGTCCTCGTTTTCAAAGCCTTACACGGCCTTGCCCCGCCCTACCTCTCCGATCTACTCTCCCCATATAAGCCCCTAAGGATGCTCCAAGCCCCCCGCCCGAACCGCCTCACCATCGGAGGCCGGGCCTTCAGTTTCTCCGCTCCCACCCTATGGAATTCCATCCCCCAATCCCTCAATCTAGTTTCTTCCCTTTCCTCTATCAAGGCCGGTTTGAAGACTTTCCTTTTTGACCGTGCCTTTTGTTCCCCCCCTAATTTTTCGACCTCCCCCACATTTTTTTACCCCTCCCAAACACTCCCCTCCCAGCTCGGGTCACACGCCTCTTGTGCAGCGCCTTGGGACGTCCTCCCGACGTGAAAAGCGCTCTGTAAGTCTAATTTGTTGTTGTTGACCTCCTCTCTCCTCAAACCAGCACCCATTGCATTTTCTCCGCCGGGATCCGTTGTTGCTCTGAGACACCGTCCGGCTTGGAGAGCGCTATATAAATTAAAGTTGTTGTTGTTGCTGAAGTTGTTGTAAATTACATGAATTATAAATCCCCTTTGGATTTGGTAAGTGCAAGATTACGATCAGAGAATACAACAACAACTTCGATTTATATAGCGCCATCCATGCCAGATGGCGTCTCAGAGCGCTTCAGAGTACCTTACGGGACAGCTGATGATAGACCATTTGGCCTGGTTTATTAGTACCTGATAATCAAAGGTAGAAACTGGATACTGTGACCACCTCAGGGAGTTGGGTGGATTCTGACATTCCATTGGCAACATGTCACCTGGCAACCAAAATTGCAACCAAGGAAACCGTGCTTACCTCCCCCAAAATGGATAATTATTCTCAGATCTTATGCTAATAATTGTGGATAACCTTACATTCAAAGAATTCGTGAAAAATCTTACTTGATGTTGCTAAGTGATTTATAGATATATTTTTCTATTCTACATATTAAGCACCCTTCAATACTAATTAATGGAGAAAATCCACAATATGATGTGCAACTATCAATGAAAACAAATTCTGCTATGTTTTTTGTCCGTCATGCATCATTGCGTATTTTACCATTATCTCACGTGGCTAAAATAGACAATTATTTGAATATAAAGGCCTCCACAATTATTTAGATCTATGCTGCAGAACCTTGCATGTTGGTGACTTGGATCAGATATTGCACTCTCACCTTGAAGGCAAAAGCTTGGGGTTCAGTGTTCATGTTTGGACTTTAAGATGACTCTCACACACAGTGATTGGGCAGTGGTATATTGTCGGTGGTGTCAACCTTTAGATTAGATGTTAAATTGAGCTCTTGTCTTTCTGTTCGGGTGCATATCAAAGTTCCCAAACCGGGATCGTCCAGATAAATTGATCATTTACTTTATTGCTGGTTTAGGGACCTTGACATGTACAAATTGGCTACCAAGTGTGCCTACAAATGAACTGCCTTGAGATGCTTTAATGTAGTAGGCACTGTATGAATTGTAAGAATTACTATGATCGTACAATGCATCTGGGAGAGATTTGGGTCCATTTTGCGTCTACAATGCGGATGTATATTGAAATGCTCATACCGTAACAAAGAGTAATCTTTTATATTCTGTCAACATTAAGTTGTTGAACATGGCTTATCACCTCATTGTACTTCAAATGAGTCTTGAGTCAGACAAACTGAATCACTGATGTAAATCAAAAGTAAATGTATTGTAGCACAAACCATTAGGATATCCTAAAATCATAAATTCATGAAAGATAACATAGGTTGACTGCAAGATAATCTGCCATGCAAGCTAGAAGAACATAATGAGTATTACGTTATAGTTTCTTACTGTGCCTTCCAGCTGATACAGACATTTCTGATAACTTTTTTTTACTTCATTGAATCTCACTTTCAAGTATCATTAAGGTAGTGTGGGGAATGGATCATATACAAAGGAAGCATTAGCTTCGCTTATTTTATTCTAAAATTCATGCCAGTTCACAATGCCAACTTCATGGTAAAAGTGTTTTGTTATTTTGCACAAATAATCACCCTTGCGATTGATATAACATGCTTCAAAGTGTTTCACATGACTTACTATAAAAGGTAGTGATTGGGTGAAAGCAAGAATCAATGTTGTATGCAGCAGTGTCTCACAAAAAGCCATGAAGTGAATGACCAATTTTATCTGAGAGATCGTTGACTGGGATCCTGGGAGAAACTCCTTTCTCTTGTTTACTAGCACCATGGGATCTTGAACCTAAACAGGTGGACAGGATCTGAATGTAGCATCTAGAGGATGGCACTACAACTAGGTAGCAAACCCCAAGCACTACAATGGAGAATCAATCCATCCTAAACTATATGAGTTTGAAGTCCTGAAGTGGGACTGAACTCACAATCTGACTCAGAAACAAGAGTGTTACCAACTGAGCCAGGCTGACACGTAACCATATGAACATTGATAACCTGTAATGATTGTGCTGTTATAAACATTGAGTTTATTGCTGACTGGGATCATATTTATTTATATATAGAAATGCAGATATGAACTATGAAAATGGCATAGAATATTTTGCCTATAAAAACAGCTATTGCAGTACTTGCAAAACAGTTTGAGACATTTTGACATGAAAAGGTGCTATAAATGACAAATTCTTTCGTTTCTATTTTCATGGTTATGAGTTTTAACAGAGAATGCGAACATTGCCAAAAATCCATCTGTGTGTAATGGGAGAGATAAACTTTACCATTGATGTGTGGACGATTAATCTGTCCTTGCTGGGAAATTTCAAATTCTGTTTGTCCCAAGATTGAAAAGGTCTGAACATGAATAATAATCCTTGCATTTTATATAGTGCATTATCACAATAACTAGACGATTTGGCTATGAAGTGTAGTGACTGTTTTTGTAGGTGAACACAACACTTAATACGTGGACAACAATGTCCCAAAACAGTCAAGGTATTCTCTGAGATACTTACCTCTCACATGACAGATACTAAAATCAGAAACTAAACTTTCTTGGAAAGTGATTTCAAATGATTCCATAACTGCATTCATTACAGAGGTGTGCGTCTTCTATAAGCCTCCCTACTCAAGTTTTAAACAAAACATAATTGAGAGATTCTTTGTGAAAAATGTAATGTCTCCATATTATCCCGATTACCCTAGTCCTTGCCAGACTGCACTGGCTCCCTGTCCTGGGGAGGATCGATTTCAAGATCCTCAGTCTTGTTTTCAAATCCCTCCACTCCTCTGCACCCCCCTACCTCTCTGACCTCCTCTCTCCTCACAATGGTACCCATTGCCTTCGCTCTACTGGGTCTGGCCTCCTCCTTGTCCCCCAAATCCTTCATCCCACCATCGGTGGCCGTGCCTTCAGCCACTACATCCTGGGGCTCTGGAACTCCCTTCCTCACTCCCTTTGCCTCGCCCCCTCTCTTCCTACTTTCAAGTCTCGACCAACAACCTTTATTTTGATCGCGCTTTTGGTCACCTCTTCCCCCTCCCACTGGCTCAGCCCCTGGATCTATTATTGGGAAGTGCTCTGAGACACCATCCGGTGTGGAGGGCGCAATATAAATCCAAGTTGTTGATATCATGTTTCATAACTGGTGTTAGTCCGGTTTCCGCCCTGCCCACAGTACAGAGACTGCGCTTGTGAAAGTCACAAATGACGTCCTCTCTATCTGTGACCAGGATTCTCTCTGCCTCCTTATCCTCCTGGACCTGTCAGCTGCCTTTGACACCGTCAACCACGCCATCCTCCTCCACTGCCTGTCCTCCGCCATCCACCTCAGTGGGACCGCACTCGCCTGGTTCGAGTCCTACCTCACAAACCTCCAGCAGTACATCTCCACAAACGGTTTTTCCTCCCGCACTCACCCAGTTACCTGCGGGGTACCCCAGGGATCCATCCTTGGCCCCCTCCTTTTCCTCATCTATACGCTTCCTCTTGGGGATGTGATCCGCAGACATGGGGCACACTTCCACATGTACGTGGACGACACCCAACTATATCTCTCCGCTTCACTTTGTGACCCCCAGTCCCCCGATGTTCTGTCAGCCTGCCTTTCAGACATCAGGGGATGGATGAGCACAAATTTCTTGCAGCTGAATGTTGACAAGACAGAGGCCATACTCCTTGGCTCTCGTCAACGTCTCCATTCGCACGGCTCTCACCTCCTCCACCTTCCCAGCCTGCCCCTAAAACTCTCCGAACCTGTGCGCAACCTTGGCATCAGGTTCGACCCCCAACTGTCCTTCCTCCCCCACATCCAGTCCGTCACTAGCACTGCCTTCTATCACCTCCGACGGATCGCCCGTCTCCAGCAATACCTCACCTTAAAAGCCACCGAAACCTTGGTCCACGCCTTTGTCACCTCTCGGCTGGACTATAGCAATGCCCTCCTCGCCGGTCTCCCTTCCATCATAATCCACAAAATCCAGCTTATCTAAAACTCTGCCACCCGCATACTCACCCGCTCTAAGCTTCGCTCCTCCATTACCCCAGTCCTTGCCAGACTTCACTGGCTCCCTACCCAGAGAGGATCGACTTCAAGATCCTCACCCTTGTTTTCAAATCTCTGCACCCCCCTATCTCTCTGATCTCCTCTCCTCCCCAACCCAGCACCCGTTGCCTTCGCTCCTCTGGGTCTGGCCTCCTACATGTCCCCCGAATCCTCCGCTCCAACCTCGGCAGCCGTGCCTTTAGCCACTACGCCCCAAGGCTCTGGAACTCCCTTCCTCACTCGCTTCGTCTCGCCCCCTCTCTTCCCAGTTTCAGGTCACAGTTGAAGACCTTTCTATTCGACCGAGCTTTCGGTCACCTTCCTGCCCCTGCCCCTGGCTCAGTCCTGGGATCCGCTACTGTGAAGCGCTCTGAGATGCCGTTGGGCGTGGAGGGCGCTATATAAATCGAAGTTGTTGTGGTTGTTGTTAGCCTGGTTATCTGGTAGCAGTCTTGTCTTGGAGTCAGAGGGTTGTGGCTGATGCACCATGGAGGAATTTTGAGCTCATACTCTCGGCTGAAATTCGAGTGCAGTGCTGGAAAGTACTGCCTTGTTGGAGATGCTGTCCTTCAGATAAAATGTTAGCATGAGATCTTCACTGCCTATTCAGATGAACATTGAATATTTGTGGAATTATTTGAAAAGAGAAGTGAGTTTCTCCTGCTGTCCTGACTAACTATTTCCCAGACTAAAATAGCGTAATTCACTTCATGACTGTTTGTGAGATATTGCCTACACAGTCACCAGACTTTACAGCATAATTGTGTGAAGTGCTGTGAGATATTTCGATGACATGATAGCCACATGAAATGCACAGATTATCATGTTTCTATTTACTGATGAAGCAGTAATATTTAGGCCAAATATTCAGTCAAAGAGGAAGATTTTCAGCAATTGAACAAGTGGAGAAGGGGCAAGGCAAAGGGATTGAGGGAAAGTTTTCCAAAGTTTGGGAAATAGCGGCCGTTCCTCGATTGACATCGGCAAGCAGGAGGCTGGTCACAATCGAGCGGATGGATCAGGTGATGGATTGAGAGGTCAGAGAGGTAAGGAGGTGCCAGGGAGTGAAGGGATTTCGACACAAGTGTGAAGATCTTGAAGTCGATCTGTTCGGAGATGGGGAACCAGTGGAGCATGGCCAGAACAAGCACAAGGGAAGCAAGGCTCAGTCTAATAAATATTTGATCACAATATATCTGCAGTCTCGTCATTTTCACAAAATCAGATTGAAACTAAAAATGTCCTGAGTGAATCAAAATTATTAATAAATAACTGCTTGGTTGTTCAGTTCACTTCAACTATAAAAAGAAAACACAAGGACAAATCATAGAGAAGTGTGCTACTTAATTTCCTTGCCTGGGTGAGTGCATGTATAATTCTTGGCATCTGTTATCTCATACTGTAAATGAGATACATCTTCTAAAGATATTGCTAGACGCCAGATATTGCTATCTCAGCAATTAGGTGTCCCTTAATTTATATTCTTTATTGTCTAATTATTTTTTCCTGGTTTGCTTCTGGGGATATTTAAAGCTCCATCAATTGAATTAATTGATGTGGTTGAGAATAGGGAATTAGAACAGAGATAGTAATGGATACTTGCTTGCACTGAGCAATTGGAGTTAATAACAGATGGATGGTGACAGTTGTTCTGTTTTCTGTCTGGTATTAATATTCATGAAAATCTGAGAAGGAGGTAGACAGAAATCGAGCAGCTTTTGCTGTATCAATCAAGGGTTTTCTTCAAATAATCAATTAGTAGCTTTCAAAAAAAATAGTAAATCTGTAGCTAAAATTGGAATCAAGATGCAGTACAGTATAATTGGAGATGTGAGGTGGTAATTACCACGGGTGCTAATTTTCACATCACATTCAACATTGTGTTCCCCAATATGTAGCTGAAACTATCAACTTATCTATTATTTTCCAGTAAGTGTTCAAAACAAAATTTATCTGTGTTGGATATTCATTAAGCATTGGAATCATTAAGAGGAACACATACAGGATTGATATTGGTTGTTGTTTTTCTCATTTTCTTAAATACACTGCAGTGGAAAAACTAAATAGAATCATAGAATCATAGAATTTTACGGCACAAAAGGAGGCCATTCGGCCCATCTAGTCTGTGCCGGCTCTTTGAAAAGAGCGATTCAATCCCAAATAATTGACTAAACGAATATACTGAGTGCAAATGATACCGTAGTAATTTTTACTGCTGCCACTTTCACAGCCTCGGGTTGTAATTAATAATTCTTCTTTATAATTCTACATTTTGGTTTGGTCAACCTAGTTGACACATGCAGAAATCCATCACTCTGCTGAGCAGACCTCCAAACAAGACTGAAAATTCCACCAGTACATGCAAATTTGCTTGGGTCTGAAATGAAATGTACACTCTTTCCCTGGAGGCAGATATCCTGCTTACTTAATTTTGAAAAGTATTAGGTGTAGGTTGACAAGAGCCAGCACTTGGAGACCTCAGGTGTGCATTGGCGTATTGCCGGAGTTTAACCATTTAAAACTAGGCCCGTCGATATATCGATATACCGGTTATATCCGATATAATTTCATATCAATATGCCAATATCGGAATTAAAAATATATTGATATATCGAAAAATTTGATATAAAAAAAATATTGGTACCTTGTCGCCGGCATTGCAACTTCCTGGGCCAAGAGCATGGAATGCGCGAGCACATCCGAATGCGCACACACTCCGAATGCGCACTGAACTACAAGACCCAGAATGCTCATCTCTACACAATGCACAGACCGAGGTGCAAGCCGCCATATTGTATTCGTAGTCCTCGAATACAATATACAGGTATACAAGGGGTGGAGGGAGAGGGAGGGAGAGACGGGGGGAGGGGAGAGGGAGGGAGAGACGGGGGAGTAGAGGGAGGGAGAGACGGGCGGGGGTAGAGGGAGGGAGAGACTGGGGGAGAGGAGAGGGAGGAAGAGACGGGGTGGGGGGGGGGGGTGGGGAGAGAGGGAGGGAGAGACCAGACAGAGAGGCACAGAGAGAGAGAGAGATGGAGAGAGTGAGCATGAGAGACACAGAGAGAGAGAGACAGAGATATTTATCTCCTGAGGAGATAGGCCCCGAATGCGCGCGAGCTCCGAATGCGCATGCACCTCCGAATGCATGCTCCAAATGCGCGCGCATGCGCAGTATAAAAAACCTGAAAATATCAATATATCAGTATATATCGATATGAGCCAACCGATATATCCATATCGGAAATTTCCCAAATCGATGGGCCCTATTTAAAACTCATAGCTGGCCATTGAGAGCACTTTCTGGTGAACGTCCCACTGCCTATCCAGTTAGCACCACCCAATCTATTAATAATAATACTACTAGGGTCGGCGATATATCGGTTATATCCGATATAATTTTCATATCGATATGCCGATATCGGAAGTTAAAATATATCGATATATCGAGAAAAGGTTATGTATCGCAAATATCGATATATTGTGTCCAGCGATACATCGATATATCGGTAAATGTAGACTTTTTCAACTTACCTTGTCGATATCTGAATGCGCGCACAAATCGGAATGCGCGCGCATGCGCAGGAAAAAAAAACACCTGCAATATCGATGTATCGATATATCGGTATATGTCGATATCAGAAAATTTCCATATCGACAGACTCTAAATACTACTAATAATAATCATTGCATTTGATACAGTGCATTATCACATCTTTGAGATGTCTCAAAGTACTTCACAGAATACGATAAAGTGAATTAACTGTACAGTTTGTGGCCGAAACATGGCAACCAATAACAACAACAAACAACAAATTAGACTTATAGAGCACCTTTCACGTCGGGAGGACGTCCCAAGGCACCGCACAGGAGGCGTGTGACCCGAGCTGGGAGGGGAGTGTTCGGGAGGGGGTAAACAAACGTGGGGGAGGTCTAAAAATTACGGAGGGAACAAAAGCCATGGTCGAAAAGGAAAGTCTTCAAACCGGCCTTGAAAGAGGAAAGGGAAGAAACAAGGCGGAGGGATTGGGGGATAGAATTCCATAGGGTGGGAGCGGAGAAACTGAAGGCCCGGCCTCCGATGGTGGGGCGGTTCGGGCGGGGGGCTTGGAGCGAACCAAGTCCTGCTGAACGGAGGGTCCAGGTGGGCTTATAGGGGGAGAGTAGATCAGATAGATAGGGCGGGGCAAGACCGTGTATGGCCTTGAAAACGAGGACAAGGATCTTGAACTCGATCCTCTGGGGGATGGGGAGCCAGTGGAGACGGGCGAGGGTAGGGGTTATGTGGTCACGGAGGCGGGTGCGGGATAGTACATGGGCTGCAGAGTTTGGGATTTCCTGCAGCCTGTGAATGGAGGAGCTGGGGAGGCCGATGAGGAGAGAGTTTCCGTAGTCCAGCCGTGAGGTGATGTACGCGTGCACGAGTGTTTCGGCATCGTGGGAGGTGAGATAGTAGCGGAGCCTGGCAATAGCGCAAAGCAGTGTCTCACAAACAGTTGCAGATTGAGTGACCAAATTACTGTTATTTATTTATTTTGAAGGGATTATTATCCCCAAAAAAGCAATCCACCGATCGATTAACAAGAGCTTTGCAAGAGCTGAGTGGGAAGAATCTCTGTCCTCAAGTTCTGACAATGATTGGTCTGTCATCAGCAGGAGTTTGGAAGGCCTACCTGACCCTTGAGAGCACTTTCTCACTTGCAGCTGTATAGCGTCCTGGTGAGACCGCACCTGGAATACTGTGTGCAGGTTTGGTCTCCTTATTTAAGAAAGGATGTACTTGCCTTGGAGGGAATGCAGTATAGATTTACTAGGTTAGTACCTGGAATGTAGGGGATGAGTTATGATGATAGGTTGATTAATTTTGGCCTATATTCTCTGGAATATAGAAGAATTAGAAGGGATCTTATAGAAACCTATAAGATTATCAAGGGGCATGACAAAGTAGATAGTGGGAGATTGTTTCCCCTGGTTGGAGAATCCAAAACCATGGGGTCATAGTCTTAAAGTTAGAGGTCAGCCCTTCACACTGAGTTGACAAAAAACTTCTTCACTCAGAGGATGGTGAATGTATGAAATTCTTTACCCCAAAGGGCTGTTGATGCTCAGTTCTTGAACCTATTCAAGACTGAATTAGATAGATTTCTCATTTATAAAGGGATTAAGGGGAATGGGGCTAAGGCAGGTAGCTGGAGTTAGAATAGAATATCAGCCATGATTGAATGGCAGGGTAGGCTGGATGGGCCGAATGGCCTACTCCTGCTCCTATTTGTTATGTTCTTATGTTCTGACTCAGGACCTGAGCTACAGAGACTGCCTAGAGGATTGACTCAATTACACCATTTCATTGCCAACCACGTCAACTTCTACATTCGTATACTGCATCAACTGTAAATATTTTACTCAAGCACATGCTCCAAACCATTAGTAACAGCCATAGTAATTGATTGTGATTTCCTTAGACCTTCCAATGCCTGGTGTGACACTCAGCTATGAGACAATAATTGATGCCACAGATATATTGCAGAGAAAACATGTGATACATTTTCTTTTTTTGGTCTTTATAATATGGATCCGTTGGTTGGTTCATCCATTCAATTGAAGTCCTGAATCAAATATAGTAATTTAGTTTCCACACTGAATGAACTTTATAGATGATTCAATTGAATAAATTAAAATTTGTATTGGAGTGAATTACAAATAATCAGGCCAGGTCCTGAACCTCCTGAATACTGGTTAATCTAAAATAATTATTTTTTAACAAGAATGTCTGGCAAGCTTTCTGTCCAGCTAGGACCACCCTACCAATTCGGGCTTTGGTTTGCAGGGATAACAGGAGCTAGATAGGATGATTTCTTGCTCCCAGTAACTTGCATGCTGTTTGGAGTTCTACCTATGAGCAAGGTTGTTTGTACTGTCATTTGCAGTGCCCTGGAGTCCAGCAGATCCATCTGGCCCAGGATTGGGATTACCGTACCATCATAGAGGACCTGCTTGATTCTGATATTCCGTTGCCAAACATGTCACCTTGCAGCCAGCTCAGCTCCATGGAGACCCTAATTAAACCCTTCCTCCCTCCTCCCCCCATCCCCTGAAGGATGGCCATTAGATGGTTGTTTAACATCTGCCAAGCGTAGGAATCCAAAGGAAGAAATGTTTTGTTGGTGGTGCTGATGTTTTAAAATTCCACTTTGGTCTAGATTTACTCAAGTTCTAGAATTTGGAAAATTCTTAAATACAAACCATATTATGAATCTTGTTTTTTTGTAAGTCTCTTTTAAAAAAGACAGAAAAAACAGCTTCAAGGTTAAGACTGAACCTTCAGCCACTCTGCTCCCAACCTCTGGAATTCCATTCTGCAATCCCTCCGCCTTGCCCTCTCCTTAGTCTCTCTAACAAGTCCCTCCTCTTCGACAGTCCCATCGGTCACCTCTCTCCCCTTCTTTCTATCCCCTCCCCTCAATCCCAACACCAGCTCAGGTCTGAAACACTGACTGTCCAAAGCCTTGGGACGTCCTGCCGAAGTGAAAGGTACTATACAAATGTCATTTTATTGTTGTTATATCAATAGAGTAAATCTAGATCCCAAATAGAAATTGCTGAGAACACTCAGGAGGTCAGGCACCATCTATGGAGAAAAGAAAGTGAGTCAACGTTTCAGGTCCACGACCTTTCGTCAGAACCTAGACCCAGATGGGTTTTCTCTCCTTTACTTGCAAAGCAATTATGGAAATTATATTTCATCTCCATTCACTGATTTCACTATAAAACTAAAATAGTTGGAATGCCTGTGCGAAGGACAAATTGTATAATATTGCAGTGTTTGCAATAGGATTTGCAATGGGATGTCCCGATGTGCAAAACGCTATACAAATGTAATTTTTGTTGTTGTTGTTTATAATTATGTTGGTGGCAGCACTGAGACTGTCGTTTTAACAATTAATCTCGGTGTCAAGATTGGTTAGCTATAGTTCTTGTCAACAACCAGTTAATGTACCAGCTCACAACTGAAGCTACTCTACCCCCAAAGGTGCTATGCTTCCTGGATAAACTTCAAAGGCACCCAGTCTGTCAACCGATGGTAGGGCAGGTTGTTGGGGGATATGGAGCAGATCGGAGCCCACTGAATGGAGCAGGTTCATAGGGGGACAGCAAGTCAGAGAGATAGGAGGGGGCACAGCTATGAATGGCTTTGAAAGCGAGGATGAGGATCTTGGTTTCGATCCTCTGGGGGATGTGGAGCCAATGGAGCCGGGTGAGGGTTGAAGTGACGTGGTCACGGAGCTTGGTGCGGGAGAGCACACAAGCTGCAGAGTTATAATAATATAATAATAATAATAATAATCCTTGCATTTGATTTAGCGCTTTTCACATCTTATTGACATCTCAAAGCGCTTCTGGATGATCTGCAGCTTGTGAAGGGAAGAGCCGGGAAGGCTGATGAGGAGGGAGTTTCCATAGTTGAGCCTTGATGTGATGAATGCATGGTCAAGGGTTTCAGCAGCCTAAGGGGTGATGGAGTCTGGCGATGTTACCGAGGTGGTGGAAGGCAGCACTTGTTATGGCGCGGATATGGGGGAGGAAGGACACTTCAGGGTAAAAAAAGACATCAAGGTTCCTGACTGACTTTGAGAGGTGGAGAGTGCAGCCTTGGATGCTGATACTGCCAGCGCCAGAGGGAGTGGGATGAGAGAAAGGAGCAAAGCTGGGAGGCAACAACTCTTTCAAGGGCTTATGACAGAAAGTGGAGGTTGGAGATGGGCCGATAGCTCAAAAGCATTTAACATGCTAGAAAGCAAAGAAGAGCCAGATATTTATTCAGTTTTTTTTCAGGAAGATGTCAGTAGATGCACTACAACTGGTTTGCTTGGGTTCTAATCCAACGACAACTTGCATTTATATATAGAAGTGCCCTTCATACGGGGCAGTATCATGGAGCATTTTGATGTTCCATACATCAATTATTTCCAAGGTGGAGCAAATTATTTTCTCACCTTTAATCTTCGGAACATGAGTGCACTCATTCACAGCCTTGCTCCCTCCTATCTCTCTGAACTGCTGTCCCCCTATGAACCTGCCCACTGCCATCATTCAGCGGGCTCCGGTCTGCTCCATGTCCCTTGCCCGACCCGCCCCACCATCGGTGGATGGACTTTCAGCCTCTCTGTTCCCACACTCTGGAACAGTCCACTTTGCCTCGCTTCCTCCCTTGCTTCCTTCCAGGCCGGTCTCAAGACCCGCCTCTTCAATTGTGCCTTCTGCTGCCCTCCCAACTCTCTCCCTTGCCTCCTACCTCTCTCCCTCCCTTCCCCCATATCCTGCTCCTCTCCCTTGCTCGGGTCTGATCCTGACTGTTCAGCACCTCGGGACTGTCCTCCCCAAGTGAACGGTGCTCTATAAATGTAATTTTGTTGTTGTTGTACACCAAGGCTGTTCCGACAGTTTATTATTGAATATTTATTTAATTATTTGATCATTATTAAAAACATATTATTTAATCTCAAAACCCTCCTCTTCAACTGTGCCTTTGGTCACCGTCCTTCCTCCACTGTCCTCTACCTTCCCCGATCCTGACCCCCGGCTTGGGTCTGAAATACTGACTGTCCAGCATCTTTTGACATCCACCTGAAAGGCTATACAAATGTAATTTTGTTTTTGTTGTAATATCCTGGGAACAAGAATGGCAATTCCGGCCATTCAGCCCAGTCTATCCATTTGCTGCCCTTTTCTCTACATCTCTCAATGTTGTTACCTCACAAATATTTGTTTCAGCTTGTTACATTTTTAACTGGTACTTGATGCAAATGCCTTCAATATTTAAATGCTTAAATCATGTCCTGTTCAATCTCGCTTTTAATAAAAAGCTTAGCCTCTTTCAAATAAGTGGCTAATGATCCAAAATGTATTGAATGGATGGACGTCCTCCCTACGTGAAAGGCGCTCTATAAATGTAATTTTGTTGTTGCAGTTGTCTCTATTTTCTAACCCAACTCAAATGCAGCTTTATCCTTGGTAGATCTTTGATACTTTATTGATACTTGATAACTCAAACTGAAAGATTTTTATTGTGCTGTTATATACCTGCGAGAATCTTCTTTTTTTATTGCTTCAAAAGCCATAATATAATTTCACTGTAATTAGTAAATGCTTTTTTTATGACATCTTTCAATATTTTTACTTGTACAACAATATTGATAGAGTGGATAAGTATTGAATTTTTGCCAAGAGATTAATCTTTGTTAGTGCCGATGTGAAAGGTAATCCATATATAAAATTTTGTTTGTATCATTACATTTAAACAAACAGCCTATGTGCACATTGACTGGTTCTATGCCTTGCCTCCCTTACTGCAGTGCTACACTTCATGTACAATCTTGCTTCAATGTCTGATGGATGATTCAACATAGTCCAGTAAAAATGTGGCATACCTGATGAACTAATAAAAAATATAGTAAACTTTGCATTTCTTGGCCTCCAACCTATCCACTGTGCAGCACTCTAAGTAACCTATCCCATGTGAAGGACACTGTATGAATGCAGTTTGTTATTCAAAGGCTTCACAGGATAAAGTCTAAAGTATAGTGATTGTATTTTGTATACAAACTCATAAGAACATAAGAATAAGGAGCAGGAGTAGGCCATTCGGCCTCTCGAGCCTGCCCCACCATTCAATAAGATCATGGTTGATCTTCTAATCTAACTCCACCTGCCAGACTTATCCCCATATCCCTTAATCCCTTTATCCATAAGAATCTTTCAGGCAGCAAATTTCAGCAGCCAGTTTGCACACAGCAATATCCAACAGCCACATATGAATGACCAATTTTATCTGGAAGATTGTTGGCCAGGACACCAGGGGAAACTTTTATTTTCAAATAATGGCATGAGATCTTTGATGTCCACTTAAACAGGGAGACTGGGATGTTGGTTTAGCATTTCATCTCACCTTCAACAACGACAACAAAATTACACTTATGTAGTGCCTTTCACGTCGGGAGGACATCCCAAAGTGCTGAACAGTCAGGTCGGGACCTGAGCAGGGGAGGAGGGTAGGTGGAAGGGGAAGGAGAGTGGGAGAGGGGGAAGAGTTAGTAGGGCAGCCGAAGGTGCGATTGAAGAGGAAGGTCTTGAGACCGGCCTTAAAGAAGGAAAGGGAGGAAGCAAGGTAGAGGGACTGCGGGATGGAGTTCCATAGTGTGGGGCAGAGAGGTGAATGCCCGGCCACCGCTGGTTGGGTGGTTAGGGCGGTGGACACGGAGCAGGCCTGAGTCTACTGAATGGAGGGTGCAGGCAGGCTGAGAGGGAGAAAGTGGGTCAGAGAGATATAGGCAGGGGCAACGTCGTGAATGGCCTTGAAAGTGAGGATGAGGGTGTACTGCTTTCAACAATGCAGCTCACCCACAGCATTGCACTGGAGTGTCAGCCTCGACTGCACAAACTCAAAATCCCAACATGGGTCCACAACATTCTGACTCAAAGATGAAAGTGCTACCAAATGAGTGGTGGGTGACTGAAATTTGAAATAAAACATCCAGGAATAAAATCAGCAAAATATGACCCTAATGGTCTGCAAAGATTGATAAACTTGTAAAGCATTTGGACAATGTGAAATAAATCTGGACTACATTCTACAAAATATGCTTGATTTTGTTAAATCCCTTGGATCTGAGTCATTACCTAGTTATGCTGAGCTACAATTGTGGAGTGATCTATATACTAATCTCAAAATTGGTGCTTGGATCAAATTGAGGCGAAGCTGGAGATATCTTAACATGGGCGGGTTAATGCTGGTGAGGTGCTGGTAGATTGCAGTTTTTTCTTCCTCAGGATATTAGTAGAATCTGCAATCTAGAGATGTTTTGACAGAATAAATCACGAGGAGAAATTCCACCTAGGTCTAAATTTACACTAATTCATGTAGAATTTCATAACATTGAGAACTTGGCAAATTGTTGAATTCAGACTTAACTTTGAAATCTAATTTTCATACCTCTTAAAATCTTTTTACAGGAAACAAGCTACAGAATTTGGATTGTATAAAGAATTTACCAACTTCTGCTCTATGAAATGCTGACAAAAGAAAGCAAATCTGGACGCAGATGGAATTTCTGCCCCTACAATTGAGAGTACAATCAGCAAACATATAACAATTGAATAATAGGATATGTAACATATTAATCAGGTATATACTGTAATTGGTTATAAATTCAATTATTTGGGTGTATAACATATCAATAGTTTAAGAAATATGATTGAAAGGAATGATTAACATGGATTTAAGCAAAGTGAGTCAAGAAAGTAATAATTGGTCAAATAGTGAATACAGAAACCTATGAAGGCAGGAATTTTAATTTGTCAAAAAATATAAAACTGAATTCAAGACATGATTCCAGTTTTTAAATTAATGAAAGATATCAATAAGATGGATGTAGGAAAGTGCTACACACCAATGCATGATAAGAAATTCAGGGGGGGATAATTATAAGCTAAAGAAGTCCAAGCAATTTATGGATCAAACTTTTCATCTTGAGAGTTATGAAGCAGACTGATACCTACTGTGAATACTAAATTAGTACCATATTTTAATTAATACTCCAGTGCAAAAAGTTTCTTTCTCAATGTGAATCTGAATTCTGGATGTCGAGACATCCTCCCAACATGAAAGGCACTCTACAAATGTCATTTTTAATTTGAGAGGCTTATTGCAGTTTCTGTAAGGCTATGCAATCACAAAATAATCCTTGCCACACGACCAATTATATCTAAGGGATTGTTGGCCAATTTTCTGGGAGAAACTCTCTTCTCATCTCAAATAGTGTCATTTGATTTTTAACATCTGAACAGGCACATGAAACGTCGATTTGACATCTCATCCACGGTACAGTACCTCTCAGCCTGAAGCACGCCCCAAGAAAGGCACTCGATTGTCAGCCTAGATTGTGAGCTCAAGGTTCTGTCATGCAAATTCTGCATGACAGAACTTTTCATCCGTTTGAACCCACAACCTTCTGACTGAGAGGCAAGAGTGTTTACAGCTGAGCGAGACTTATATATTATCTTAACCAGAAGGTAAGGCAGGCTTTCCAGCTTCTACAGTTTTCTAGCACCAGAAAACACTCACATTAAATAATGTTCCACATATGTTTGCATATCTTGATGTTATTGTATAAATAGCAAGATGATGTCAAGATCTTCACCTATACATGTACTGTATTGATTATCGAGGACTGTTTGCAACTTTGCTCAGGTGACATGTTTGCACCCAACCTTTTCTATCTTTCTGTTATGTTGCAAGTGGAGATTGCAAAACCAACCTAGGTTAATGTATATGCAATTCTTTTACGATGATCACTTCAGGGCTACTCATGCTGCAAATCCAACTGTACATATGTATGTGTAATATGGAGAGGTGACTGGCAATCCTCTGACTGAGGGCTTCCTGAAACTAAAGCTAAGATACATTACTTCTGAAACAAATTAGTAATAGATACAATTCAATGGGAAGGCTTACATTTGAGATAACCAGGTTTCAAATATGCAACAGATTCCTATTAAATATATAGGTTTATCATACTCTAATTGTTAAGAATATCAAGCTTTCCATGTTGCTTTTACAAAGGGTAAGCTTATTATATAGATACTATTTCTGGAGGAGAATATATTATAGGCCCTACAATCTGTGATTTATCTGCCTATCTAACCTAAGAATGTTAAGGTTGTCAGACTCTGGGTGCTGATCTCTGATGAGATAGGTTACAAATTAAATGCAGTAATTCAAGAAACAAAATGTCTAGCTATTTAGTGTGATTTAATGTGTTTGGAGAAATTTGCAGGTTCCTCAGCCGCTTTGGACATATAAATTGCCACCAGCTCAGGCAATATCTCTTCAAAGGCAGTTCATTTACCAATGTGACCACTTGAGTCTGATATAGTCCATTACTTCTGTTTAAACACATAGTGTCTAACTTGTTCCCTCACACAGTCGTATGTAGCAATTTCCCTTTTCTAAGATGCTGGTATTTCAGATTACATATACTGATGCTCCACTTGCCTTAGGTTAATTCAGAACATGAATTTATATTCAATGAAGAGTAAGAAATGTAACCTGAAGTAGAATTGAGTCAAACTACTTTCCAGAAACTGAATAGTTTATTAGGAGTGAGTGCAGCTTTGAGACAGATATCAGAACTAATCTTAAGGTAGGCACGATGATTGGGCTGAGACAAAATGTTTTTTGCTTGGTTCATGCTTCAATAGCTTTGAATCTTTTCAAAATTCTGGAATTAATTTGTGCAAGGCTGGTTACTTGCTGCTCCTCTTGAGAAAGCGAGCGTAAGTGCATGAAAGCAATCAGGTGTGTTTTGCACTTCAGTAACATTTGTCTACTTTGTACAAAGAACAATTCCCATGGGATCATGAAACCGCCATTTGAAGTTGAGTTTTCTGCAAATGCTTGCTGTATATTATTCTCACCAAATATGCATTAGTGAACAGACTGTCCTGGCTAACAATTCCCCAGATAAGATTGATCATTCACTTCTTGGCTATTTGTAGAATTTTGCTATGTACAAAATTGGCTTCCACAGTTGTCTAAAAAATACAGTCCCTCTGCAGTTTATCCTGTGAAACCCTTTGAGACATGAAAGGTGCTATGTCAAATGCAAGGATTATTTATTTATTTAATGATCTCTGGACAATGTTCAGGACAGATTAATGTTGAACGCAGACAAATCACATCTAAATGTGTAACTGGGGGAGAAAAATTAGATAAGGATAAAATATACCGTGAATGTTAATATTGTTACCAGTTTGAGTCCCTGTGAAATTCAAGCTTTAAAAAACGCTAAACACCTGAACGCTCACATTAGCTGCAGGGATAAGTTGTCAATAATGAACAGAACGCTAAAGAGTAGAATTATGTCTATTTAATTAAAAGGATTTCTTTAGCTTCACGGCTATACTGCATACAATATATGCTAGGTCATCTAGGAAGGAACCATTGCAATCTGTTTATATCTAGTTAATTGAACTTTGCTACTTCAGCCAACTGCTGCTAATGAAAGAAGGTTCACGTGGGCTCGCCAAGTCCATCCTAATTCTAGAGCTGTCTTAGAACTGCCATTTCCTTAATCCATTTTAAGATAGTGGTTCAGAAAATTGCAGAAATTAATAAAACTTTTAAATGGAACTCATGTTTACAGAAACAGATTGGTAGGGGAACTTGGTTATTCTGGAAAGTGACCTGCCAAGAGGTAGTCACTTATACAGTATATAATTCTAAACCACTGGGTAAGGCCAAGTCACCCTTATTCCTTCTAGTTACTGAAAGAGGCCCATTCTGGTATGTTAGCCCATATGTCAGATGATACTATATTCAGCAAAGACTAGTCTTCCAAAACAATTCGAATCTATTTTTAATGTGCTACACTTTAATAACGTGGGACAGAGGGATAGACATCTTGAAATTCATTGTTAGAGATTTGGAAAACCACAGTTTCCAAAATTATGAACAGTCTTATATTTTGAGGCAATTGTCCTAAAGTTAAGACCATGAGAAATTTCAGGCTTCAGATTATTCAGATGTTCAGAAACATGAGCTGGTGGTTCAGTGTTCTGTGTGGAGTGTACAACAAGGGGACAATATAATCAAGTGAGAGATGTGAAAGCAGATGGAACTGAATATTTAATATAATTTTCAAAAAGGGAGACCTTTTGATTGAACTTGAGGACAAACCACAAGTATTTTTTATCTCCATATACAGTTGATAAACAAGATGCACCGAAACAGCACAAGGATGTCACATCAAGCATCCTACCAGTATGGAAGATTGTTAACAGTATGGAAGCTTATCAAACCATGTCTTATTTTAACCAAACTGAGCGTAAATGACAGATTTTCACATTTAATTTTAGTTTTATCCTGATTTAGGCACTGCTTTCAAGTCTGAAGGAATCCCTAGATTTTACAGTTGAACAAATAGTTAAGGAATTGATTTCCCGTAGTATTTATTTTATTTATTTTAGTGCCTTCAGACCAGCATCATTCAGTGCAGTTGAAGTAATATTATAATTATGTTTTTTGGCACGTGTTTTAAACCAAAAATGTAGCCGCATCCAAGCAATAACCCGCTCTGCCTTCCCTCATCACCACAATATTGCCTGACTCCATCATTACCTTAACCCCAAGGCTGCTGAAACCCTCATTCATGCCTTCATTACATCCCGGCTTGACTACGCAAATGCCCTGCTTGTCAGCCTTCCATAGGCTGCAGATAATCCAGACCTCTCCGCCGCATGTCCTCTACCTCTCCAAGTTTCATGACCCCATATCCCCCATCCTCGTCCAATTTCATTGGCTCCCCATCATCCAGAGGATCTAATTCAAGATCCTGGTCCTCACATTCAAAGCCCTCCATGGTCTCATCCCACCCTACATCTGCGACCTCCAAAACCCCTACCAACCTTTCTGATCAGCAAGCTCCAGCTGCCACTGGCAGGCAAGCCTTCAGCCACTATCCCCTCTCTGGCCTCCTTCAAGTCCTGTCTGAATCCCCTCCTCTTCGATGGTCTCATCAGTCACCCCAACTCCCCCCCTTTCCCTCCACCCTTCCAGTCCCCGACCCCAGCTCAGGTCTGTCCAGCGCCTTGGGATGACCTTCTGACGTGAAAGGCACTATACAAGTGTGATTTTGTTGTTGTTGGAAATCTGTTTATGTGGATGTGACCTCTCCTGACAAATAAATAGCCTGGAGTCTGTTCCACCACCAGTATCAAAGACCTGTATTTTTGGCTACGTAGTCTATACTTCAAGGAGGAAAATGGAGAAGTATACAAAGGGAATATATTAGGTTTGATTGCTGTGGGAATTAAGAAATATAATTCAGTGCACATCTGCAGTTTGAAAATCAACTTAGAAATTGACTTGGAATTTGTTTAGAAATGCAAAAATGATCTTAATTTGATGGTGCAGGTCTGTCCAATTTAATATAAAGAAAAATGTTGCAACAGTGAGCAGCATCCCTCTTCGACAATTGCTTTCTGGTAGTCGGATTGATTTTCCAATAAACTGGAGACAGGAGACTGTAGTATGCATCACAAAAATGAACGAGCAGTAGAAACATTCAACTCCAAACATTTGTGTTTGCCTGCTGCTGAGGTGGCCTGCTGCCAAGAGCATTTGCATCTTATTTGAAACTTATTTAAAACTACTTCCACGCCATTTTTTTCCCATTACAGCAGCATTTTTTTCCAGTTTGTGCAAGGATTTATTCAGTGGATGTAAATTTATGCTTTGAAGAAAATACATGCACTCAACACGTCAAACCTAATGTCTTGGTAGGAACGTGAATCAGTTTTTAGGTATGTTTCAGCGTGAATGAAAATTCTACTTAAAAGTAACTGAAAGACATCAGCATTGAGTTAAGTTCAACTTTCGTTTTTGTTTGTGCTGGGTAGATAGCAATTCAAGAAAATGAAAATTAAGATGCAGATCATTCCTCACATTATTCCAGACCTTTCTCAACCAATCCCCTCCTCCAAATATGCATGTCATTCCTATTTTGCGTAGGATGTACAATAAATGCACGACAGTGAGCTTAATATACAGTCAGACAACAACAACTTATATTTATGCAGCGGTCTTCGCATGGGGCAGGGTCTCAGAGTGCCTGCACACATTAATAGTTCATTAGTTCAAATACAGGTCAAATATAGTGGCTATTTATGAATGCGCAAGTATAATCCCAAAACAGCTATAAGATGGATGGCCACGTCTTTTTAATTCATTGCCAGCCTGGTACCACTTTCATATGTTTGTCAAAAGGTTGTGGATTCAAGCCGCACATTAGTATATTAGACTTACATACTCAATTTGCACTTGCTTGCAGTCCTGGGAAGCATTGCATTGATGGATGTGTTGCCATTTGGATGAAATGTTGAACCAATGTCCCAACTGTCCATTCAGGTGGGTATTAATGATCCCATTGCATCCCATTGCCATACTGGAAAAAGAAGGTAGTTTCTCCCAGTGTCCTGGACAATAATTCCCCTAGATAAAATTGGTCATTCATATTATCGCTTTCTGTGGGGCATTCCACAAATTGTCAGAGGATACAATTCAAGATCCTGTTCCCCACCTTCAAAGCCCTCCATAGCCTTGCCCCATCCTATCTCTTAACTCTTAACTCCCTACCATCCTACCTGCCCCCTCCGCTCAGCAGGCTCCGGCCTACTCCATGTCTCCTGACCCACCCGCCCCACCATTGGCGGGCGAGCCTTTAGCCACTCTGTCCCAACCACTGGAACTCCATCCTGCAGAACCTCCACCTCGCCCCCTCCCTGGCCTCCTTTAAGTCCCGCTTCAAGACCCTCCTCTTTGATGGTCTCATCGGTCACTCCAAATCGACCTCCTTTCCCTCTACACTCCCCATCCCCAACTCCAGCTCGGGTAAAAAACAATGACTGTCCAGCACCTTGGGACGTGACCCTGATGTGAAAGACTCTACCCAAGTGTAATTTTGTTGTTGTTGTATTTGTTCACCTCCACAATATACAATCACTGCTTTCGACTGTGATGCGTATTGAGGTGTTTTGATGCTAATAATAATCTTTGCATTTGATATAGTGCCTTATCATGTCTTCGAGACATCACAAAGCTTTTCGCCGAATATACTGTAGAGTGAATTAGCTGTATATTTTGTTGGTGAGAAATGACAGGCAATTGCGCACAGCAGTGACCCACAAATGGTCATGGATTAAGTGGCCAAATTATTATTCATTTTAAAAAGAATATTTGGAAGGAAAAAGCCAATACACTAGCAGCTTGGTTCCGACTTACTGCAAGGTAAACAGAGCGTGTGGCATGAGGAAACTTGCGTAAGGTTTTGCCCTGCCTTTTGTGACAATGTGATGAGGAACTACAGTACATCAAATGCAAGTGGTATTATTTTTATTGTAATTATAACTATTTGTACCATGATAAATTAGCCATTGATTATGCCATAAAAAGTGGAATTCCTACAAGTCTAGATCAAGTTTTCTTTCAGAAGCAAACTAGGTCACAAATCAAAACTATGAATTTTTAACCGTAGGATAAAAAGCCATAAAGCTGTGGCTTCACATTAAAAGACTTCTAAGAGTGAATGTTAGTTGTAGAAAAGTATTTCAAAGTAACACCTGAGGCATTATCATATTCATTGCCATTGGAATAGAGTGGTGTGAATCCTGTTATGAACGAGACTGAGAAAGCAGCGCAGCAACAGCATCAGTATCTGTTTTAGTAATAATGCTGTGGTAAGTTACAGTAACTTATGGTAAATTATGGTAAGTTATGTAGCATGGTTTAAAAATGGTGGCATCCTATCAGTTGATTTTGTTAAGATCTCACCAGTTATATGAGAAATGCCAGTTTAGCATTCTGTGATGCAGTATGTTGGAGCAGATCAGAAAGTTGAGTGCTATTTTTATACTTAGGAAACTATCTCCATTTAGGGGGCATTTCTACTTGATTTATAGTTTAGAACTATTTCAAAAGTTTGCACCTGCTGTTAGGTTTGTCTCGCTTGCTGTTTGCTTTTAGTAAGTATGTACATTATTAGTAGTAGAAAGTACAGTTGTGTCTTTTGTAACTGAATAGCTGGTGGCCCATAATATGCCACGCCATGACTGGAATAATGCATTCACTATGTATGAGCTCAGATATTTAGCTTAGTTCCTGCATTAAACAAAAATAGCCAGCAGGTCATTGGGTCATTGTCAGCTTAATTTCCTGTGTGCACAGGACATCACATTGGCTGTGACCTAATGAACTGGAACTCAGCAATTTTTAATGTAGGAAACATAGCCAGCTGGCTACGCAGCGATTGGGGGTTCACATCAATGTTATAGCCAAATGAATACTATATTAAAGTGCCTTTTATTGAGGCTCCATTGTACAGGCATTCATTGTTTAATGTTGTAGTTTGGTTCTTGAAAAGTGCGACTTTAAGTGAAACAACGTTAAGCAAACACATTTTTCCCATAAGAATTAATGTATGAACTGGAGTTAGTTTCTTTTGGACATTTTTCATCAGAAATTTCTAAAAAAATTATACTCGCTCCCTGACTGCCTGGCCGGCTCATTCACTCGCTCCCTGACTACCTGCTCGGCTCACTCATTCGCTGCCTGTCTCACTTGCTGCTAGTCTGACTCGCTGCTGGCTGGGTGGTCTCGCTCGCTGCTGGTGTCACTCGCTGCTGGCTGGCTGGTCTCACTCGCTGCCAACCAGCCTCGCTCTCTCACTGCTGGCCTGGCTCACTCCCAGCCTGCCCATCACTCTCTTGACGGACATGCCCTAGTGCTGTCATGCCCACTTTCCACTCGCTGGCAAACAACATAAAAGCGAACGTTGCAACATTAAATGAATATATGTTCCCAGTGTATCAGCAACGTAATAACGAAAGAATGTTAACCGAGGCAACGTTAAACGGGATTTACCCATAGTCAAAAGCTTGTTCCATGAATACACAGCAAGTTTTTATCTGTCAGCAAGTGAATTTAGAAGATTATGTGTGTACAGTATTTACGTAACTCAACACAGTGCCTTAGTACATTAGGTAGCCTGTTTAATAATGGTTGCCTCATTTTTGTTAGACCTGATCAAGAATACAATTTTATGAAAAGTACCAACTTAGCAAAATACAAAGTTGTGTCTGCAAGCAAATTGTACAGGAGAGAAGTGTTTACACTTTGGAAAGTATCTGCATTTAGGTGCATTCCTACATGGTTTATAGTTCAGAACAATTTCCAAAAGTAGGATTGGTGGACTCAACTTGTGTATTATCAAATGACATAGGTGCAGTATTATTTGGAGGCCCGATAATACATCAATATTATTAAATAATAAATAAATTAATATTAATCATTTATATCATAGAATGGGTAGCATTATTATTTAAAGTAATAATAATCATGATGGCCATTTGATTGTTACACAATTAATGATAACTGTGTGAAATCAAACATGATTGTTCTGCCCTTGGCCTATTATTCCGGATCAAGCTATTTGATAGTCACAGGTTAATGTGGATACTGATAGGAAATATCAACAGACACAACAACAACTTAATAATAATCCTTGCATTTGATATCGCGCTTTTCACATCTTATCGACGTCCCAAAGCGCTTCACAGAAGATACTGTAAAGTGAATTGACTGTATATTTGTGAGCGAATCGCGGCAGCCAATTGCGCACAGCAGTGTCCCACAAACAGTCGTGGATTGAAATTACCAATTTTATTATTGTGGTTTCTTTGGGACTTGCATTTATATAGCATGCCTCACACAAGGTAGCATCCCAGAGCACTTGAAAGCGACACAGCATAACTGTGAGCTGGTCTTTAGATACAACCTGAAGATAGAAAACGAAGCAACGCAGAGGGATAGAGGAAAAGTGTTCCAGAGTTTGAGGGCGGCCAAGTGTGGCCACTGCTGTTCGAACAGAGGGCATGAGGGACATGCAGGAGGCTGGAGCCAGCAGAATGGAGGCAGTGGGTAGTGGGTTGGGAACTATGAGGGTTGGAGAGGTATGGAGGTGCTAGGGCATGAAGAGATTTGAAGATGAGTGTGAAAATCTTGAAATCAATCTGTTCAGCCGTAGGGTGCCTGGCTGTAACTGGTGTGAAAAGGGTATGGAATTTAGTACGGATGAGTATGATGGCAGTCGAGTTTTAATCAACTCAAGGTGCAGCTGGGGAGACCAGCAAGGACAGTATTTGAGTAGTTGAGGCTGGAGGTGACAAACACTCACTCCAAAAAACACAACTACAAAAGGTAATCTGAATTTGAAAGAGGTTTCACAAAATTTTGTTTAAAGTTACAGATTTCAAAAGTGACAAAGAGAACTGAAATGTTGCTTCCATGGATCATGAATATAACCAGAATTAAATGAATTTACTATCCTGAAATTGTTGCATGTTCATGATCAGTTACGTTCTGACACATTTCTCCCTGAATTGCTGATGATCACTATTTTTAATCCACGCTGATCAATACCTAACCATTGTGCAATCTGTGTAGGTTCACAACTACATCACTCCCACCCTCGCCCATCTCCACTGGCTCCCCATCACCCAGAGGGTCGAATTCAAGATCCTCGTCCTCACTTTCAAGGCCATTCACTGCCTTGCCCCCGCCTATCTCTCTGACCTACAGTCTCCCTATCAGCCTGTCTGCACCCTCCGTTCAACAGACTCAGGCTTACTCCGCGTCCCTAACCGCCCAACCATCGGTGGCCGGGCTTTCGGCCTCTCTGCTCCCACACTGTGGAACTCTATCCCGCAGCCTCTCCACCTTGCTTCCTCCCTTTCCTCCTTCAAGGCCGGTCTCAAGAAGTTCCTCTTCGGAATTACCTAAACCTGTAATTCACATCCCTTACCCAAATCACACTAAATGTCAGCCCCGTCTCAATTGTGCATTGTAGAAAACAGGCTGATGTGTAACTTGCAGATGGATCACACCCACTGTATCAATCAAACAACAAACAAACAAACAAAACTTACATTTATATAGCGCCTTTCACGTCGAGAGGACATCCCAAGAGACTATTGGCACATTCTCACAACCAGATGTTCAGGAATTGGACACTTCTCCCACCAGACTGTGTGTACAACCAAAACTGTCAGATAGCACAGGCATAAATTTATTGTTGGCCCATGAGAGAATATATATCCCGCCAATTAGACTCTGTATAATTGCTTGTTACAGGACCATCAGACCATCTGGATTCAGACTCCACTATAACCATGAGGTAAAAAAAAATCTAATCCAACTACATGTACTTAAACAATATAAGTTAACCTCTCCCCCCACACCCCCTGCCCCCTACCCCCACCGCCCCCCTGCCCTCTCACCCCACCCACAATCTATGGCATCTGCAGATAAAGTCACTGTCCAACATAAAACTGGGCAGAACCACTTTCCTCTACCTCCACCACATGACCCATCGCTGACAATATCTCCCGCCACACACTGCAGAAACGCCAGTCCTTTGGCATTTCTTGGCTGGGCGACACAAATACCATCCTCGCCGGTCTCCCCTCCTCCACTACTCACAAAATGCAACTCATCCAAAACTCCATTGCCTGCATTCTAGGGTTCGTTGATATGGAAATTTTCTGATTTAGATATATCGACGGGCTCATATTGAGATATACCGATATATCGATATTTTCGGGGGGTTCGTACTGCGCATGCGCACATGTCATAAGGTGCATGCGCATTCGGGGTGCGCGCACATTCGGAGGTGCGCTCGTATTTGGAGGTGCGCGCACATTCGGGGCCTATCTCCTCAGGAAGTAAATATCTATCTCTCTCTGTGTCTCTCACACTCACTCTCTCCATCTCTGTGTTTTTCTGTCTGTGTCTCTCTCCTTTCTCCCCCATCTCTATCTCTCTCTCTCTATCTCTCTCTCCTCTCTCTCTCTCTATCTCTCTCTCTCTCTGTCATCTATCTCTCTCTCTCTCTGTCATCTATCTCTCTCTCTCTCATCTATCTATCTATCTCTCTATCTACCTATCTACCTATCTATCTACCTATCTATCTACCTATCTGTATATTATCACATCCACCCCCCCTCCCCCCTGCTGCCGCGTCTCTCCCCACCCCCCCATCTCTCCCCCCCCACCATGTGTCCCCCTCCTCCCCGTCTCTCCCCCCCGCCGTCTCTCTCCCCCCCCGCCATCTCTCTCACCCCCCGTCGTCTCTCTCCCCCCACCGCCGTCTCTCTCCCCCCCCCCCCCACCGTCTCTCTCCCCCCCGCCGTTTCTCTCCCCCCCACTGCCATCTCTCTCCCCCCCCCCCGCCGTCTCCCTCCCCCCCCCCGCCGTCTCTCTCCCCCCCCACCTCTCTCCCCCTCCTCCCCTGCCATCTCTCTCCCCTCACCCCTCACATGCCTGTATATTGTATTCGAGGACTATGAATACAATATGGCGGCTTTGCACCTCAGTCTGTGCATTGTGTATAGAGATGAGCATTCTGGGTCTTGTAGTTCAGTGCACGCGCATTCTGATTTTTTCAATATATCGATATTTTTAAAATGCCTATATCGGCATATCGATATGAAAATTATATTGGATATAACCGATATATCAATATATCGCCGGACCCTACTGCATTCTCACCTGCACTAAACTCCACACCCCAATTATCCCAATTGTTGCCAAACTCCATTGGCTCCCTGTCACAAAGTGGATAGATATTCACTCTAGTGTTCAAATCCCTCCATTGCTTGGCACCCCCCCTATCTCTCCTCACAGCGCTACACACTGCCTCCATTTTTCTGGCACCAGCCTTCTCCTTATACCCTCAAATCCTCCATTCCACCATCGGCTGCTGTGCCCTTAGCTACTAAGCCCCAAAGCTATAGAACTCTCTTCCTCAATCCTTTTGTCTTGCCCCTTGAAGACCTTACTCTTCGATCGCACTTATGGTCCCCTCCTCCTGGCTTGGCATCTGATTCCGACCTTTGCAAGTGCTCTGAGATGCCGCCCGCCATGAACAGTGCTATATTCAGCTGGAATACTGTGTTCAATTCTGGTCACCACACTACAGAAAGGATGTGAAGGCATTGGAAAGGGTACAACGAAGATTTACTAGGATGGTGCCAGGATTGAGGGATTTCAGCTATAAGGAGAGGCTAGATAGGCTAGGGTTATTCTCTCTGGAGCAGAGAAGATTGAGGGGAGACCTAATAGAGGTTTATAAGATCATGAGGGGTTTCGACAGGGCAAATAGAGAAAAACTATTTCCACTCGTGACTCGTGGTCACAGATTTAAGATAGTTTCAAGGCGAAGTAGAGGGGAGCTGAGGAGAATTTTTTCACTCAGCGAGTTGTTCGAATCTGGAATGCATTGCCTGAAAAGGTGGTGGAGGCTGATTCGATAACAACTTTTAAAAGGGAATTAGATCTTTATTTAGGGAGAACAGGTCTATTAGGCTATGGGGAGCGGGCAGGGCAGTGGGATTGAATCGCTCTTTTCAAAGAGCCGGCACAGACTAGATGGGCCAAATGGCCTCCTTTTGTGCCGTAAAATTCTATGAATCTATGAATCTATGAATCAATACAAGTTGTTGTTGTTGAGTCACAACCCTGATACAACAGATGTGATCCCTAGTCTATGCTGCAGTATCTTGTTTCAGCCAAATAGAGTAAGGTTGCTACAAATGTTTACAATATCCCTGGGTTGCAGAGAGCGAGCAGAGGATTATAAATAAGCCAGGCTTCTTGCTTTGATCACTTTCCAGGGTCCCTACTGGAAATGGATGCGTGGGGGTGTTGGGCAAGGGCAAGATTGAGCTCAGCTGTTATGCTCCACAGTTGTAATCGCTTACCAACACTCCCTGTCCAGACTCAAACATGAATAATGATCATTTTGAATAAGTTATTAGGCAGTGGCCAGTGCCTATTGGAATTGCATCCAACATGAGTCTGTTTCTTTAGTATGTGAGAGGATAATATTGGAGGAAAACATACAAGAAAAATAAAAATTGTCAGGTAATAAAATGCAAGCACAATTTTTTAAAAAAATTTCTGCTGCTGCATTTCTGGCACAACAGAGTAAATGGAAGATCTTCTGTAAATGTAAATACTCAAATGCAAAACTCAACTCTCAGCATTAGTTAAATAAATGGTTTTAGCCATTCTGCCAGCCACTCTGGATTTTATCTAAGAGTCTCTCAAACTCACCTCTTCCCTCCCCACATTTATAGTCCACATATCCTCCTCTTTGATTGCATTTATGATCAGCTTTACACCCCCTCTTCATTCCATCTTTGAGATATGACTCCGTAATTAATGTATTAGATATTACCTACTATTAGAATGTAACTTACCCAGAATCCTTTAATAATGACGATCTTAGCAGGGGTTAAAAGTAGCTTTGCTGGACTGGCTAAAGTCAGCTTCTGATTACATTCCATATTTTCCTGGGAAGATGTGCACTGAGCTGAGATAATGAGCAATCAGGTCCGTGAGCATAGATGTATGAATAATGGACAACAGAAAGAAAAGGCTACAGCCTTATAAACCTGCCTATCTCAAGATTGAGAAGTAACCAGGCTGTGGAAGGCTGCCCAAAGGTTGTCCATATCTCTCTCTGCAAAGTAGCTTGAGGAAGGCGGGTGTTTATTTTGTTTCTTCCAGAAGAAAAACTACAGACAAGTAAACCATCTTGTAGAAGATGAAGTGATGAAGGGTCATCTACCAACTGGATAACAAGAAATCGATTCGGGAAGAGAATCAGAAGAGACAGGGAGTTGGAACTAGGAATCATGAACCATATTTTAGCTTCCAAAGAAGTAAAATCAAGACTAATACTTAGACCACTGTCAACAACTTTATCGACAATCTGAAACTAAGCAACAGTACTGTAGTACTGCATATTTTTTGCCAATTGAATGGGCAGCTGTACAACAGTACCTGAATACCTTTTGGTGGACATTAAATTAGACAATAAATTGGGCTTTACTCCTCCATCCCATCTATAACATTTGGTTTGGCTGACCTTAATCGTTGGGAACTGTTTGTGGATATGTAAGCATTACTCTGTTACATTCTTTTAACTGCCTATAACCATTACTAATTTGAAATAATAAAACTTGATTAAGTGTACAAGATTTCTGTCAGTCTGTACTTCACTGCAGGGTTAAATTGGACATCTTACAAGACCTGAAAGGAGGACACACAGGGAGGAAGCACAAAGAAAGTGGAATGGAATTCCAGAGGTGATAGGGACAGAATCTTTACCTAATTGCTGATCAGTACATTTTAATTAATGCTATCTTTGTTAGCCAGGTTAGTACACATTCAATGTGTTTGTGCATGTTTTCACATTATTTTCAATACTTCTTATGTTGAGTGCAGACATCTTCAAGGGTCCCTTTGGTTAGTTAGGGTATTTAGAGGTTGCCTCAGCATCTGAGCAGGCAGAAAAGGCCTGTGCCCACTATTTATTGCCACTCTAATATGCTGACAGGCTGCAGCAAGTTCATGACTCAACAGATGCTGCATTCGCAGCAGTATAATCCATTGGAGTATTTTGTTTTACCTGGATAATTGTTAAAAACTAATTTATAGTGGCAGTGCCTGCCCAAAGTCAGTATTATCTGTCTTAGCACAGACACACTATATGCTGCCTACAAAATTGGTGGTCTATTTCCATTAGAGAAACGCTGTCTCTTTGGGATTTTTTCTCCCTAACATTGCAGCTGATCTAAAAATTGTTTGCTTTCCTCATGCTCTTTGTCTATTTTTTAAATGGTTCCTCTCTTACCAAATATCAGTTTTTGTTTCCCCCCAGGAATGAATATGAAGGTTAAAAAACGTGAACACATAAAAATTGTCTCTTGCTCTCAGTATCACCAGGAATTGGTCCTGGGGCCGCAACATGCGCAATTCATTCCTATTGAAACATACATTGGCTTTCCACACAGCATTAGCAACAGATATTGTCATGTCAATCGTAGGTTATCGTATTGTACATAATATTGGGGATAGGGAGTCATCCCACTCAATTCCTATTAACCCTGTAAGACCTAATGGGTAGGATGGTGCTAGCAAGACAAGCAACAGGAAAGCTTGCCAGACATCAATATCAATGGCTTTCCCTGGTTAGACTCCGGCAGTAGCCCTACAGACACTCTGGGGTCCCCAAGCCTTGGCTATTGCCTAACATTTTCTGGAATTAGGTAAGCAGGATGCATCCCTCGAAGGAGAGAATGCGCATTCCATCCCAACAATCCATCTCTGGGAATTCCATGTGTAGGTGGGAAGCATAGAAATCTCATCTTAGTTTGGTTGCTCTTAAGTACGGTGATGGATGTCTGCACATGTCACACATCCGACTGACCAAAATAAATAAACCAAGTAAATAACCCATCAAATCACAGAAGCATAGAATATTACCACGGTGAAGGAGACTATCTCTGGCTTTGCTTTCATAAAAAAAAACTGCCCCCTCCCTCCCAGATTAGGCTCCTGTCAGAGATGTGAAGTGCTTTGAGACGTTGAAGGCACCATACAAAGTCAAATTATTGTTGTTGAGTACATTTTTGGTACTTAAGTTACTAAATCTTCAAACTTTCAATAAACTGAAGTGTCCTGAATACTAGGCAATGTTAATGTGCAATTATAAAGTGTGTACCGACAAAAATATTTGTAATAATGCTGACAACTTTTGTAGAATTTATTAATTCTTTGCTTTGTTTAAAACTAATAAATTAGTTTTAATTTATTAATACATTTCTGAATGAATTCCAGACACATTCAAAGTATGTATACCAGGAGCCCTTGTTGGGCAAGAAGGCTGGTGTGTGTGTGTGTGCGTGTGTGTGTGGCAGTGGGAGATAGAGGGGTTGGGGGGAATCTGTGTTGAGTACACCCTGGGTCCAGTCGATAATTTTTTTTTCTTATCAATTATTTTCAGCATTGTAAAATTTACCTGGGATTTTCAAATGTTTATCATTACTGTTGGCCTTGAGAAGGAAGACTTGAAGTCACTTGTTACTCTTTGTCTAGCTTTGCTTCCTTTGAATTATTCCCGTGGCAATGGCTTGTTATGCTTTATTAAACAAAAATGTTTCCGCTGCAGAGACAGAACAAAATAACATTCGAACTGCATTGAATAGGAATTAGTTCATCTCTGCATTCATTATCCCTTCTGAAAGGTAATAGGAGCTTGTGCCTTATCCCCCTGTTTATATTTTAAAGTAATTATTTTCATGAACAAATATTCTGCAAATTGCTGTTATTTTGCCAATAATAAAATGATGTATTTTATGTAATATGATTATAACTTACAACAAAAACAGAATTACACATAGAGTGCCTTTCACATCGGGAGGATGTCCCAATGTGTTGAACAGTCAGGTCAGGACCCGAGCAAGGGAGAGCGGCAGGGTAGGGGGGAGGGGCGGGAGAGAATTAGGAGGGGAGGGAGAGAATTAGGAGGGGAGGGAGAGAATTAGGAGGGGAGGGAGAGAGTTGGGAGGACAGCAGAAGGCACTTATTATAGCATGTGCTTGTAAATAAAGGTTGCCATTTGTTTTCTACAAAATAATCCCATAAATAGATTCTCTGGCCCAGATTAATTGGTCATTCACCTCCTGTTTGATATGTTATAGAAACAGGAGTAGACTATTTAGGACCTCAAACCTGTTCCACCATTTTTAATCAGATCATGGCTAATCTGTACCTCAAGTCCAGTTACCCGCCATTGTCTCACCTCCCTTTATACCCTGACCTAACAAATGTGTGAAAGTGCTATATCAATTTGAGTTATGGTCCCTCTGTGGGATGTTGCTAGTGAAAAATGTTGCTGCATTTGCTGACCAAAAACTAGCACCACACATTACAAGCCTTTACCTGTGAAGGGCATTGATATACTTTAAAGTGATAAGATACTATAAAAATGCTAGTTCTTTCTTTCGTCATGGTGATGCTGCCCCCATAAGGGAGATTTTGTTCTGAAACTGAAGGTAAGAAAATAAAAAATGAAAGAGAGAAATCTGAGACAAAGCTCTACACTACACTTTCGAAGTCCTAAAAAATCAGATAAACTTATTCTTACATCCTTACTTATGCAATGCTCAAACCTGGTTTCCTTAGAACACAATGTCTTCCCATTAGCTCCAGCGGTACAGAATAATAATCATAATAATAACCTTTGCATTTGATATAGCGCTTTTCACGTCTTCTAGATGTCTTAAAGCACTTCACAGAATATACTGTAAAGTGAATTGACTGTATACTTGTGGACGATACCCGACAGCCAATTGCGCACAGGATCCTTCACATAGAAGTTGTGGATACAAATGGGTATACTGTATTGAGAATTCCTTGAGGTTTAGAATTCTGCAAATGCACCACTGAGCTAGTTTTTCACTAATCAGCTACTCAAATACAGATTGAATACAACACGGCAGTTGTTCTGCTTGAGCTGAGCTTTGTTAGGTAAAAGGAAGATTGAGGTGTATGCAGGAGTTTTGTTTGAGTTGGGAACAACAGAAAGAAAGAGGCAGATGTCTTGTGAACACACAATACAAGACTACTAAGAAGTAGAAGAGCAGCTATTATCAGCCTGCTGTATTGTTGGAACCAGGGGAAAGCTATTTGCTCTTCTTTGTATAACTCTACAGTTTATTTTCTGTGTTCAATTATCAAACCTGTTTAAATTTTCCTGTTGTAAGAATCAGTGGGGTTTAAATGATAGTATTTCTAAACAGATTCCTTCCAACATTGGGAATTACTTGCCTCTATCCCTCTCCATTGTTCTCTCTGTCTACCGATCTTTAAATCCTACCTGAGAACTAACCTCTTCGACTGTATCTGTGGTCACTTCTCCCTCCTATTCGCTCAAAGTTCAACTGACAAGCCCTCTGAAACATTATCCTAGCACTGTGAAGGGCACTGTATAAATACAAGTTGTTGCTATTAACAAAGAATCTGTGTTGCATACATCAGTACTCCCTGATGTGTTCTTGCAGGAGTGAGAGCAATCATAAAAGTATTAGTATTTATACTATGTTGACGTAAACTGTCAGTGGATTTGGAATCAATATAGCCAAACCCGCAAAATGTTTGCATGGGTTGTATATGTTTTAATGAAAGTATCAATTACAGAAAGGTACAGTTACCAAACCAGGGAACAGAAGAAGTAGTTGCAGGAGTTCCTTCTTTTTTTAAGTGGTATTTCCTTGAACTATCTTGTCTTCTTTCCTAGGTCTGTTTTAACATCAGGCTAGTTAGTATTCCAGAACAAAAACAGATGCTGGGAACACTCAGCAGGTCAGGCAGCATCTTTGGAGAGAGAAATGTGAGTTAACGTTTCAGATCAATGACCCTTCCTCAAAAATCTGATGATAGGTCATTGGCCTGAAATGTTAACTCACTTTCCTCTCTCCATAGATTCTGCCTGAAATGCTGAGTGTTCCCAGTTTCTGTTTCAGATTCCAGTATCTGCAGTATTTTGCATTTAGTTAGTGTTCCATATTGATGCATGGAAATAAAGAAATGTTCGTGAGTGTCAAGACCATGTGGTTTGGCTGACAGATATCGTTGCCTTGTTTTTACTCCTCACCGAGCGATGACCATCTATTACATATTCCTATTCCAATGTAACTATACCAGACAGAGCAAGGATGTCACAGAAAGTAAAAATAGTCATTATTCAGTAAACAACTTATATGAGTACTGTACAATTATTAGTTAAACTCCACTTATAGGTAGAACAGTATAAATGTTTAATAATTTTCCATTATAAGCAAAATGTGCTTAAACTCAGCTAGTGGACTAATGGGAAGAAAATCCGGTCCAGTGAGTCGGAATTTCTGACTATGTGTAATTACAATGCTGGTACCGTTGTTCACCAACATTTTTCAGTGCCGAAAAATGCTAATATTATAATTGTTTCAACAACAACTAAATTACATTTGTATAGAGCCTTTCATGTCGAGAGGACTCACCATGATTCTGGACAATCAGTGTTTCGGAAACTGAGCTGGGGTTCGGGACACAATGGAGGCAGTGAGGCAGAGGGCCTGCGGGATGGAATTCCGGAGGGTGAGAGCATGTGTCCAAATTCCCTCCTGCCAATGGTGAAGCGGGCGAGACAGGGGACATGAAGCAGGCTGGAGTCTGCTGACTGGAGGGAGTGGATAGGCTGATTTAGGAGGTCGCAGAGGTGGTGGGAGTAAGGTTATAGAAGGCTTTGAAGGTGAGGATCAGGATCTTGAATTGTATCTTTTCTGTGATGGGAAACCAGAGGAATGGGGCGAGGATGGGACTGATAGGTCACGGATCTGATGCGGGAGAGGACACTGGGCGCACAATAGGAGCATTCGGAGTCGTGAGTCCCTGAAATATTTGGCCTTTGGAAATTTACACTAAGAACAATTGTTTGGATAGGGCTTAAACATTTACAATACTGTATTTCTTTCAATAGGTAACAAGAGCTATGAGAAAGGCAGGAACTGCTACATGCACATCACAAGGTTTGTCCCACCCTTTCCAGCCAGATCAGCCAATCTTTGATATGTAATGGTGAGCATTCTAACCTGGGACATCAATAATCTGGAAGTGTAATGATGTGTCAGCAATAATAAGAAATCAAAAAATGTTTCTAACAAAATAGCCTCACAACTGTTACGTTTCAGACTGATCTTGGTTTTGGACAGTTCATCACATAAATGCACAAGGAATTATTTAAGCTTCAAAGGAGAATTCTGCACCATTGCTTTTATTTTCATTGTTACTTTGTCGTACTAAATTTCCAGACAATGATTCAAGCTTTGATTTTGGTTGGATAAGAGCCAGAACCAATGACTGTGAAGGTATTGACCCATTTCTTTGCTAAATGCAGATTGATGGTTGTTTTCTAAAACATCAATATTGAGAGTAAAGACTTCTTCAAGGATAGCTGTAGATCAGTTAGCGTTTGCTCAGGGTGGACGAGGCACTGAAATTCTAATGTTATGTTGATACTCCCAAGATCATGCCGAGGACATGTTGTGATGAAAGTGGATCCTGGTTCAGAGTTTCCACTTCACATCTCATCAAATTTGGTCCATGACACATGTTCAATTTCAAAATATGTGCAGAATAATAATAAATAATAATATAATAGAAGGTAATGCAGCATAGAATGCTGCACTAGAACATATATTTTTTAATCAGATGCACATTTGGCTTTTTAATAACATTAGCAGCGCAGCTAAAGTGATTTGCAATAATACAAAGAAGTGAGTCTAATTGCAATTAGTACTTTTTACAATTATTTTGCCTGAGCCCACATTTCATTTCCCTGAGAGTCTGACACAGGACTCTACTGGGATTTTGGTTCATTTTGGGACTGGATACAAGAACCACAATGATTCTTCTATACTCCTATACTTTCCTATGTTCCCATAATGCATATTTGTTGGACACAATTGTTCTTATTTGGGTGAAGACGCTGTCCGGCGTGGAGGGCGCTATATAAATCAAAGTTGTTGTTGTAGTTGTTGTTGTTGAATTCCAGTTTGGCTGTAGAGCGGTACTAGATACAGTTAACCTTATTTAGCTGGTACCCAACCAAAAGGCATACTCAACCAACCGGTATCTCCCAATATAATTCACCATTCCAGCAACCGGATCTCATACCATAGCCATCTGGGACACTTGCGCATTCTAGGCGCATGCAGGGCCGGCGCTACCTTTAGGCGAACGAGGTGGTTGCCTAGGGCGCCGGATCAACATATTAACAGCAGCAACAGTTGGAGGCATAGTACCTGAACTTCCGCCCCCCTCTTGCTCTCCATACACTGATCGGCTAACGGTCCCCACCAGTCACGTCAACCCAGCGTCCCGTTGGTTGCCATTCACGTCAATCAGATGGGCGCTGTTCACTCTCCACTAACATGTTAAGTTGAGTTCACTTGAACGGCCTGCCCTCAAGGCTGCCCGTGCCCTTTGTTATTGACCCAATTAATAAGGTTACTTCACTTATTTTTAAATAAAAGAATAATTATACATATACTGTATTTAGATATCTCAAAGTACGATACAAATAAAACAACCATTATGGGTGGTGGGGGGGTGGGGGGGTGGGGGATGCAGGAAGCCGTTCTTTACCAAACGCTGGAATGCCTTTTTACCAATCATCTTACCGAGCGTGCTGGAATGCTTTATTGGTAAGTAACCATACTGTTATTATTTAGTCTATTATTAATATGGCATATTTTCAAATAATTTTTTTTTAAATGTTGGATTTTCAGCATCTTGCCACTCGAATATCCAGCATATTTGATTAACCGGCACCGGTCAGGTCCCGAGCTTGCTGGGTAATAAAGGTTTTACTGTCCCATGATCCAACAGGAGGAGTGATTCTTCCAAGATTAGTAAATTCATGAAATATCCCATTTGAATTTCAAATGAGATTTTTTGTTCAGACAATATTTATACATAGAACAATCTTTATAGATTTTGTTCCCCGATATGAAGTCCATTGGGTTAGGTTTATGACAACAAATAATTTCATTAGTTACTCAGAGTCTCCTGAAGGGCTGAGATATTCAGCAATGTTTTGCTTCCTTGTAACATTATATCTTCAAGAAGGAGGCTAGGGAGGGAGTCAGTGAAATATATCTTTAGAGATAGTAGGTTTTGCCTTTTCCTTATGGAGTAAAGTGGTGGTTGTTGGAATAACTATTTTTTTTTATTCGCTTATCTTTTTCTATATCTTTGCTACTTATCTATTTCTACATGTTTACTGGTGTCACAAAGGATTTACTCCTTACTTACAGATGGAATGCAAATCTTGATTTACCTCTTGTTCATTTTGATTATATTTTCTCAGAAAGGAATGGGTGGCAGGGAATTCCACATTGTGATCTTAAGACCATTTACCTTGAATTGTGGACAATGTTTAAATTTAGTCTCAATTTGAAAGCCTATTTTCTGTAGTTCTTGAAAAACACCGTCTGTCGATGTAATCTTAAATGATAAGTAGGACCCATTTCTGCCTCATTTGATTCCTCAGTTCCACTACAACCACCCCCACTTCCTCACCCCAAATTGGTGTCATCTGCAAATTTAACAATCTTACCCTTGGTCAGTAAATCCAGCTAATTTAGATTTGCGCAATATGTTAAACTTCAGTTCATTAATATACGTAGTATTAAAACATGATCATTGCTATTGTAACAAGCCACGGGAAAGACAGATATGTAATATAAATAACTATTATTACTATTTCCTTGTAAAACTATTCATTCATCCAATGGAGAAAAATATGACTTCAGTATAAAAAATTATTTCAGATAAAATAGGTCTGAAGTATAAAGAAACAGAAGCAGAAGCATTCAAAATATATTCTTTGAAAATACATTCTTTCAGATTTAGAGTCTGTGACCTTAAATTGGTAGAGTGATGGGTTTTGAAACAACTCTGAATGATCAAAAGCTAAATTTCTGAAGGGAAACAAATGCATAGTCTTCTGCTGAAGTTAAAAACCATCTGATATTTGGAGTATTGATCAGCAGTGTTTGACAATATTCCCTTCATCTCTGTTACCTGTGGTGGTGTACAGGCTGACTGCACGGGTGACGGTAATACTTTCTTCAGTATCAAACTTCACTGAGAATAGAAATTATACTTATTTGTTGTTAAAAAAAACTCCTGAGAGCATAATATTGTTATACTTGGCCATTCATTTATTGCTTACCAGACCAAAAATCTGTGTTTAAGACAACAATATAGAAATATTAATAATTATTAATTAAGTTATTTATTATTCATAATAATCCTTACACACTATTTGATATTGCATCAAGAAGATGTCCCAAAACAATTCAGAGGATGTACTGTAAAGTGCAGTGAATGTGTGTTTTGTGGACAAAGATGGCAGCCAATTTAGCACTTGCCAATGTCTCACAAACAGCCATGCAGCAAATTTTAGCTAGTGGATAGTTGACAAAGACACTTGGAGAAACTCTCATTTGTTCGTGAATAGTGCCATGGGAAGTGTAATGTCCACCTGAAAAGGCAGACAAGGCCTCAGCTTAACATCTCATCCGAAGGATAGCACCTCCAACAATGCAGTACACCCCATCACTGTATTGGAGTATCAATTAAACGCACCGCCCATTGCTAATCATAACCACGGACACTTAAAATATCTAACTCTGTAAATCAGTTTTTGTGATTGCATTGTTACTGATTCAACTCCCTTTTCCCTGCTTTTTTGTGTACTAGGCATTATTTACAAATGTATTCAAAGACAAATTTATTCGGAACCTTACTAAAGGGGAATTTCAGGCATTTTCTTTTCTTCTGCACGACCGTCTCACAGGATGCTTGAATGAAAGCCATACAGCTATCTAATATTTCATTGTCTGCATGGACAAACAAATTGCACAACAAAACCCTGTAAAAGATGAGAAAACAAATAAGAAAATCCATGGTATGATTCCCTGGGAATTTTGTATCACTGAGGATTTTGTGAAATTCTGCAGACAAGTTCATACCATCAATAATAATAATCCTTGCAATTGACATAGTGTTTTTAAGAAGCCCGAAACAAGTCACAGCTGCGTCCCGCAAACATATCCGTGAAGTGTGATTGACAAATTTTATTTGCATTTTAATACCAGCGTCTTGAAACAATATATTCCTGTAGCTCAGTAGTTTTACAAATGAGATACCTGGCTTCAATTCCAGCAGGGCGAAATCTTGAGCAAGTTTCCTTAATCCACACGCCTGATAATAATCCCTCAAAAAATAAACAATAATAAATTGGTCACTTCAACCACAACTGTTTGTGGGACACTGGTGTTCACAATTGGCTTCCACATTTCACCCACATATATTCAGTCAATTCACTTTACAGTATATTTTGTGAAGTGCTTTGAGATGTCTTGAAGATGTGAAAAGCACTATACCAACTGCAAGGATTATTATTATTATAATAAATTTAAAGAAATAATTAGAGACTGAAATGTCTCCTTGTCTTAGCCTTTAGACCATTATTCATTGGAAGATGCCTTGCTTCACTTTCTAATTAAGATTGGATTCATAAATTTTAAAACATCTTACATTTTAAGACAATGATATTACATCTAAGACTAGAGCAAATTTCAGACCTCTGAAGTTCACTTGAATGAATTAACTGAAATTCTGATTAGGAATAAATTACTATAACAGTATGATCTATAAAAGCCAGTAGCTGATGAAATAGGACTCAGTTTTCAAAATATTTTCTATAATCTGAGTGATTCTGTGAGGTGCATTTCTGACATATTGTTACCTCTATCTTTCCTCATTTTCATCTTTAGATGTGACAGATTTGAGAATGAATTTAATGCATTTCATGAAAAGAAAATACACTCCAAACAAGAACAAAATTGCCTACAAACAGCACTTTGAAATCTACAAGACCTTTAACTCCTAAACTTGTTCATTTCCAGACCTGTGTGTTGGATTCAATCCATCTTTTCTCTAAAATTCACTGGTATGAGAAATATCATTGATATGTTTTCTTCGTTTCCTAGGGTACCTCGTGTAGAAAAGTGTAAATTATACTCAGCTTGTAATAATAATAGTAATATCCTTGCATTTGATATAGTGCTTTTCACGTCTTCTAGATGTCTCAAAGTGCTTCACAGAATATGCTGTAAAGTGAATTGACTGTTTATATGTGGGCAAAACAGCAATTGCGCATGGTAGAGTCCCACAAACAGTCGTATTTTTTTTTATTGAGGGATTATTATTAGGCGTATGCAGTAAGGAAACTTGTCCAAGGTTTCACCCTGCCTGGAATCAAAACCTTTCACTTGTAAGGTGAGTGCTGTAGCCACTGAGCTACAGGACTCTGCAATTAAAATTGCTCCTGCATTATTGAAATAGGATTTGATGAAATGGTGGTAATTCCCATAATCTTCAAGGCTTGACATGCTTTCAACAACAACAACAACAAATTACATTTATAGAGCGCCTTTCACGTCGGGAGGACGTCCCAAGGCACTGAAATTTCAATAATTGTTTCTGCAATTATTTATTCCGGCAAAAATTGACTGCTATAAATAATTTCTCAGTCAAGAGGCATGTGTACCTCGCCCCAAAAGCCGCTGAAACCCTGGTCCACGCCTTTGTCACCTCACGGCTCGACTATTCCAATGCCCTCTTTGATTTATATAGCGTGGAGAGCGCTATATAAATCAAAGTTATTGTTGTTGTTGTGTAATGCAGTGAGTTTGACAATACCTTTGCCTCATTGTGCTTTTTGGCTGGTGAGTGTATCTGTGATGCAAGCAGAAAGATAGTGGCAATGCTCTCATACATTTCATGCTGGAATTTGTTGCCCACTGGGAAGCTTGCAGGGAGTTCCTGCTATCTACCATCCACCTAGTGAGGGCTCAACCCAGAACTAGTCTGATGTCAACTGCTCAACTGGTAGCTATCCTCTGGGGGGGTAGAAGGAGAGAAGTGGGGTCTCCTTGGGATGAATTGGATCCAAGGTGACATGTTTAGTAACAGAATGTCAGAAACGAGCCAGCCCTCTGTGTTGGTCTCGGTCATCCAGTTCCTGAACCAGGCGGGGTATTCCAGGGCCCTGCTGATGACAGCCCAGGCTACCTGGTTCATCAGGAGCACCTGGAAGAGCAGATCAGTGACTGGGAGAAGGGAATCCTCCCATTCAGCTCCTGTTAACCCTACAAACAAACCAAAGCCCTAATGGTTAGGGTGGTTCTTGTTGGACAAGCAACTGGAAAGCTTGCCAGTCAGTAGTCTAAATGGCAAGCTATGCAGTTCAGCTGGATATACTCCGGCAGTACTCAACACACAAAATTACATTTATGAGTGCCTTTCACATTGGGAGGCAGACCGAATAGGACTAACCTACCCATCAGGGCTTTGGTTTGTAGGGTTAACAATAGCTTAGTTTGAGGGGTCCTTTCCCCTAGTGATTCTGTAGCCTGTGTCGTCTCTGGGCATCAAGCTCCACAACTTTATCACCCCCATCCTCGTCTGGCTCCACTGGCTCCCCATCGCTCGGAAGATACAGTTCAAGATTCTGGTCCTCAACTTCAAAGCCATCCACAGACTAGCTCCTCCCTAACCTCCTACCAAACTGCCCACTCTCTCTGCCCAGTGGGTCCTGGCCCGCCTCATGTTCCAGCACATGGCCTGCCCTACCATTGGCAAGCGGACCTTCAGCCTTTCTACACTACTTGCTGAAACTCCATCCCACAGTTTCTCCACCTCGCTATCCCTACCCTCCCCATACTCCACCCCTCCTTATCCAAACTACCAGTTTGGGTGTGGATCGACTGTCCAGTGCCTTGGGAGGTCTTCCTGATATGAAAGCCTCCATACACGTGTACTTTGTTGTTGTCAGATGCCCACCTGTCATAAACAAGTACTGAGCCAGGCTAATTTCATCTTTAAGGGCTTAACATTTTTAAGCTGATGCAATCCCCTCACCACCACAAAGCTATTTATAATTCAGTTAATTCTGAAGTGTGATGTAGACAGGCCTTGCAGATGGCTTACATTGTGGAATGGAAATCTTGTCCTGGCAAACACTATGGAAGGCTGTGGATGAAGTGCTTTCACGCAGTCACTGTTACATTTTATCTGAACACTATTTGTTCCTGAAGAGCTTGATGCTGCCAGTAAGTGTGAAATGGAAAAGCCTTTCATCCCTGAGTACAAAGAGTGAGTCACAAAATGGAGTTATCCTCAGGCCAGATGGTCATCAAGGTAAGAATATACGGAATGTGGGATCCATTGCTTTTTGATTATTCCGGTGAAGCACGACAAGTGTAGTTTAGTGTTGCTCCTTAAAATCGACATAATGCCTCCAGTGCTTTAAATCTCTATATTTCTACCAAATAACGTCAGACATAGATTAAAAATAGACTTTTGCTGCAGATACAACTTCATAAACTTGGAATGGCCAGGTATCCCTTGAAGTGGCACTGAAACTATTTTTGGTGATCACCGGCACTAATTATCACATCACTATAATTCACTCTCCCTCCTGACCCCATTGAATAGGTAGTAACCTGGGCATAACCAGTAGAAAAGTGTGGGTGTACTTTTCCCATATTTTCCACCACAATGGCTCTTGTCCGCTACAAACCCATTACAAACAGCTCCTTGTGTACTAATCTTTACACACAATGTTCTAGGGTTCAGGCCACTCACACTGTTTGCTCGACATCACTACTATGGCCAGAGGGGCTCCAATCGCACACTCATGGTGAATTTGGGAATGGTGGGAAACGGTTGTGTGGGAAATCAACTTCACTAGTCAGTAAACCTCGATAGCAGCTGGGTCACAATACTGTGAGAAACTCTAGATCAATGCACTACTATTCAAATTAAATTATTTCATATTTTAAACATAAACATATTTTCAGAACATAAATAGCTTTAATCAGGTTTTTTTTCACTTTTTAGGTTGTATAATAAAAAAACTCTAAACATTTTTTTAAACACTGTGCAGGTCTCATTTTCCATCTGTCCCTCAGATAGAAGTGTACTCTATCCAGATGATCTTTATGAAGAAGGAGGGCAGTTGTTGAAGAAAGGGGCACACCTCAAGCTTCCTGGTTCTGTCCTTGAATGGTTCAATGGATCAGCACCTACACATCTCAGGTGCTGATAGCATCACCATGGATGCACACTCCATCTCACTGAGCCAGTCAAGAACTTTGGCATCTTGTTTGAATCTCAATTATCCTTTCTACCCCGCATCCATACCATGACCTGCTCCGCCTTCACCCACCTCTGCTACATTGCTCAGCTCCGCCAGTATCTCACACTGCAGGCCACCAAAACTCTCATACATGCATTCATAACATCCAGGTTTGACTATGCAAACTCCTTGCTTGCTTGTTAGTCTCCCCAACTCCTCCCTCCACAGCCTGCAGATCATCCAGAACTCTGCAACCCCTGTCCTCTCCCACACTAAACTCTGTGACCATATCACCACCACACTCGTCCGACTCCATTGGCTTCCCATCACACAGAGGATACAGTTGAAGATCCTGGTCCTCATCTTCAAAGCCTTCCATGGCCTTGCTGCCCTCTACCTCTGTGACCTAACAGTCTTCTAACAACCCGTCTACTCCCTTCGCTCAGAGGGCTCTGGCCTGCCCCACCATTGGTGGGCGGGCCTACAGCCACTCTGTCCCCATCCTCTGGAACTCCATCCCAGAGACCCTCCTCTTTGTCCCTTCCCTTGACTCCTTCAAGACCCATCTCAAGTGCTTCTTCTTTGATCATGCTTACAATCAACCTCCTTCAACCCTCCTGAATCCCAACCTCAATCTTGGTTCCAAAATGCTGTTTGTCCAGCGTCCTGAGAAGTCCTTCTGACGTAAAAAAGACTATACAAATGTAGTTTTGTTGTTGTTGTTGCTTTGTCATGTTTGCTGTCACACAATTGACTATGTTCACAAGTGAACTATTGATAAGCATACAAAGTTGTAGAAATATAGTGAACCCAGTACAGCAGCAATAAAGAAAAAAAAAGTAAAATACTGTACATAAATTATATATACTGTATAACATTATAATATAGTATTAAATGAAAATGTATCATTATTTGCTGTCACTTTAATTTTGAAGGAAAATTTGTAGGATTTGTATGATGAGAAAATTTAATCTCCCTCATTTTATATTGAATTTTAATAGCACTTAAAACAACCATAGCAAACCAAAGCAAACTGACAGGACATTTCTAATAACAAAAGTATTATGGAGATCAATTTTTATTTTTTACTTTCTAGTAGATCGGGACATTAGACAACTGTTTCTGACAACCTGCTTCTAGAGTCACTATGGAGAGGAAAAAAGTCATATTGGATTTTGTAGGTGCTTTATTTGAAGGTGCTTTATTCATGAGCATGAAGCATATTTGAAGGTGCTTTATTCATGAGCATGAAGCATTTGTGAAGAAACATGTTGAGGACACAGATGTAGGTTAGCAGCAAAATGCATCGCTCCACAGCACTAATCAGCCTACTGCAATTTTCTGGAAAATGCAAACATTTCTCCACAATGTTCAGCAGAAAGTATGAGACACTCTGTAATTTTGTGCAAATATTTCCACACTTTTCTATTGGCTCAGGTGGTAACTCCACACAAATCTAGAATTGTTCTATTCATGTAACATTTCATAGCATTCAGAACTTGGCAAATTCTTAAATACAACCTCAATTCTTATGTGGGTTATTTTATGAAGCACAGAAGTACTGGAATGCTCTGAAATCCTACATAGAATAACAACAACTACAACAATAACATGAATTTATATAGCACCCTCCACGCCAGCTGACGTCCCAGAGTGCTTCAGAATAACGGATCCTAGGGCCGAGCCAAGGGGAGGAGGAAAAAGCTGACCAAAAGCACGGTTGAGAAGAAAGGTCTTTAGCTGTGACCTGAAAATAGCAATAAATCTAGACCTAGGTGGAATTTCTCCTCAAGGTTGTTATAGTACAGAAGCAGCCTATTCAGCCCACATCTGTGCAAGTGAGTTTCTCCAGACAAACCATCTAATACAAAACCATTTTCCTACATTTTCCCTGAACCCTTTCATTATTGTTTTCAAGCTTCCATCAAATTCCCTTTTACAATAATTTATGGATTGCACCTTGAAACTATACTTCAGAGATTTAAAATTATTTTGGCCTCCAACCCAAAGAACGTGTTGATGAACAAAATCTTGCAGACAGATCCTATAAGCAGAGAAAAGGGCAAAAAAAAAGCAATTGGCTGTTTTTGTGTTTGAGCAGAAGTAAAAGCAAAAGGAGGTGGTGAATCCCCAGACAAGGCCCTGTGGGCAGCAAGAGCCTGTCAGACTTAGCACTTAGAACATGTGCCTGCAATCTGTGTCCATCGTGAATAGCCTGAGTCTGCCTGGGAGCATCGTATCCAGAATCCCTTGGAGAACCGAGTACAGAGTGTCATATGTTCTGTGTGTACGAATGGTTTGATTCATAACAGTGTCCTTTATCCACTCTACAATGAACAGAAACACCTCCACAAGCTCTAACCACCAGCTTTAAAACATGACCTTTTCAACCACAGACAAGATGTTAAGAGAGGAAGTGTAAATTTGTTCAGCATGTATAACCAAACACAAATAAATATTGTTTGTAAGAGCTTACGGGATCCCCAATAAAAGCCTTAACTGCAAGACCAACAGGGGGTGCAACTATTGTAAAGCCACTGAACAACAAGTTGCATTTATATTGGGCCCTTCACACAGAATAGCATCTTGGTGTTCTATGTGGTGGTGGGGTTGGATTCTCAGCAAGGAGGAAAGGGGAGGTGACCATAGAGTGCAATCCTAGAAGTCTTAAAGTAGGATTTAAAGCTGGATAAAGAGGGGCAAGCATAGTGACTTAAGCAGGGAGTTCTAGAGATAAGGGACAAAGCTGAAGTCACGACCACTGATGGCGACTTTGAAGGTTTGTGGGATGCCGGCAGGCCTGTACCAGGTGCTCTTCTGGCTAAATGAGGAGTCAGTGAGAACATGTCTTAGCGCGCACACTAGGATCAAGGCCTATGTTTTGAGGGACGTTGAAATTCAGATCAGCCGCAGCAAAGTACATATGGGGACTGACCCTGGCAGGAGACTTACCAGGTAGAACAATGAGCAGCCCCCAAATAGTTGTAAAACAAATTGTGTAAGGATACAGTAGGACACTTGACATTTAACCAAAGAGCATCTGGAAATATGTAAAATAGACATATGTGCATACGATGCACATTGGGGCACCTTCTGGAAGCGGCAAGTGGCCTTCTCAGAGTGTGCACAGGCGCACACTTGGTTGTGGTGCACACACTGGTGACTCCCGACTGTTTAAAAGGGAGTGTACCCAAAAAATGGGCTGAGAAACAAAACAGGCTTGGTGAACATGGAACAGGCCGATATGCAGAGGATCGCCAGATCCTTTTATGCCAACCTGTTCTGTGAGAGACCCACAGAGAGCACAACCTTCCACGATTTCCTGTCTGGCCTCACTGAGGTGCTGGATGAGAAGAGCCAGGAGCACCTGGGCAGGCCTCTCTCCCTAGATGAACTGACAAGGGCCGGCAAAGCCCTTCTAGACCAATAACATGCCTAGAGGTGATGGCCTCCTGGTGGAGCTCTACTCAAGTCTGAGGGAGCCAATAGGCCTGGACCTGCTGGAGGCAAAAAACAACATTCATGGAGTCCTGTAGCTCAGTTGTTGCCTTACAAGTATGAGACCTGTGTTCGAACCCAGGCAGATCGCGGCGAAACCTTGTGCAAGTTTCCTTTCCTTAATCCACGTGCCTAATAATAATCCCTTAAAAAAAATTGGTCATTTCAATCCATGACTGTTTGTGGGATACTGCTGTGTGCAATTAGCTGCCACATCTCACCCACAATTACACAGTCAAATTCACTTTGTATTATGTTCTGTGAAGCGTTTTGAGACGTCTAGAAGACGTGAAAAGCACTATATCAAATGCAAAGATTATTATTATTAACATGCTGCTAGCAAGGACTATTGGTAGAGTCTATGATGAAAGGCAGCAGGGATACGATGCACAAAAAAAAAGGGGGAAAAGTGGTCCCAAATGTAGCCCTGTATATAGTTGCCTGAGGCTGAGTCTGGAGGCCAGCTACGCCGGCAACAAATGCTGGTAAGTATGGGATTTCTACCTGTACCTGGTGCTAAGAAGGGCCGGTCTTGGCAGTACTGCCTCGAATCTTTCCACACAGTCCTACATAGAGAGATTCCTGAAAAACATCGGGCACTCACAGCGAAACGAAACCACATTGAGTATGTCTGGAAACGTATGTACAATAAACATTTGCTTGTATGATGCACATTGGAGCGCCTTCTGAAAGCTCCGGGTGACCTTATCAGGGTGTGCGCAGGTGTGCACATGGTTGTGGCGCACACAGCAACAATTCCCGACCGGGAGCGTACCCGAAACAAGGTGTCCACAACATGTGTGCAGAGAAGAAATGTACCATGAACAAAGGAATGGTATTTTTCTATTGGAAAATGGAAAAGGAGTTTTTGTGTTTTGTTTTGGATTTATGTAATAAAAATGTATTTATAACTAAATATATATTTTCCAAAAACAAAAGGCCTGTGTCAGCTGAGCAAAAAGAGGCAGGCAGACAGAGGAATGGGGTACAAGCACGTCAGAGATATAGGGAAGTTGTTAGGTTTAGTCGAATCATTAGGTGTATTTTATGTTTAACTATTTGTTTAATAAGTAAATCAATGTGTATAATAAGTAATATAACATTAGAAATTTGGGTATAAAATGAAGAAGGCTGCAGATTTGCAGAAACCAACCCTGTCTATACAAGAAGGGAATGTTGGCAGCAGTTGTAGTAGATATGATAAGTGTGAAGGATGGAGAACAGAAAACATGTTCAGTTAAAGACATAAATATAGCTACGCTTTCTCTTCCCAAGGGTGGGAAGTCATGGTGTAAGCAAGGAGGAAGACAAAACAGGCCTGGGCAGATGCGGAGGTGTGTTATAATAAGATACTTTGAAAAAACGGTAATGTTTGAGAACTGCTCTGCTAGTCAAGATAAGGAAAGGGCTAATGAAAAACAGGGCAAGGAACACCAAGAATACAGAGACACCAGGATGATCAATGAGGGAATAATCACATGTAAAAGGGTTTTGTTTTAGACTAATCAAGGCTGGTGGAGAAGTATAAAGATAAGAGGGAAAGATTGCCTCAACACAAGGGGATTATCTCAAGGTGGAAGCGGAGACCTCCAGCCTGTCTCTGTTGTCCAGAACTACTGGAACAGCTGTTGTATGCTGTAGATCCTGAGGTAGACAGGATAGTTATCTGTGACTGAAGGATTCAGTGTTAAGGGCTGCAAGGTACAGTATTCTGTAATAAGTATATAACTGTCTGTATTATTGTTAATAAAATTGAGTTGCACCATATTGGATTGTCTGGTTATTTGATTTGAATCTCAGGGATCGGAAATCCCCCAAAGTGCTAAAGTGTGAAGCAATTTGTATTTGAGGGTGAGGATCCTGAAGTTGATCCTTTCAGAGCTAGAGAGCTAGTGGAGCCTAAAATGTATTCAAGTGGATGAATAGGTAGGTTTATCATAGCAAGAAGCTCAAGAAGGTCAAGCAGCAAGTTGAGATATTAACAGTTGAATTGTTTCATTTGATGGCATGATTGCTGACAACATGATTCCTGCATTTTTACTTGTAAGTACTTACGGGAAGATCACAATATCCAAAGAGAAGGATGGACGATCTGATTTTTTGAAAAAAATCTTAAATCCATTTTTATTTTGTACTTCTAGAATACTCACTTTCCATTTTAGCATGAATTTGTTTCTTAAATTAGTTAAATTAGTTTAGTGGCCTGGCTTCAAACATTCCCTTGTTAGTTTGTTCTAGTTGCTAACTATCTTCTGCTGAAATCGCTCTTTACAACTCTGAACCTGTGACCTCTTGTCCTGCTGCCTTGCTATATTAGAAGGTATTGTTCTTTTTACCAGAGCCAGTATACACATTGCGTAACTTCCATGTTTCACCAACAAATATACAGTCTATTCACTTTACAGTATATTCTGTGACGTGCTTTGAGATGTCTAGAAGATGTGAAACGTGCTACATCAAATGTAAGGATTATTATTACTATTCTCCACAACCATGTGACAAATACCATGATAATGTCATTCTGTACAATGAGCTTTCTGGAAGCCTCAGTGATTTGCTGCATGAGCTGCAGAACAGTTTCATAGACAGTTCATGTCCGTCTTAAGCAGTAGCAAAATGATTCCACATCAATTCCCATTTTGGAAATTGGAAAGAGATCTTATTGATAGTATTTTGCACTTGCCTAGATGGATTGTGACAGATTTCAATTCCAGGAAAGTGCAAAATACCATCAAGGTCTATAAGACATTTTTATATATAGTCAACAAAATAGTCAACAACAACAATGTACTTTCAAATGTACTTTAAAAAATGTACTTTTATATTCTGTCCTTCAAGCAGGGTGATTTCTCAAAAAAAACAATTAATATAATTTGACTCTCACCCCAAGCCTTTCAGGGAGGTGTTTTCCACTTGAGCAAACAACCATAACTCCAGGAGCTCCAACAACATGATAGCTCATTATCTGGTGCCTGTGATACCAACCTACTAAAAATATAGCTGCCTCAGTTGCTTTCTGAATCAGAAGTTTACCTCAGAGTCAGAAGATCGTGGGTTCAACAATTAAACATTTATATAGTGCTCTTCACACGGGGTAGCTTCACGGAGTCTGACAAGCCAGGGAGAGTATGGGGAAAGGTAACTGTAAGGATGATTAAAGTGGAAGGTGTTTATGTGGGTTATGAAGGTGGGGTGGGCAAGGCTGAGGGGCTGCAGGAGATAGTTTAAGCCACTTAGGGTTTGAAACTCCAATGTCAGGACTTTGAGTTCCCAGCGTATGCCTTCACTGTAGCCTAGTGCTGGGGAATGCTATCTTTCAGATGAGACATGAAATTGGGGTCCCATCTGCCTGTTGAGATAGGCACTAAAGATCCCTTGGCACCATTCGAGAAAAGAATGGTGTTTCTCTTGGTGTTCTGGCTAATACTCAGCCATAATTTTTTAAATGGTAATGCACTTCATGACATTACAGATGCAGGCACTACAGTTTATAGGACACACTGGTAGCATTTCGGGACATTTTGGCATGCTAAATTTCTATATGAAATACAAGGTGCCACGCTGAATGTTTGGAGTATCAGACAATGTGTTAAACAAATGCCATAAATATCAACTTGAATGGCTTGACTGGGTCACTGTTCATTATGTTGATACTAAATTAGCCAAAATAATGTCTTTGGCATCAGCATTTAGTAACAACAACAACAAAATTACATTTATAGAGCGCCTTTCAATAACAACAACAACAACTTGCATTTATATAGCACCCTCCATGCCAGATGGTGTCTCAGAGCACTTTACAATTGCAGAGCCTGGGGCTGAGCCAGGGGAGGGGGAAGGGGAGGGGAGGGGAGGGAGAGAGGTGGTAGAGTGGCCGAAGGCATGATCGAAAAGGAGGGTCTTGAGACCGGCCTTGAAGGAGGCTAGGGAGGAGGCAAGGCAAAGGGACTGTGGGATGGAGTTCCAGAATATGGGACCAGAGAGGTTGCAGAGATTTGGGGGCAAATCAGAACCAAAAATGACAACAGTGGATCTCAGCTAAAGAATGAAGATTCAAATTGCAACCAAAAAGCAAGACAGAAAGAATTTACAAGTGAAATAAATTAAATAGACGTTACAACCTAGAGTCCTGTAGTTTAGGGGATAGAGCACTCGCCTCACAAGTGAGAGGACCTGGGTTAGATTCCCAACAGGGCACAAATTGGGAAGATTCCTTACTTCACAAAACTCTGTTTACCTAACAGTAAGTAAGGACATAAGTTAGTCACTCAATCCAAAACTGTGGGACACTGCTGTGCGCAATTAGCTGCTGCATTTCACTCATGAAATATAGAGTCACTTTACAGTATATTCTGTGAAGTGCTTTGAGACATCTTGAAGATATAACAGATGGGAAGTAGAGGAAGGTAGAGGACTGGGGAGTAAGCATGTCGAAACTCCCTTTTCTTTTGTGAATAGTGCCATACAATCTTTAATGTCCACCTGAACAGGCAGATGGGATCTCATTTTAATGTCTCATCTGAAGAACAGCACCCCTAACAATGCAGCACACCCCCAGCACTTATATTGCACTGTGCTTAAATATAAAATCTCATTTGCCACAGCCCACCCATGAAAAACTTGCCAACCATGCTACTGGTGTTCTTCTAGATACTTGCCTATGTGTGGTATAGCCAGAGGTTTCCCAAAAGCAATCAAAGGCTGCCCCTCTGTAATTCCCAGAAGCAAACTATTTTCTCTGTTTTCCCTTAGTAGATAACCTTTGTTTCTTCAATTTTTTTCTGTCTCCTTCACAACCCCTTGTAACTCAGAATGTTTTTTTTGGCCTTGTTGTTCAGGTTTGAAATGGAAGCGAAGGCAATTCAGCTCACAGTACACTCTCTGCATGAATCTCACACTATAATCAGATCTTACATGAGCATGGCATAAAATGTGAATGTTTCTCTGCATTTTGAATGAGAATTAAACTGTCGAGGCATACAGAAAACAAAGATGGGTCCATTCACATTGAGGATCTGTTCTCTTTCTGCCTAAGTCTGGTCCATACACAGGCAAACACATGGGAGGACACAAATGACATGGTTGATACGTTTTTTCCTGGCCAATATTGTGGAAAAACTATCATTGAGTGCATTGCAGTGAACGCATTGCCTGATCGGTCTTAGGACATCCTCCCGACTTGAAAGGCGCTACACTTCTGAGTCAGAATGTTGTGAGTTCAAGCCCCATATTGGCACTTGGAACCCATATAGTCTACAACAACAACTTGGATTTATATAGCGCCCTCCATGCCAGAGTGTCTCAGAGTGCTTCCCATTAATGGATCCTGGGGCCAAGGGGGAAGGGGAAATGCTAACACACTATTGCAATGCCCACGGTGTGCTGGATTGGTAAAGGTGTTGTACTTGGGGAGCGATGTCAAGCTGAGGTCCTATCTACCTGTCCGTGTAGATAGGGTCTTGAGCAGTTCAAGACCCCATTGGACTATTTCAAAAGAAAAGGGAGTTTCTTCCAGTGTACTGCTCAACAATCCCCCAAACACTCACTCCATTGCAGCACTTGATTCTAAGCCGAGGTGGGTGAAAGTGGTGGGGATGGGGGAAACATCTCAAAATGCTTCACAAGATTTACTAAGAGGTTTAATGACTGCGTACCTGAAAGCAAACGTACCAGTCAATTTTTCGCAATGTCACAATGTCCCACAAACAGCCACAAAGAGAATGGTCAAGTTTACTTTGGAGATTGTGTGTGAGGTGTAACAGCATCATAGCTCTTTATCTCAAATTTAATATTTGCAGATTTAATACAACTGAACTCATAGATTTCACTTTATGTTTTACATCATCAGATCAAATGCAATGATTATTATTATTTTTATATCCAAAATGGATGTGGTCAGTCACGGGATGTAGGATTCCTCCTTAATATTTCTTTAGCAAAGTCAAATTAAGTACACAAATTGCCTATTGATTTTTAAAGCCAGTGACCTGTATAAAGCTATCTCAGAGACTGAAACGTTCTTCATTTTAAAACTAAATATAATTGTATTTGCTTTTTATACAGTAAGGGAAAATTTGGTACATAATATAATTATCACATTAGGAGTCCTGTTGCATAATGGTTAGCATGCTCATCTCACCAGCAAGAAGGTCATAGTTAAATTTGCGACTTGGAATTACATAGTCTGAGCTGCCACACCAATGCAGTACCGTGGTGTATTGCATTGATGGAAGTGCTAAGCTTCCAATGAGACAATAAACCGAGTTCCCATTTGCCTATTCAGGTCGATGTTATACATCCCATGGTACTATTTGAAAAGAGAAATAGTGTCCTGGTTTATGGCCAACAATCTTTCAAAATAAAATTGGGATTCACTCCATGGCTGTTTTGGAAAACTGTTATGCTCCCTTCTGCTCCCCTTCTAACTCTCCTCCTTCTCCTACTCTCCTTCGCCTTACCCCCCTCTCCCATTGGTCGGATCCCGACCTAACTGTTCAGCACCCTAGAACATCCTCCCAACGTGAAAGGCACTCTATAAATGTAAATGTATGATGGGAAGCCAGTGGAGTCAGGTAACGATGGGGGTGATGGGGTCACAGAGCTTGGTGTGGGAGAGGTTAAAAAAGGACATACTTGCCTTAGAGGGGGTGCAGCGTAGATTCACTAGGTTAGTTCCTGGGATGAGGGGACTGACCTACAAGGATAGGTTGAATAAACTAGGGCTGTATTCTCCAGAGTACAGAAGAATTAGGGGGGATCTTATTGAAACATGTAAGATTCTTAAAGGGCTAGATAAAGTAGACACTGAGGGACTGTTTCCCCTGGTAGGAGAATCTATAACCAGGGGTCACAGTCTTTAAATTAAGGGTCAGCCTTTTAGAACAGAGTTGAGGAAACATTTCTTCACTCAGAGGGTAGTGAATTTATGGAATTCACTACTCCAGAAGGCTGTACATGCTCGGTCCTTGAACATTTTCAAGGCTGAGACTGATAGATTTTTGAAAAATAGAGGGATTAGGGGATATGGGGATAGGGCAGGTAATCAGAGATAGGTGAGATGATCAGCCATGATCTCAATGAATGGCGGAGCAGGCTCGAAGGGCCAAATAGCCTACTCCTGCTCCTAATTCTTATTCTTATGATATGGGCAGCAAAGTTCTGGATGATCTGTAGCCTATGAAGGGAGGAGTTAGGGAGGCAGACAAGCAAGGAGTTTGCATGGTCTTGCCTGGATGTTATGAATAGTGTATGAGAGTTTTGGTGGCTTACAGTGGTGGAGCTGGGCGATCTTGTTGCAGTGGGGGAATGGCAGAGCAGGCCATGGCACAGATCTGGGGTAGAAAGCCCAAGAAACCAAGGTTCCAGACTGGCTTAGTAAGGTGAAGTGTGCATTCATGGATGATGATGCAGTCAGTGCCTGAGGAATGGAGGCGCAGATGGGAGTCAATCAATAGGGCCTCAGTCTTGTTGTACAAGCAAACATAAAGCCATGTTTTTCTGATTTCTTGCTATTGGCACTTTTCCTTCTTGTAAAAGGCTCCCTTTCGAACAGAGAAATAAATTTACAGTGAAGCACCTCAGACCTAACCTCAATAACAAGCCTGAAGGCAGCAATAGAGTGAGGCAGTTAATAGTTTGATTCTAGCCTCTGCCCAATTAACTTGGAGCGATCACAGTACAAGAATGATAGTCAATAAAGGTTACTTAACTCCATGCGTACAAGACTACAGCAATGAAAGCTGTAGAACTCTAATACAGAAAAATATTACTGTTTTGTTTAATGCAAACAATACAATGAATAACTAGCTCAGTGAATAAATATAGATGAATGTGACTGACCCTTTGGAACACTATGGTATGTTGCTTTTGCAAGTGAATGGCAAATGGCTGCCTCTTTTTTATGTTAAATGTCTTTTCATAAGGTCGAGCAATTTTGCTCTTTGAATTTTTTGGCACAATATATAATACTAGGTCCAAACTGAGTTGTTCCCCACAATAATAAATTATTAAACTTGGAATTTCAAACAGTCTTTATTTATTGCATCTGATGTGTATATTTTATGTGGGTGCATTCACGATCCAAAGAGCTGCCAGTGGGCTGTTCAGTCTTCAAAGATTAATTTTCTTTTCATTTAGGTCTTTATTGATATTTGAAAGGAGATTTATGTCATTTCTTTACAGGATTAATTTTAATATTTGCTTGATGATTAATTATGGCAACTGATGCATTCATACATTCCTTTTCATAAAGTGAAAGAAAATAGTCATTAATTTTCCATCCACAAATATCACCCGTAGCATATGCTGCTAAACACTATGGAATGAATTGGTTTAGCTTCAATTCAGCAGCAATACCATATCTCTGATTTATAATGTCAGTGAGTGACAAAGTCTGTTTGTCTTTATTTTCACTCTGGCAAATGTCAGCGGAGAATTGGCGGGAGGGTTTGTATTCTGTGGCACCTGTCAGGTTCCTGCCAAAGACCATGACAAGAGCAGTACCTTCTCATATGCCAAGGACTGTCAGCAGGGTTGTCATGATTCAGTGCACATCCATTTAAGCATGAACTCTGTACAAAGGTAGAGCCTGATATAGCAGCACAGGGGGCTAGAATACCAACTGTGCATAAATTGCCAGCAACACTGCAAATCCATGGGCCATGGAGAGGTTTATGATGATTATTTTTTCTCATAATCCTTTCATGGTTCTGTTTCAACAGAGAACAATTGTAATTGCTTGTATGAGCATCCTTGGGACATCGTCCCAACATGAAAGACACTCTACAAATGTAAGTTTGTTTTTATTGCTTGTAGGATTAAATACTAATGAGTTTCTATTTTGTTTAGGGGATTGTTGGCCAGGAAAAACTCCCATTCTCTTTTTGAATAGTGCCAATGGAATCTTTGACATCCACCTGATGTCAAAGATTCCTGGGGCCTTAGTTTAACAATTCATCCAAAGGACAATATCTCCAACAATGCAACACATCCCCAGCACTACATTGGAGTGTTATCTTAGACAATGTGATTGCAAATTCTGATGTGGGTCTTGAACCCACAACTTACAGGCCCAAAGGTGAGAGCGCTACCAATATGCCAGACTACACACCATGAACCAAATGGACAATTTTATCTTAGGGGATGTTCAAGACACCAGGAGAAACTCCCTTCTTTTTAGAATAATGCGGTCGGAAGGTGGATTTAACATCCACCTCCACCTGAACAGACAGATGGTACCTCAGTTTGACACATAGTAAAGACTTGATAGGTCCTTTAAAGGATATTTGGGGAATATTATAGGAAATATTATTAATTATCAGGTGCAAGCAGATGGTGCTAAATTGAATTTTCAAATCAGTTTTCATGTATGCAGACTGATTAACTTTCAGATATAGATTGTTTGGCCTTTAATATAGGAACCTTGTAATAGGAAGTCATCACATCAGCTCGTAGTCTGAAGAAACACAAAAGAAATGACTGGTAGAATACATTCCAGGAAATACAAGAGTAAATCAGTTTGGCTGTGTTATCTGAGGACTGGAGTTAACTAGTGGAATTTCACCCAGGCATGTGTTCTGTGTTTCCTGCTGTCCACACTATTTATAATAATAAAATAAACCTTGCTTTTGATATAACACCTTATCGCATCTTCATGATGTTTCAAAACACTTTATAGAATAGACTGTAAAATGACTTGAATGTATATATTGTAGGCAAAATTGCAGTCAATTGCTCACAGCAGTGTCCTACAAACAGTTGTGGATTGAGTGACCACATCTTTTTTTTTAAAGCAATTATTACCTCAAGAAAAGCAATCTTCTAATCGACTAATAAATGGGTACCTACTTACTGCTCGGTAATGAACAACAACAAAATTACATTAGTATAGTACCTTTTGCATAGGGAGGGTGTCCCAAGGCACTGTACAGTGAATGGGGTCGGAGTCGTGGAGGGAAGGAAGGGGAAGTGAGATGACCGATGGCACTGTCGAAGAAGAGGGTCTTGAGGTGGGAATTAAAGGAGGCTAGGGAGGGGGTGAGGTGGGAGTGTACTGGTTGTAGTGGGTTAGGAGATCACAGAGGTAGGGCGGAGCAAGGCCATGGAGGACTTTAAAGGTGTGGACCAGTACCTTGAATTGAATCCTCTGAATAATGGGTAGCCAGTGGAGTCAGACAACATTTGGGGTGATAGGGTTGCGGAGCTTGGTCCAGGAGAGGACACGGGTGGCAGAGTTCTGGATGATCTACAGCCTATGGAGGGAGGAGTTGGGAAGGCTGACAAGGGTGTTAGCATAGCCGAGTCTGGACAGAGGTATCTGGAGTAACTAAACCTGCCAACATTTTGCCCTGCTGAGAACCAAACCCAGGTCTCTCACTTGTGAGGTGAGTACTCCAATCATTTAGCTAGATGACAAAGGGAGCGCTTCACGTATTATAAAATTGCTGTTCGTCCTTAGTTAATGTGGGCGTTTGAATAATACATAGAGGATAAATACAGTTGAGGGAATTATGAGGAAGCACAAATGACTGCACTGAACACAATAAGTCAGGAGATCGGTACCTGATATCTTTGAGTGGCCAGTTATTACCTTTGGTTAGACAGAAATAAGATTTTTTAAGAATTTGGGCCTAGTCACCATCAATTACTTTTACTATAGTTGCACATTATGTACCCGTAGTGCACATCAACAAGAACATGTCAGTTAATGTACAATTCTGGACTTTTCTCCAATATTGGAGCCCAAAATGATATTGGAATATCAAGAATGACTGCCATAATATTAATCTAAGCAACAAGTTTCATTTTTGATAATGTAAGAAAGTGTGGAGGCCTTCTTTTAGTTTTTGTTAGACACAAATATAGCACCTTCAATACCTTAATTAGATCTTGCTTAGATCTTATTTATGGCCCAGGATCACATTACTCTATTATTTACATTGCTTTTGTCTACCTTAACACCAGCATTATTTTACTGCTGTTACATTTTGTGTAAGCATTATGAAACCTACCTTTAGAAGGACAAAACATGTTGGCTTGGACATATGGTGGTGAACATATTTTTTTTTAGTGGGACTTTCTTTCCTCATAACCATTAATTAATGTTTCTTCAACATCAACAACAACAAAATTACATTTGTGAGCACATCGGGAGGATGTCCCAAGTTGCTTCGAAGCCAAACTAGCAGAGATGTACAGTACATGGCCCTGCAATCTTATATTTGCTATGCTCAGACAACTGTAGACGTAGTCCTTGCATTTGATATAGCGCTTCTTATGTTGGGAGGATGTCTCAAGCAGCTTCACAGGTTTATTGTAGAGTGTAGTGACTGAATACAGTTACTATATCTCCCAGTATATCCTGTGAAATGCTATATGTCTTCCTGACTCGAAATACATCATATCAAATACAAGGATTAATGTTATCATTATTATTATTGAAATTCTCTAACAATCTACCCAGGTGGCCCCTTGCATGTTTCTAGGGTATGATTAATTGTGACTCTTCTCACTTGCTGGACTGTCCCATTGCCAGTGAGGACAGTGCACCGAATATCTCTGCATTACCAAACCAGTGCAAAAATAATCTTCTACATTTTCCCTTTTTCCCCTTGGTTCCCCAAAGTTTCTTCAGCTTGATGTGTCAAAACCCATGAATACAAGCAGTATTGTCCGATCTGACTTGTAGAATGAAAACTTCGGATTTGCAGAAACATTCTGCTCACTCTAATGTGGAGAGTTCTTTTCTTTGTATGTACAATGAAATAATTAGTTTTGGTGAATCAGCTGAATGGTGACATCATTGCTATTCTTTGTCCTGAAGAAAGCCAGTTTGGCTGGTTTCTGTCAAAATAATCTGACAGAAAGGGTTGTTGGCTGGGGAACCCCTCTGCTGCTTCTAACAACACCTGACAGCTCCCATTCTGTGTACTCAATAGCCTAAAATATAAATCAGCTTCCCATTGATCACAACTTGTGCAGTCACACATATTAATATTGTCCTTGCTCATTCCCGCAAGGGGGTTAATTAATAAATTAAACCTCAGTGCAAGAACCGAATCAGAAACTGATAAAAAGATTTGAACCATGTTAGAGAAAGGTGCTTTGGCAATCATTATGCATCATGTAGCTTTTTGATCTTTTCACCCTCCCCACAATTTAGCACATTTTCCATGTTCAATTTTGTTTTTACTAATTCTGTTTAAAACAAACATAACAAAACAATTTTGGCAAATCAAACGCGTTTGGAAGTTTACTCAGAACTTCCCAAACATCGGAGAAAAAGCTCTATATAGATATATTTGTATAGGTTATACTTAACTTGATCTCTGATTAAGGATAAAGCTTAACATCAGTGATTGGTGCATATGTTTGTACTTTCAGAACTTATGTGTCCTCAAATCATATTTAATCACCAGGCATCAAACTATTATGCATAATGCAATTATCATTCATTTCTGCTGTGCTTTTGTACTGCTGCACTGTAATCCCCTGCACACTTGGGTGCAGATTATACCTCTGAGTAATTGCGAAAGAACGAGCTGAATTTCAACTGTAGGTAGAAAAATTGACTTGAAGTCAACTTTCATATAAATACAGGTATCCCTCCCCAACCGCGGCCTCACCAAACACAAAACTCATGTATCCACTGTTTGCTAAATGCGACAACCCTCGCAAATTGCGTTTTGCGTTTTGCACATCCGCAATTTAAAACCACGGGTTTAAATTTTCAAGTTTAGCATAGCATAGAGCACTAGGACCCAGTTGCTATGTCGCAATCAACCAGCGAGATGTCGCTTCTCTTTTAGGATTAGTAAATCTCCGTTGATTTCCCCCCCACCCTCCTTGTCACCCACCCCTACCCCCCAGCCCTCCATGTTACCTCCCACCCAGCCCTCCATGTTACCCCACCAACCCTCCATGTTATCCCCCCCAGCCCTCCATGTTACCCCCCCAGCCCTCCCTGTTAACCCCCCCAACCCCCCTGTTAAACCCCCTAGCCTCCGTGTTACCCCCTCAGCCCTCCGTGTCATCCCACCACCCTCCGTCTCTCTCTCTCCCCCTCTCTCTCTTAAGTCAGACAGCCTGACTTGCTGCAGATCCTGGCAGCCAATGCGCCCAAACTTACTCTCCCTATCCCCAGGTATGTTATAACTGTATGTGTTTCTTTTGTTTTTAGTTTTACTGAATGCGAACTTATTCCCCGTATCCCCATGTTTCCCATAGGACCCTGCATTTTCCAACCACAAAAAAGTGCACGTACTCCCACTGTCCCCATGTTTGACATACGGCCCTGCATTTTCCACTTGCGATTTTACCAACCACGGAGGTTTACAGGAACGTATCCCTCGCAGTTGGGGAGGGATACCTGTACTTACTTTTGGGGGTGTCATGGGGTAAGTGATTTTATTGTATGATACTCATTGTGGGGAATGGAACATTTTCTACATTTGATTGCCAGGTTTAATGTCAAGATTGGTTTCTGTCATACCAATCTAACAGCTGTTGCTTCAGAAACTCTTCTGCTGTTTGGAGTAATATCCAACAGTTTCCAATTCAACCATAATGTGGGTTAGATGGAAAGGAAAACTCTGATCCAACAATATGCTTCAGACTCTTATCTCAGAATATCATCTTGTTACCTATTACTGTACAAATGTGTGATTATCCAATAGGGTTAACCAGCAATCTGTGGCCTTTGAATTCAGCCTGATAAAGTGGATTTGTAACAGATTGGAATCAAACCATTGTGCCAAATCCAAAGGGTTGTTTAGACTTTGAAACTAATGAAAAATTAGCAACCCATAGGTCTCAACCACTCCAAGACGTTATCCTACATGAAAGGTGTTAGGTAAATATATTTCTTAACATTTAGATGTAATAATGATCATGTTGAGTCTGTTAGAAGATTTTACAAGTTAACCCATTACATGTTATTAAGCTGTGGCCTTTCACATCCCAAACCAATTTCTCAGTTACTAATGGAAGAACGTTACCATAGATTATTTTCTCCTCAGATTTAGCTGAGCCAGAATAATTCTCTAAAATAGCTACATAAAATGACACATTCTCCCCTACTCCTGGATAAAATATCAGACAAGCTGAATCTTGATGTAATTCCCATCGCAGCTCAAAGTGAAATGTTTGAGATCAGTTAACTGTTGTGAACTAGATGTCTTGGTGATGGTCTGTGGCATGTGAGACAAGTCTGAATGAATCATAATTGCCAAATTACTCAAATGCCTAAGGTAATTCTGGGGACTTGGAGGCAGATTGGACTCAGGGGAAACAGGAGAGAAGGCATAGATTTTAAAGTGAAGCCTGCAGGGCAAAAGGGGTTGGTGTACAAGAGCTGTACATGACTTGAGTGTGAACAAGAAATAGAAATTGGTTGATTAAATCCCAGTTTAATTTGAAGTGGAAAAGTCACATGAAATACAAATCTTCCATCATAGCATCAAGCTACTTTTAAAATCAGGGCCCTCAACCACTCTTACTGGGGGGGTCATTAATTAATTCATTCATTCATGGATGTCACTCAGTAGCTGTCCTGAAATTGCTCTTTGTGACTTAGTCAATGTCCTCTTATACCATTGCCTTGGTGCATCCAAAAGTGTTATCTGTAGATAGAAGGAGATTTTAATTAAGCGAGAGGAATAATATAAAAAAACTGTGCCTATCGCTTTCTTTAGTCTTTGCCTGTTAACTTGTATTACTTAATTCTCTCCTTCTACCACAATCAGAAACCTGCACCCTAAATTTGATGTAGAAACATAAAATAAAATATAAGCTTCCTGTGGGTGAAATGTGTGTAATTCATTTTGCTATTGACCATAGCATCTGATTCTGAGTAACCTTGCGAAGTTGGTAGAAATATAGTTCTCTTTTGGTCCAGCTGTGAGTAGGTATCTGCTCTATCGGATGGTCCATAGACCATGGATACAATCCACAGATATTGGAGTTAAAATTCATTCCTTATGCAAGATTTCACAATGGTGGTAGAATACATTGCCTCATGATCTGTATTTTCTGCAGGAAAATTCCTGAAGAGCATATTAACTTGTGAGGTTATTGCTTGTCAAGCATGAACACTTTCCTGAGCTGTTTTTTTTAGCTGTAATATCTTTACACGTATCCACAGCCTCTGATATGCACTCAAACCTGAATGCTAACCTCCACATAATGCATCTTGTCCTAAAATTCAGATTGCACCTTCCTTTTCAACCATTCATACAGTCACTTCCTCTCTCCCCCAGGTTAGTGTCAAGCTCCGCAACTGTTAAGTACACAGAGATTCTGCCCCACCTGAAGGCTGCTATATAAATGCAAGTTGTTGTTGAAATGTTGTAGATTAATTTGTTGCTTAATTCACCATCAATAATGTAAATGAAAGCAATGGCACATTTCATCATTTTGGATTTCAGGTCAGCAAAATTTCAAGAACTATTGTTGCATTCACAAGAACAACTGCAAAAAATGAATAGCACCTTAATGATTACAATAAGACTACATGATTACAGATGACTTCATTTGGAAGTGAATGGAAGTCTTCATATATCTGAATGTGTCATTCAGAGAATTTGATGAACTATACAGATCAATGCTGATTATGAATGTCCCTGAGCTGAGAAAGACTCCATTTAATCTTTAGGTATATACCAATGGCCATGAACTGCTGAAAGGCTGTTGTACATGTTCATGAACAATGATCCATGAAACGTCAGCAAGTTTGAAATGAGTTTCATGAATTATCCATAACCAATTTAGCTGCTTGTCAGATCTTTATTGGCTGACCAGTGGTTAATTGTGTTCACAGAATCATAGCATTATACAGCACAGAAGGAGGCCATGCTGCCCATCATGTCTGTTCTGGCTCTTTGTAAAGAGCTATCCAAATCAATACCACTCCCCTGCTCTCTCCCCCCATAGCCCTGTAAACTTATCCTCCCAAATAATTATCTACTTGTCTCTTAAAAATTGTTATCGAATTGGTTTCCACTACACTTTCAGGCAATGCTTGCCAGATCCAAGCAACTCACTGTGTGAAAAAATGCTCCTCCCCTCCCCTTAGTTTCTTTCAACAAATATTTTAAAACGGTATCCTTTAGTTACTGACCCATTCGCCAGTGAGTGGAGATAATTTCTTCTTGTTCACCCAATCTAATCCCTCATAATTTTGCATAATTTTTCTATGATGTCTCCTCATAACATTCTCTGCTCCAAAGAGAATAATCCTTGCTTCTCTAGCCTCCCTGATAACTGAAGTCCCTCATTCCTGGTACCAACCTGGAAAATCTCCGTTGAACCCACTCCAATGCCTTGACATCTTTCTAAAGTGCGGTGCCCAGTAATGAACACAGTACTCCAACCGAGGCCTAACCAGTGCTTTATAAAGATTCATCATAACTTCCTGACTTTTGTATTCTATACTCTTATTCATAATGCCTGATATCCCATATGCATTTTAAAAGCTTTATCTATCTATCCTACTACCTTCAAAAGATTTACTTATATGAACCCTCTCTCTGTTCCTTCAGCCCCTTTAAGATTCTATAATCTAGCTCAGTGGTTCTGAACCTTTTTTGCTATGACCCAAATTAATCACCAGCAGGTCCTCACAACCCAAACTTTTTTTGCTGCAACCCAAATTAGACTCCAACTGGTCCTCCCACCACCAGGGTTTATACCACGACTGAAGCTCAGCTCAGCCAAAATATTATCTCCTTCTGTTTGTGGACTCAGCACAACTCGTAAGTACTCTCTTTATACAAATTGGTCGGTGGTGTCGCATTTTTTTGTAGCGCTGAAAGCTTTTTTTAGCGTTAAAAAAAATTTCAACATTAAAAAAAGGGGGAAAAAAAGGACTCCTGCGACCCTGATTTGGATTGGGACCCAAGGTTGGGAACCACTGATCTAGCTAATACTGCCTCTCCTCTTTCTTCCTTCCAAAATGAATCACATTGCATTTAACCACATTAAACTTCATCTGTCAGGTGTCTACTATGTTACCAGTGTGTCTATGTCCTCTTGCAATCTGCTACAGAAAATGTGCTCCCAAATTAAGACTGAATTTAAGAATTTTCTAAAATTCATCAATTCCCCAAATTTTATAATAATCTCATAAAATTATGAGAAGTGTGATGTCTCAACTGCATTGAGGTGTTTAACTGAGTTATGGTAAAATAGATTTGGATAAAGGAACTAAAGTGGGACAATGTGTCAACATATAGATAGGAACGATAATTAAGTACAACTAATTGAGCATTCTTTTGAACTTATCATGATCATTTGAGAAAGTAAAAACGATTTAAGGCATCCAAAAAGATAGAAACAGTTGCTAAAAAATCAGTTCATTTTTACACATCAACAAGAAATGATCTTGAAACACTGAATCCAGCTATTGTAACATAAATTTATGAAGATATTTGTGTAAAGAACTCAATAAATTTCACAGTCTGTCATGTTTGTATTCTTAAAACCACTCTATTAAAATTGAAGCTAGAGAGTAGAATTTTAGAATGTTTTTCAATTCAGAATTAATTTAGTGTCTGATTTACCACATACGGAGAATTTAAATAGAATCTAAGATTTTTCTTAAACGTCACCACAATCTCAAATTTCATGACAATGTTCTTAAGGTTAAGACGATAGATTTCAAGTTTCATGTATGAGATGAGAGAGAAGTCTCATATATAGTTCAGGAAAGATGTGGTTTATGTTTATGTCCAAATAAATAAATTGAGCCAAATGGCCTGTTTCAATGCTGTAATGGTATTTATTTCTATATTTAACTAACTTAACAACTGTATTAAAGGGTAATTTGAAGATAAGTTATATGTTGTTAAATTAATACATACATAGAACATGTTAAACCTCAGCTTCTTTGTTTATTTTCCTATGGAAGCTAGTAACCACTGTGTAATGTTTCAATGATTGGAGATTTGATTTCACAAAGAAGCAATAATTAATGCAAAGCTTCAGTATTGTATTTCAATGTTAATCTGCCTCATCGTCATTGTCATTAACTACAGCTATTGATAACAGATTGCCATAAGTAAAATTACTGTTCTTTAAAAGTCTCCTATAAAGTCTCCTATAATAGTTTTTTCTTCCTCCTGTTTATAAAAATTCAACTCATGGGTTTGGGTAGATTTTTACATGACCATCCCAAAGATGTACCACTGTGACTGAGCTATTGGTCATCTTTTCCCTCCTCACCCCATGGCATTCCAACCCCAGTTTGTTGGTCCATTCAGCTCTGTTAAGCACTGTTGCATTCTCTTAACAAGAAAGGTGCTGCATAATTTTTTATTGAATCCTTTAATGAACAATGCAAGAACTGGAGATGCAGTTTCATAACCTTGTGATGAAGTTTTTCAATAAAAACGTATTCATAGGCACATCTAAAAAGATATGTGATCTTTGACCCTTTCCAGTCCTGCTTGACAACATTAAAAAATAAACATCAGCAACATTGGGATGTCATGGTAACAGGTTGAATAGCCACAATGATTTAAACCCAATTACCTTTCTTGGTAGATTATTCCAAAATGATTACTATAGTACTGTACTCTAAATAAATAATTTTTTTTCCCCTGATATATGTTCTAAATTTACTTTTCATTTGAGGTTTGTCCTCTGATCCTAATTCTTGGCTTATTTTGCAGTAATAGTTCTAGTTCACCTTATCTATATTATTTATTATTACATGCCTCGATGAGCACACTTCCCCTTGAACAGTCTGTGAGAAAACCCTACTGGAAACCTTACATTTCTTAAATCGTGCTTCATAGCTCACCCACTTAGGATCAGTATCCTGTCACTTTTTTCTATTTTTTTTCTAGGAGGCAGAAGACTTAACTTACTTTTCTTTTCAGAAGCCATTAACATTCAATACCAATAGCTATGTTGCAAGCAAACCTTTGTCAGATACTGTACTCCACTGTGCCAAATGGCAGCTTGGCTCAGTTGGTACCACCACCAACAACAAAATTACACTTGTGTAGCACTTATTACGTCAGGAAGATTTCCCAAGGAGCTGAACAGTCATTGTTTCAGGTCTGAGCTGGGGTCAGGGATGGCGAGGGTGGAGGGAAAGGTGGGGCTTTGGGGTGTGGAGGTTAAGAGGTCACAGAGGGTGGGGTGAGGCCATGGAGGGCTTTGAATGTGAGGACCAGAATCTAGAATTGAATCCTCTGGGTGATGGGGAGCAAATGGAATTGGGCAAGGATGGGGGAGATGGGGTCACAAAATGTGGAGCAATACAGGACATGGGCCACAGAGTTCTGGATGATCTGCAATTTATGGAAGGAGGAATTGGGAATGTCGACAAGCTGGTTGTTGGCGTAGTCAAGCCTGGATTTGATGTAAACGCAGAGGGTTGTGCCTCACTTCAGGACTTTAAGCTCCAGTATAGACTAACATTTCAGTGTGATGTTGGAGACGTTGCTCTTCACAGGAGACACTAAACTTCATGTGGATGTTAAAGATCCCATGACAGAAAGAGAAGATGTCTTGGCCATCCATCAAGTGCATAAATTAGCTTCTGTATTCACTAGTAATACACAGTTTACAACAAAATCCTGTTAAGCACTTTGAGATGTCACACCAATGTGATAAGGTGCTATATCAAGTGCACAGATTATTATTATTGTATAGATACCCATGAGTAGTACTAAATAATCTGATTGGATCCTGAGATCACATTTTGCTCTTCACCTAAATATGAAAGATAATGATTATGAAGAATATATTGCTTGTGGAAATAGGTACAGTAATTAGATCTCTATAGGATCAAGTTGGGTTTACTGTGATACACCCTTTGAAGAGAGAAAGCAGCTGATCAACTCTTTGAGTTGGACTCAACTGGAAAACAATATAACTGTAAAGCAATCGTCTGCAATATTTCAAGACATTATTGATGAAAGATTGGCCTCCTGGATTCAAAAGTAGAACATGGAGGGGTATTATTAAATAGGTCTATTGGGTCAGGGTGATACTCAGCTATTGATAACCATGCCAGCCAAAGTCCTACTGGTGGTTATGGCTCGTCAATCAGCCCCAATCTCACCAGTGCCACATACTGGCTTTGGCTGCTACACTTCTCAAGCACAGAGGATTGAGGTATGGTGTTCTGTCTTATTTTAGACCCTGTGGCCATTTTGTTTCATAATTTTGATTATTATTATAATTTGAGATGGAACAAAATCCTTTATTGCTGTCCTGAGTTACAGAGGTTGGCTCAAGGTTGGCTCAAACCTGCCACCATCTGGATCAGAGTTGGGTGTTTTTGTCACTTACCCCTGCTCCCTGATACAGGCCACTGTGACATATCTGTGAGTCATTTATGAGGCTGTGTATTTGTCACAATTATTTGTTAAATTACATTTGCCAATTGCATTGTGACTTGGTTTGGCTATGAGAAAAAGAACATGGAATGTTTTAAAGAAGTGAAACAAGAAGGAAGTACTCTCAATGGGAAGTTATTTCCCATTTAAATCTCCCAAAGGCTATTTGTGAAGACTAACCTCTTTGGCTGCTACAGAGCTGTCACCAAACATGTCACAAGAGAGACTAATAATAATAATACTTGCATTTGATATAGCACTTTTCACATTCTCTAGATATCTCAAAGCTATTCACAGAATATTCACAGTGAACTGATTGTAAATTTGTGGGTGAAATGCTGCAGCCAATTGCGCACAGCAGTGTCCCACAAACAGTTGTGAATTGAGTGACCAAATTATTATTGTTTTTTTTAGGGATAATTAATAGACGTGTGGAGTCAGGAAACTTGCCCAAGGTTCCCTGACCCTGTCTGGAAACCCAGGTTTCTCGCTTGCAAGATCATATCATGGCAACTTGCTGGTTAGCTGGATACTCTTTCTCTTTGTTATTTTATTGTTAAGAAGCCAGTATCTGACTAACCTCCTATAGTCTATTTGTCCTAAATCCATTGCTTTGCAGATGTCATTGTTGAGAGTGGTGAGGGTGGGATGAGGGGGAAAACCATGACACACAAATCTGGGTACATTCATCACCACAAATATCAAATTGCTAAACTAACCTGATTGCATCTCATTACAACCAGCTTCACCTTTAAACCATGTAAACAATACTGGCTTGAATTCTCTGGGACCAGGAAGAGGGTCTAAATGCAAATTTGTCTCAATATTTCTAAGGTCACGCTGATCTCTGTGACACAAACATCAAATAAGTGAGAAATGAGAGACAGAAAAGTATGAGAGTAAATAGCACAACACTAGATACAAGAAATTTCATCTGGTGAAATGTTTAGTTTATTAATGTAGCACTTTAATGCACCAGATATGCTAAATTCTCAAATACAGCTTTAATTTTGAAGACTTAACTTATTTTAAAAGCTATAGAAAACAATCCTTTGAGTTACAACTGAATTCAGCAATTCGCCAAATTGTAAACGCAGGCAGAATTTCATCCCAATCTTTTATATGTATATTTGAAAAAAAAGTGCAAATAGTTTCTTGAGTGGCTCACTTAGTCCTTGGTGCATTCACAATTTGGGGAGTGCTGGAAATATACAGCAAAATACATATACAGGTAAATTGTATTGTGAAAACAATTATATGCAACAACAATCAGCACCAACAAAAAAATTACATTTCTATCATGTCTTTTATGTAGGAGGGGCATCCCAAGGTGCTCAACAATTAGTGATTCGAAACTGAGCTGGGGTTTGGGATTGGTTAGGATGGAGAGCAGCAGGACCAAAGACCAGTCGAAGAGGAGGAGGGTCTTGAGACAGGTCTTGAAGGAGGATGAGAGGTGTAAAGAAGATGCTTTTAAATAATTCACAATTTGGAGAAAAAACCATCAAACAATTTTTTAATTTAAATATCAGAAGTAAAATATTGGATTTATGAAAAGATAAAAGAACTCAGATACAGATTAAGATTCAATTGGCTGTTCAATATGTCTGTGAGTAAAATGCTAATTTATGACCTTTTCATTTTTTTAGATAGAGTTTATGGAACATTTTAATGAGACAGTGGAGACAAATGCTTCATGGTAACAGGCACTTTTGCAATAGATCACAAAAAATTATAATAACAGTCATATGCGCATAGCAATATGGAGAAGTATGGCATTTTAATTTTTGCCATTTTCCACATTGTTAAAGTCAAATTACGCAAACAATTCCCCTAAAAACTGAGTATTTTTGCCTGAAGGACAAGGCAGGAGTCCAAATATCCACTTGATAAAAGGATACAACTTTGGTTTCATGTCCGAAGGACACCACCTGCAAAAATGCAACTCTCTTCAGGTTGTCAGTGGTGCATCAATCAAGACTGATTTCAAGCCCCACTATGGGGCCTGTGAATTACACATTTGATACACAGAGAATGGCACCAACTAAACTCGGCTGGCATTTGGTAACAAGAACAACAACAAAATTACATTTGTATGCCGCCTTTCACGTAGGGAGGATGTCTCATGGCCCTGGACAGTCAGTGTTTCAGACGCAAGATGGGGGCAGGATTGGGAGGGTAGAGGGCAGGGCAGAAAGGAGGCTGATTAACAGCACAGTTGAAGAGGGGGGTTTGGAGACAGATCTTGAAGGAGGCAAAGGAGGGGGGCAGAGTGTCTGAAGGCCCGGGGGAAGTGGGCAGGTTGCTAGTAGGTTAGGATGTCACAGAGGTAGGATGGAACAAGGATCTTAAACTGTTTCCTCTGTCTTACCCTTACCCTCTTTTCCCCCTTTCTCCCCTGGCCCCATTTTCGTGATTGTTTGTGGGGATACTGCTGTGCGCAATTTGGCTGCTGTGTTTCGCCCACAAGTATACAGTCGACTTTCCTGCTTTTCTTCCCCCTGCCTCGACCCCTCCCCTTTTGCTTCTTTACCCCCTTTTGCCCCTAGTCCCACTTCCATGACTGATTGTGGGACACTGCTGTGCACAATTTGGCTGCCACGTTTTGCCCACTAATATACAGTTACTTTTCCTACTGTTCTTCATCCTGCCCTGATCCTTCCCACCCTGCTCTTGTCCTACCTAACTGTACAACGCCTCGGGACGTCCTCTCGACGTGAAAGGCGCTATATAAATGTAAGTTTTGTTTGTTTGTTTGTTTGTATAATGGGAAGCCAGTGGAGTCAGACAAAGATGGGGGTAATAGGGTCACAGAGCCTATTGCGGGAAAGTGCATGGGCTGCAGAGTTCTGGATGATCTGCAGCCTATGGAGGGAGAAGTTGGAAAGGTGACAAGCAGGGAGTTTGCATAATCATGCCTGGATGTTATGAACACGTGCATGAGGGTTTCGCGGCCTACGGTGACAATGGCAAAGATGGGCAATGTTGCTGAAGTGGGGGAAAGTAGAACAGGTCTTGGCATGGATGTGGGGTAGAAAGGAAAATCGAGGGTCAAATAAGACTGCAGTGTTTTTGGACTGTCTTAGTAAGATGTGCATCCTTGGTAAAGGTAAAAAAGGTTTCCCTTGGCATCCCATAATTTAATCTCTTAGTCTCCCATAATCTAATGTTTAACATGTTAAATGAGATGTCTCATCTGGAATTGTTTTCTGAAGTGCACACTTTAGTTAATGGCATCTGAAAACCTGACCCACAGTTAGAGTGTATTTATCACGTCGCTTGGGATGACAGGCAAGGTCAATTACATAATACAGAGATGTAATTTATTCCTCTCATTCTCTATGCTCTCCAGTTAATTTGTCTGTTCCCTTAATGGTTGCTTTGTTCCATACACAGAGATATAAAAGAGCTTTCCCTGGTTGATTAGATGTATTAAATTGCTTCTCCAAAGTGAAGTTGGTTTGTGCGATCATCAGATGTGTAAAATCAGTGAGTCATAATATTTATTTCATGAGCTGAATATTTAAAAATACAGTAACTTCTTACAAATAATTTGATAATCCTTATCGAATGTAAGTATCGTATTAAATAGCAATTGCTACACTTGAGAACAATTACATGCGAAGTGCTTTGAGACATAGCTAAGTACAGGAACACTCTCATTTGCATAAGGTGGGGGCTTGTAGCAGGAGCTGACCTGGCTCCAAGATAAATTGCTTGACAACACAATGTCAAAATTGAGTCAATCCTCTATGGTAGTCTTGTTTGTCTGGTTCCTGAGCTAAACAGATCTGTAGTACTCCAAGGCATTGTAGGCTAGCTAGACTGAGGCGCATCGAGGGGAGAAAATCTTCCCATTCAGATCCTGATAATCCTGCAAGCCAACAATGTAATGGATATAATGGACCCCATTGGACATGCCAGACAATAATAATAATAATACTAATGCTTGCGTTTCACATGGCGCTTTTCACGTCTTCTACACATCTCAAAGTGCTTCACAGGTTATACTGTAAAGTGAATTAATTGACTGTATATTTGTAGGTGAAATGCGGCAGCTGTGTCCCATGAACAGTCGTGGATTGAAACAACAATTTTTTTTTTTTTTAGTGATTATTGTCAGGCATGTGGAGTAAAGAAACTTTCCCAAGGTTTCACCCTGCCTGGAATTGAATCCAGGTCTTTCGCTTGTAAGGTGAATGCTCTAATCACTGAGCTATAGGACTCCACAAATGTGAGCGATGTTTCAAATGGCAAGTTATACATATTTAGTTGGTTAAACTCCAACAATATTCCATTGCATGCTTTGGGGTTTCCAAGCATTGCTTCTTGCCAACCTGCACATAATACTCTCTGGAATTAAGGAGTTAGAGTATTTCCATCCAGTGAAAAAGCACACTCCATTATAAATAGAGGGAAACTTCCTTGTGTAAGTGGCACACATATACAGAACTCTCCATCTGGTTCAGATACTCATGGTACATATTGCACATGGTACATAGACACATCTCAAAGCACTTCACAAGTAAACATGGGTATGGGTTTCCATATGTGTCAGACACCCTGATGACCACCAACAACAAGAACTTGCATTTATATAGCGAGTCGCGAGCTAGGCAGCGTCTCAGAGTGCTTGTCGCTGTCTAGCTCAGGAACTGAACGAACATAGCCATCATAGAGAATTGACTAAATTCTTTGTCAACTGCTTGACATTCTGTTGTCAAGCAGTTTATCTTGGAGTCAGTTCAGCTCCCACAAGTCCCCTCAAAAACAGCACCTCCTCAACCCCCACCCCACCCACTCCCCCACCACACAATGCAAATGACATAGTTCCTGTAACTTAGACACAAAAGAAAAGGATTATTATAAATAGAATCATAGACATAGAATATTAAAGCATAGAAGTAGGTCATTTGGCCCATCAGGCCCACTTCTACCACCCTTTCAGGCAGAGCATTCCAGACTTCCCGACTGTAACAAAACTTAAATAGTTAAACTTTGGATCAGCTGGCCAGGAGTAATTCCTGACTTTTGAAAATGCCAATATCTTTGTGATCACAGCAAAACATTGTTAGTTTTAACTCCATTGGTTGTCATCAATATCAACATCAGAGAGGAAATTATCAATGATACCAATTACATTTATGCAGTCAATCCATACTAATGTACATGCATTAGGTTACTTGCTTCATATAACATTTATACATTACTTCGCTGACAAATTATTTTGAGACCTAAAGGGGCAACAGCAAATAAACCTTGATGCTAAATTGAGTTCAGTCTAATTATATTCATCCATTTTGCATCCACATTGGTTTGCATAGGTCAATGTAGCGATCAGAATTCTATTTTGTTCATATGCTGGCCCCAGCTCTGTTTGTTTAATATGCGTAGAATGTTTTTAATATCCATTCTTGCATACGGACTGATAAATTGAAAATTCTGAGTTTCAACTGGCTTTCAAAGTTAATTTATTTTTCAAGATAAATATTTATTACAAAAGTTTTCTTGCTAGGTAAATTAGCTAAAGTTCCATTTTATGTTGATTTGATATTTGCAGGTTATTTTCAAAGCTCTATTTCCCTACATTTTATAGCCAATTGCTTTGAACTAAGGAACACGTGATTGATAAATGTTAGGTTTGGCTCTGGAGTCTCAACATCATTACTGTTAGTAAGAATGAATATTTCATCATTAATATGTATGTAAAACTGCTTTCACACTACATGTTGGTCTCCAGAGGTATTGTCTTTTGATCTGAATACTATTATAAACTGGTCTGTTTTTCTGGCTCCAATCCCAACTCACCCAAAACCCAACCAAGAGTTCATCTCCGATTGCCTCCACAAAGGAAACTGGAACATGCTGGTAGAGTTGAAGCGATGTTCGTGAAGATGTCCTAACATGATTCACTAAGTATTGTGATGACATCAATACATTTGCGCAAGCACAAACTATCATTTATTTTCAATGACTTCTGCTAGCTAAATAACATTGGTAGAAACAAAAAGAAAATCTCGGAGCAAAGTAGTCTAATGTTCAGAAACTTCTCCCAGCCTCCTCTGTTACCATTTTTAGGTAGCAGAGATCATTTCCAATGACAATTTGCACATCAACAGACATGTTGACAATATTGGTTTCAGTCTTGAAAGAAGATTACTTTCCTGCTCTCCTTCCCCCTACCCCGACATCTCCCCTTGCCATTTCCCCGCCTCTTTTTTCCCCTATTCCCACTTCCATGACTGTTTGTGGGACATTGCTGTGTGCAATTTGGCAGTCAATTACATTCAATTTTCCTATTCTTCTTCACCCTCCCCGACCCCTCACCACTGTTCTTGTTCCTACCTAACTGTACAGCGCCTTGGGACGTGCTCTCGATGTAAAAGGCGCTATATAAATGTACGTTTTGATTGCTTGCTTGCTAGATTGCTTGCTTGATTGGTTGATTGGGTGATTGATTGATTGATTGATTGATTGAGGTTGTATAACATTTTGAAAGAGATTGAAAATGTAAGCCTAGAACAATATTTTAGTAGGCACCAAGACATTAGAACATTAGTACGTAAATAGGTTTACAATTATGGGACTGATACCAGGAAGCATTTATTTTTCTTTACTCAGAGGGCGATAAACAACTGGAACAGGTTGCCAAGAAGGCTGATTGAGGCCAGGACACTCGACTCATTTAAAAAGATGCTGTGATGGGGACACAGTAGGGTGGGTGTTCTAAGCAGATTACATCAGATGGCTCAAAGTGCCTGTAATATCCAGAATCCTTCAAGATATGGATATTGAATTTACTGAAGAACTTTACTTTAGGATTGTTTACTTCAACAAACTGCAAATTAGTAGTAATGACTACAATACCTTGGGATATTCATTCTGTTCAGCTGTTGTAATGTAAGACCAATTACCAAATGTAAGACCTAAGGATGTGATGACATTGTAAAGTAGAGATATCATGACTACCTCAAGCTGTCTCAACCATGCATGTTTTGAGGGAGACGAAAAACAGATTTATTTTACAAGGTCAGTGTGTGCATGACTTGAAAACTATATACTGTATGTAAGAACAGAAGAGCAGCTACAAACTCAAAACTACACTCTTGATCATGTCTTCAGTTCTTGAACTAAGCTCCATAGTTGTAAGCAAAAAATTGCAAATACAAAATGTGCGACTATAGCTTGATTATTTGATAAGTAAAATTATTTAAATGAATAGAATGACATTCGTTTTGATTTACTTTAGGGTCTCACAAATTCTAGTGAGTGTTACACAAAGTATCAGCTCACAGGCCTCTTGTCCAAATCAATCTTGTGATCTTGTGACATGATAGTCATTTTCTACAGGCCCAAAGACCAAAATTCCCAATGCAGTATAAAAAAAGCATTGCTGTAAGCATTTCAATACTGGTAATCGTCCAGATCATAATAAGATTGAGTTTTGGCCCTTTGGCAACATACAAGAGTAGGTTTAAGTCATCATATTTCTGAAGGGGTACCACTATCAACTTGGAACAAATATACAGTGCCAGCTCTTGTCTTTGGGCAAGAAGGCTGCTTTCGGGAGCTGGACAAAGCTAATGAGAGCAGTGCTCTAACTGCAGTGGAGCCTGGTTGAGGCACTGGACTGTGTAATTGGGGTACAGTATTTAGATAATTGAATTTATGTAATTTGAATTTAGATGGATAACAAAAAAAATCATTTTACGACCCTATCCAGCATTTAACTAATTGTAATGCAAACTTAGTTAGTGACTCTAAGTTCAGTCTAATGTTCAAGTTTATTTGGATTGACCGCATTTTTCTCTTCTGGTCTGGATGTTTTTTATTCCAACTAAATCTGATCATAGGCAAGACAGTAACTTGTTTTTCTCTTTTGGAGGCTTAATGGCTGATTGTTAATTTCCAGCATTCTCTGATTTTATTTTGATGCCCTTTGGGTACCCCTAGCTTTACATTGACTATTCATTTGCTGCTCATCTGCAGTGGAAATAGTTTGGCAATGTCTGTAATCTCACAAGCAAATGATGTTCTGACTCATGCCTTAGGCTGGACACTAGAGAATTTAAATGTGACTTTTCGAAGACTCTTGGAATGCAGAGAGCATACACCACATCAAGCAACTCCTGATTGTCTTCACAGGCCCCAAGATTTAACATTTTAGCATACATACCTCTTAATAAAACATAGCTGCTAGCCTAATTGCATTGATAGAAGAGGAGCTGTAATAACCAGTTTGGCTGTTCAAATCATCTGCTACTCACCTGTAGGGAGAAGTGTCACCTGGGTCTAGATTTATTCTATTTTCTTACCATTTCATAACATCCAGACTTTGACAAATTGTTGAATTTGATCTTACTATTTAAGAACTACAAAAAATCGGTTTCAAAATTAAGACTTGTTTTATATTTAACAACATTCCAAATACTGGACACTCTTAAATAGAAAATACAGTAAATATGAAGCCCAGTGGAAAATCTAATTTAAAATAATTAATTAAATCTTGCAACTAATGGTTAGAATGGGATCTAGTATGTTTTTTTTCGTAGCACATTGTAGTATTCGTGCTGATAGTACTTATGTATTGACGATATGACACTCGGATTCTTTTTGGATAAATTCTTTCTCACTAAAATAAGATACTCAAGTGTTTCAATCCAACAGAAAAACACAAGTCTACATCATTAACAAAGGTCAAGGGGTGACTGATTGGCCAATGTTTGGTGAATAATTCACAGTTCAAAATTGGGACAAGATATGCAGTGGATTCAAATAAGATTCCTTCATAAGGAAACCAGAAGTAATCAGTCTGTTTTCCAGTATCTCTACCTGACTACTTTTGGAGTGGAATTATCAGAAAGGGTGGTGAAGATCAGGATTAGGACTTAAGCAATGATTTGATGGTTCTGACGAGAATACAGCAATATGGTGGATATTCTGCAAGGATGGAGTCAAATGGGCAGAAGGGCCTGATTTCATCTTGTTATCTATCATCCTGAGTGGGGTTCTCAAAAATATTTGCACTGGTATATCTAGTTACTGGAAAAAGGCCACACTCATATTAATTATGAAGAAAATGTGTTAGAAATTGTCACTTGATCTCAAGTGTCTATGTAAACTGTGCTGAATTTTGATTAACCTGTATTTTACATGCTCCAGCCACAACCTCATCTTCAAAATTCTGTCTCTTCTCTTTCCTTTCCTCTAGCCGAAGTATCACAGGAAGAATTATGAATGAGGCTTTGCACTACAGTTAGGGTGCTGATACTGGTGGAAAACAGCACAAACTAAACTTGCAGGGTAGAGTTTCAGCACAATATGCACCACATGCAATCTGACCCAGAAGCAGAATCATAAATCCTTTACTTACCAGACTGGGAGCTCTTGACCTCCATGTGGTGTAGTAATGCATTTTCAATCCCTTGCACAACAGCAATTCATTTACAGTTTGTTGTATAGTCCTTTGATAATAAACTAGATTGCTCCAGATGCACATTTTTTTTAATCTTGCCATTTTATCAACTCCTCATGAATCTATTCAAGCCACAAATCACACTCTTGTCAACCCCATTCAAACCTACATCTATCAGTGTCCACAGCATGATGGGTTTGTTACTGTAGCTTGTCTTTTGTATTTCAAAAGGTTTAGTTACTTTGCAGACCAAGATACAAATTAAGCATAAAAAGCAGATCCCTGTAGTAAACACCATGGATCTAACATTAATTAAATTCTGACTTTTCTCATCTATAATACATAGCTCTTCAGAAATGGACAGCTGTTGCCCATTGGGCAGGAGACTTAGTTACTGAGACAAGTTACTGAGACTTTCCTTGATCACATGGAAATGATGAATAGTTAATTGATTCACCCTTTAGCAGGGACAAATTGGAAAATATTCAAGATTAATTTTTATATTCTTTGCAATATCTCACAAACTTTAGCACAGTTCGAATAGTAACTTGGAATGGTTCTGTTGTATTGGTGAAGTACAATTTGACAAAATATTGATATTTCCCTCATTCTTGCTGGATGCTGAGAATACCACTCTGATTGTTGTTTTCTTCAGGCTGTTTTCAACTCTATGATCTTGAGTTCATGGGTAAATGAGTTAGTAGAGTCCTATAGTTCAGTGGTTAAAGCACTTACCTTGCAAACAAGACCTTGGTTTGATTTCACACAGGGCAAAACTTTTGGCAAGTTTCCTTATTCCACACGCCTGCTAATAATCCCTCAAAAAAACAATAATAAATTGGTCATTTCAATCTACAACTGTTTGTGGAACACTGCTGTGCGCAATAGGCTGCCTCATTTCGCTGACAAAAGTATAGGCAATCCACTTTACAGTATATCCTGTGAAGCACTTTGAGATGTCTAGAAAAAATAGAAAGCACCATATCAAATGCAAAGATTATTATTATTAAACCAGTCTATCCACTTATTGTGGATGCTGAAACCATCAATGCTAAGAAGGTAACTTTTGACTCTCATGAGGGTTTAAGACACTGAGTAATAAAACTTAACATAGTGCAGTACATGATTTGGAAGACTATTGCAGTCTATTTATCGATTTATATAGCACTTTTTCTAGGATGCCCTAAGGCACAAGAATAAAATTGTGGTATGTTTATTATTTTCAGTGCAAATTAATATAATATTAACAAATACAAACATTTTAACAAAGTAAGTATGGCCTCTAATGATAGGAAGATTATGCAGAGTGTGTTGCTATGCTGCAAATTTGTGGATAAATTGGAGTCCTGTAGCTCAGTAGTTAAAGCACTCACAACTGAGAGACCTGGGGTCGATTCCCGGCAGCTCAGGGCAAAACCTTAGGCAAGTTACCTTTCTCCTAACGCCTGATAATAATTCATCTTGGAAAAAAATATATAATAAATTGGTCACTACAATCCACGGCTGTTTGTGGGACACTGCGCAATTGGCTGCCACGTTTGCCCACATATATATATCAGTTCACTTTACAATATATTCTGTGAAGATGGCTAGAAGACGTGATAAGGCGGTATATCAAATGCAAGGATTATTATTGTTATTATAAATACAATAGAGAAAGTGGAAGGCAAATCTTCGCTTCAGATATGACCCTACCCCAACTCAATGTCAATGCTTAGGCCCAAAGCTGGCCGCAATAGCCTTTTATATTTTCAGCCTAGAGTTGGAGTGTCAGTTCATGGGTTCCTGACATAACAACAGAAAACGCAAGATCTTTATTGTGCTAAGGAATCCCAAAGCAGTGTCTGCAATGTGGTGCCATTCACAGCTGGGCACAAATCGCTATAAAAATGTAGACTGTATAGCTGACAGGACCATAGATCTTAACTCGTACATACAGTATGAATCCTGCTCATATCTGTCAACGAGTATCATGTCTAAGGAAAGTGCTTCTTATGTGAATGTGATTATGGACTCCCTGGCAAAGTTAAGCAGATCCAATGTAAATCAAGGTATTGTTGATAAGTTTTAGCTCAGTAATGTCGACTCAGAAGTCAATGCATTTCTGTAAGCCTATCCTTAATGGGCAAGATACAGTTTTATCAACCTATTTTATAAAAAGATTGATAACAGAAATCTATTATGAAATAGTACTCATTTCATTGCTATGTGCTCTGCAGTGAGAGAGTTGCCCATTCTGCTTTGAGACAGATGAAGAACATGTATGGTCAAGTTTCATTATAGAAAGGCACTATATACGTGTAAATTGTACTGAATTGAGAACTGGTGGAAATACGATATTACAGTTATGGACTGTATTGAGTGTCAGTAAATTGTGGCATGTACCTACTTGTAATATCTCCAAGCAATCATGTGAAAGTGAATACATGGCCAGCCAAAAAGTAACTTTGGGTACAAAGAAAGTAAATGATCTGCTTTTCTTGGTTTTTATTGAGAGGAAGAGCCACATTTACATTCATAAATATACAGTAATGTAGAACCAGCCTTGCCCTTCAAATTCATAAAACGCATTATCAACAATGTAATCAACAATTACCAACAATCTGTAGGTTTCCGCCCTGCTCACAGCACGGAAACTGCCCTGGTTAAGGTTACAAATGACATCCTAACCACCTGCGACCAGGGCTGCCTCTGCCTCATCGTCCTCCTTGACCTGTCAGCTGCGTTCAATACAGTCGATCACACCATCCTCCTCCAATGTTTTTCCTCCCACCTAAACCTTCAAGGCACAGTCATTGACTGGTTCCATTCCTACCTGACCCACCGCCTACATTTTGTATCTTCCAACGGTTTCTCCTCAAACCCCCGCACAGTTTCTCACGGCGTTCCTTAGGGCTCTGCCCTTGGCCACCTCCTTTTCACCATTTACACGCTCACTCTGGGCGATGTCATCCGCAAACATGGGGTGAATTTCCACATGTATGCGGATGACACCCAACTGTACCTTTCCGCCTCATCCCTCAACCCCCAGACCATCGATGTTCTGACAGCATGTCTGTCCGACATTGAGTCCTGGACGAGGGACAACTTCCTCCAATTGAACGTGAGCAAGACTGAGGCCCTCCTGATTGGCTCCAGCCAGCGCCTCTGCACATCGGGCGCTGCCAGCCTCAACATCCAAGGCTGTACTCTCCACCTCACAAAGCCAGTCAGGAACCTCGCCATCAAGTTCGACCATAAACTCTCCTTCCTCCCCTACATCCGTGCCTTGACCGGCGCCGCCTATTTCCACCAGCGCAACATTGCCAGGCTCCGCAACTATCTCACCCCCCACACTGCCGAAACACTTGTGCACGCGTACATCACCTCACGGCTGGACTACGGAAACTCTCTCCTCGTTGTCCTCCCCAGTTCCTCCATTCACAGGCTGCAGGTCATCCAAAACTCTGCAGCCCATGTACTATCCCGCACGCGCCTCCACGACCAAATAATCCCCACCCTCGCCCGTCTCCACTGGCTCCCCATCCTCCAGAGGATCGAGTTCAAGATTCTCGTCCTCACCTTCAAGGCCTTACACGGCCTTGCCCCGCCCTATTTAACCGATTTACTCTCTCCCTATCAGCCCACCCGGACCCTCCGTTCAGCAGGACTTGGTCTGCTCCAAGCCCCCGCCCGAACCGCCCCACCATCGTAGGCCGGGCCTTCAGTTTCTCCGCTCCCACCCTGTGGAATTCCATCCCTCAATCCCTCCGCCTTGTTTCCTCCCTTTCCTCTTTCAAGGCCGGTTTGAAGACTTTCCTCTTCGTGTCTTTTGTTCCCCCCCAAAAACTTTTCGACCTCCCCTACGTGTTTCACCCCTTCCCGAACACTCCCCTTCCAGCTCGGGACATACACCTCCTGTGCAGCACCTTGGGACATCCTCCCGACGTGAAAGGCGCTTTATAAGTTTAAATTGTAGTTGTTGTTGTTGTTGTTATCAGTTCAAACCAGAAAAGAATCACTGAAGAGTGAAGGAAGATGAAGATCAAAGAATGGGAAATAACATTGAAAATCTGATTTTGAATTTAGTCAGAATTGATTCAGTTAATGGCTATTGCAAATTTAATCCGTAAAACTGTAATTTTTAATGTACTTTTACCACTGTTATTCTCAATCTCTGCCTTTCTTGTCCATGCATTTTTCTTGTCCATGCATCAAGGCTCGACTGTGGAAATTCCCTCCTCGTCTGTGCCGACTCTTCCCTTCACAAGCTGCAGATCATCCAGATCTCTGCAGCTTGTATCCTCTCCCGCACCAAGCTCCGCGACCACATCATTCAGATGGCTCCATTGCCACCCCATCCCTCTGCCTCCTTGTCCTCCTGGACCTCTCTGCCGCCTTCAATGCAGTCGATCATGCCATCCTCCTCCACCGCCTGTCCTCCATCATCCACCTCAGTGGGACCGCATTCACCTGGTTTGAGTCCTACCTCACAAACCACTGGCAGTACATCTCTACTAATGGTTTTTCCACTTGCTTTCGGCCGGTTACCTGCAGGATACCCAAGGATCCATCCTTGGCCACCTTCTCTTTCTTATTTACATGCTCCCTCTTGGTACTGTCATCCACAGACATGGGGTATACTTTCACATGTATGCGGATAACAACCAACTTTATTTTTCCACCTCAATTTGCGACCCTCAGTCCCCTGATGTTCTGTTAGCCTATCTGTCAGGCATCAAGGGCTAAATGAGCGCAAATTTCCTTGAGCTCAATGCTGACAAGACAGAAGCCATATGTCTTCAATCCCACGGCTCTCACCTCCTCCACCTACCCGACCTGCCCCTAAAACTCTCAAAACCCGTATGCAACTTAGGCGTCAGGTTCAACCCCCAAGTATCCTTTCTCTCCCACATCCGGTCACTCACCAGTAGCGCTTTCATCCATCTAAGAAGCAATGCCTGTCTCCGCTAGTATCTCACCCCAAAAGCTGCCAAAACCCTGGTCAATGCCTTTGTCATCTCTCAGCTGGACAATTCCAATGCCCTCCTCTGCCACCATTCATGAAATCCAGATTATCCAAAATTCTGCTGCCCGCATTCTCACCCGAACCAAACTTCATTCCTCGATTAGACCAGTCCTTGCCAGACTTCACTGGCTCCATGTCTCAAGCAGATCAATTCAAAGATCCTCACACTTGTTTTCAAATCCCTCCACTCCTCTGCACCCCCCTACCTCTCTGACCTCCTCTCTCCCCACAACAGCACCAATTGCCTTCGCTCTACCAGTTCTAGCCTCCACCTTGTGCCCCAAATCATCGATTCCACCGTCAGTGGCCGTGCCTTCAGCGATTTTGCCCCGAGGCTCTGCAACTCTCTTCCTCACTTTTTCGCCTCGCCCCCTCTTTTCCTATTTTCAGGTCACGTCTTTTCAACCGCGCTTTTGGTCACCTTTTTTGCCCTCCCCCTAGCTTGGCCCCGGGATCCGTTATTGCGAAGGCACTGGGATGCCGTCTGGAATGGAGGGTGCTATATCAATCCAACTTGTTGTTATTGTTGCTACAGACTCCACAAATGTGAGAAACTGATGAGTCAGAAACTGTGGACGGTGTTATACAGAAAACGCTTTATTGTATGCAGTTGTTTTTATGATTTAAGTAGATGGAAGCAGGATATGTTGCATTCTTTGGGCGATGGTGGTGAGTGTGATAACGGTTGCATTGTAAAGGACAAAGGGATGTCACTGCAAGATTGAGGAAGTGAACAAAAAGCACAAACTCATGGGGCAGGATGAGCAATGCCAGCCTTGAGCATTGCTGTGTAAACACATGTCGATATGCAGTTGAAGTCGATAGTTCCGAAAACAATGTGTTGTCACAAGAGATAAGATTTGTGCCCATTATAAAAAGAAGTAAAATTGTGTACTCAAGGCAGAAGTTCGGAGCAGAACAGCTGAGCTGGGATGTGATCACCGCTGTCTAGAATCTGGGATAGGGTAATATGATCTCCATTCCGTATACTGCTTGAAAGTAGTTTCCGACGATATATCGAAATATTGGTTATATCGGTATAATTTTTCATATTGACATGCCAATATTGGAAATTTTAATATTTCGGTATATCAAAAAATTCGGTATATAAAAAAATTCGGTATATCACAAAACATCGGTATATAGTGTCCAGTGATATATCGATATATCGGTTATATTGGTATAATAAGAACTTCTTCAATATACCTTGTTGCCAGCAATGCAAACCTCCTGGGCGTAGAACACGCATATCAGAATACAACAACAACAACAATTTAAACTTATAAAGCGTCTTTCACGTCGTGAGGACGTCCCAAGGCGCTGCACAGGAGGCGTGTGACCCAAGCTGGGAGGGGAGTGTTCGGGAAGGGGTGAAATACGTAGGGGAGATTGAAAAGTTGGGGAGGGGGAACAAAAGACACGGTCGAAGAGGAAAGTCTTGAAACCGGCCTTGAAAGAGGAAAGGGAGGAAACAAGGCGGAGGGATTGGGGGATGGAATTCCATAGGGTGGGAGCAGAGAAACTGAAGGCCCAGCCTCAGATGGTGGGGCGGTTCGGGTGGGCAGCTTGGAGCAAGCCAAGTCCTGCTGAACGGAGGGTCCAGGTGGGCATATAGGGGGAGAGTAAGTCATATAAATAGGGTGGGACAAGGCCGTATAAGGCCTTGAAGGTGAGGACGTGGGTCTTGAACTCGATCCTCTGGAGGATGGGGAGCCAGTGGAGATGGGCGAGGGTGGGGGTTACGTGGTCACGGAGGCGAGTGCGGGATAGTATACGGGCTGCGGAGTTTTGGATGACCTGCAGCCTGTGAAAGGAGGAGCTGGGGAGGCCGACGAGGAGAGAGTTTCCATACTCCAGCCGTGAGGTGATGTACGCGCGCACGATTGTTTCGGCAGCGTGGGAGGTGAGATAATTACGGAGCCTGGCAATGTTGCACAGGTGGAAATAAGCAGTGCCGGTCGAGGCACGGATGTGGGGGAGGAAGGAGAGTTTATGGTCGAACATGATGCCGAGGTTCCTGACTGGCTTAGTGAGGTGGAGAGTACAGCCTTGGATGTTGAGGATGGCAGCGCCCGATGTGCGGAGGTGCTGGCTTGAGCCAATCAGGAGGGCCTCAGTCTTGCTCACCTACAATTGGAGGAAGTTGTCCCTCGTCCAGGACTCAATGTCGGACAGACATGCTGTCAGGACATCGATGGTCTGGGGGTTGAGGGATGAGGCGGAAAGCTACAGTTGGGTGTCGTCCGCATACATGTGGAAATTTACCCCATGTTTGCGGATGACATCGCCCAGAGGGAGCGTGTAAATGGTGAAAAGGAGGGGGCAGAGGACAGAGCCCTGGGGGACACCATGAGAAACAGTGCGAGGGTTTGAGGAGAAACCGTTGGAAGATACAAAATGTAGGTGGTGGGTCAGGTAGGAATGGAACCAGTCAAGGACTGTGCCTTGAAGGTTGAGGTGGGAGGAAATATGTTGGAGGAGGATGGTGTGATCGACTGTGTCGAACGCAGCAGACAGGTCAAGGAGGATGAGGAGTCAGAGGGAGCCCTGTTCGCTGGCGGTTAGGATTTCGTTTGTGACCTTAACCAGGGCAGTTTCCGTGCTGTGAACACGGCGGAAACCTGATTGGAGGGGTTCAAGGAGTGAGTGAGTTGAAAGGAAAGAGCGGAGCTGAGAGGCAACCACTCTTTCAAGGACCTTGGATAAAAACGGAAGGTTGGAGATGGGTCGGTAGTTTGATGGCTATGACGCATCAAGGGAGGGTTTTTTCAGGATAGGGGTGATGGTGACTGTTTTAAGGGAGGTAGGGACGGTGCCTGAGGAGAGGGAAAGGTAGATGGTGTCAGAAATGGCGAGAAGGTGGAGTTGGGTGCGGAAGAGGGGGGTGGGGATGGGGTTCAGTAAACACATCGGAATGTGCGCGCACATCCGAACGCAGGATAAAAAAACCTGGTGGCCCACCGATATAGATTCATAGATTCATAGATTCATAGAATTTTACGGCACAAAAGGAGGCCATTCGGCCCATCTAGTCTGTGCCAGCTCTTTGAAAAGAGTGATTTAATCCCACTGCCCTGCCCACTCCCCATAGCCTAACAGACCTGTTCTCCCTAAATAAAGATCTAATTCCCTTTTAAAAGTTGTTATCGAATCAGCCTCCACCACCTTTTCAGGCAATGCATTCCAGATTCGAACAACTCGCTGAGTGAAAAAATTTCTCCTCAGCTCCCCTCTACTTCGCCTTGAAACTATTTTAAATCTGTGACCACGAGTCACAGATTCGCCCACGAGTGGAAATAGTTTTTCTCTATTTGCCCTGTTGAAACCCCTCATGATTTTATAAACCTCTATTAGGTCTCCCCTCAATCTTCTCTGCTCCAGAGAGAATAACCCTAGCCTATCTAGCCTCTCCTCATAGCTGAAGTCCCTCAATCCTGGCACCATCCTAGTAAATCTTCTTTGTACCCTTTCCAATGTCTTCACATCCTTTCTGTAATGTGGTGACCAGCATTGAACACAGTATTCCAGCTGAGGCCTCACCAAAGTCATAAGACTTTGGTGAGGTTAGTCAGCACTTCCTGACTTTTGTACTCTATACCCCTATTTATAAAGCCTAGTATCCCATATGCCTTCTTAACAGCCTTGTCTACCTGTCCTGCCACCTTCAACAAGTCACTAACACAAATCCCCAGGTCTCTCTGTTCCTTCACACCATTTAAAATTGTACTATCTAGCCTATATTGCCTCCCTTCATTTCTTCTTCCAAAATGCATCACCTCACACTTCTCTACATTAAACGTCATCTGCCATGTGTCTGCCCACTTTACCAATTTGTCTATATCCTCTTGCAGATGGCTACTATCCTCCTCACTATTTACTATTCTCCATAACTTAGTGTCATCTGCAAACTTGGAAACTGTACTCCGTACACCCAAGTCCAGATCATTGATGTAGATTACAAACAGCAATGGTCCCAAAACTGATCCCTGTGGCACACCACTGCTCACTTCCCTCCAGTCTGAAAAACAGCCGCTCACTACAACTCTCTGCTTTCTGTCTCGCAGCCAGTTGTGGATCCACGCTGCCACTGTCCCTTTTACGCCATGGGCCTTTAATTTCATAATAAGTCTCTCATGTGGCACTTTGTCAAATGCCTTTTGAAAGTCCATGTAAACTACATCAACTGCGCTACCATTATCCACCCATTCCGTTACCTCATCAAAAAATTCTATCAGATTTGTAAGGCAAGATTTGCCTTTAACAAATCCATGTTGACTGTCCTTTATTAGCCTATATCTTTCTAAGTGAAGATCTACCTTGTCCCTGATTATGGACTCTAGAAGTTTGCCCACTACCGACGTTAGACTGACTGGTCTGTAGTTACCAGGCTTGTCCTTCTGCCCCTTTTTATACAAGGGAGTAACATTAGCTATCCTCCAGTCCTCTGGCACGACCCCTGTGTCCAAGGAAGATTGAAAGATCGTGGCCAGCGTCCCTGCTATTTGCTCCCGTGCCTCCCTTAGTAACCTAGGGTGCATCCCATCCGGACCAGGTGACTTATCCACCTTGAGTGACGTCAACTTTTTAGAACTTCCTCTCTGGTTATAATTATTCTATCCATTTCTCCTACCCTCTCCTCCAATACCATGGCATTGGCTGTATCCTTTTCTTTTGTGAAGACAGAGGTGAAGTACTCATTCAGTACTTCGCCTCTGTCTTCACAAAATCGATATTTTTCCAATATCGATATATCGATATATCGATATTGGAAAAATTCCATTTCGCCGGATACTACTTGAAAATATTTGTAATGCGACAAGTACAGCTGATTTTGTCAACTTGGATAAAAGACTTTTGCTTTACCAATTTAATACTGTGTCCGTAGAATCGTTAACACTCTCCTCAAAGATTTAACTCAGATTTCCTTCCAGCTGACAATCCTACAATGGGTCCTGCTACCTAGGAAAGCACCATATTGTTAAATGCTTCTTGATCCCATACGATATAATCTTTGCTGAAGATAGACTGCACCACTGCTTCCAAGGGAGCAACCAACTGGATATCCTTAATGCATGAACATCTGACCACAATTAATGCATTCCACTCTCTCCCCTGTGTAGGGATTATGGTGGGCAGTGAAGAATCTCAACAGTTTGGTTCATTGACGTGGAAAATAATTAGGTAATCATCAGCCTTTGGCCGAGAAGCTATCATTGGGGACATCATCTGTCCTTGGGCTATAACCCTATAAATCAGGGTTATAGCAAAAACTGAAAATCAACCAAACAAAGCTGAAGTATTTCATTTGGCAATCGTACCAGTAATTGGTACAATCCAGAAGAAAACAGACAGGAAGTGTTTTGGGAACTATTGGAAAAATCTCATTAAGTGCATTGGGGCAGACATTTCCAGAGTTTTTGAATGGAATTAAAACTCAGCCAGACTTTACAACACTCCAATAAACAACTCACCAGTTGTTAATCTTTCAACCAGATGTCTGATGATAGCTGGAAACATGACAAGACAGTGAATGCATCATTTGTACATGTTGCAAAGAAGCATTTTCTAAATGACCAGTTTCAGTCAAGGAAGTAGGAGCTTCTGTCAGTAAAGACACATGTTTTTGACGACAGCATGGTTCAGCTAAAAATGAATGTCTACCACTCCTGGTGGTTCAAGTGGTTGCATCCTCTGAGACTAGGGTATGCACACTTTTAATCTTTTTGACAGATAGGGCCTGCTTATAGTTCTTCTAGGTGCTGGTGACAGAAATGTAATAGAAAGGTCCCAAAAAAGCACCGGTGAAGATCAGGTGATAGTACGGTTGAGTTATTATTTGTAGGTGAAGTGAAAAATATCACTGTAAGAAATCAGTTTGAAATTGTTGAAGTTTGGAGGCACCCAAATTATTACCAAACAATATAGGCCATGGATAGTGTTTCGTAAATATTCAACACTATCCATCAAGGATCTGGCAAGATTTCAGCAAGTGACATCTCAGTACTTAAAAAATAGAAAAGATGCAATAAATTAATTTTCAGTTTGTCAGGATATATTCGGATGCTTTGGAGACGATCACAGCATAAAATATGGAGAATGACTCTGGGATGGCAGTTTGTTATGAAGTTAGATGTTTATAAGACCCTCAAGGAATTTGAGTGATGTTCTAAATCATTAATGGAAAACTTAAGAGAAAGAGTGTATGTGCCTGGGAAACAGTAGGTATTATACTACAATACAGTGCAACAGGACTGCACACTGAGTATCACACAGCAGATCTGGCTGACACCATGGGTGGGGTGGGGGGCATTCAGCCTACTCTCAGGTGAATGGAGCAGCTAACAATAACAATAACAACAACTTGCATTCGACAACAAAATTACACTTGTATAACGCCTTTATGTCAGGAGGATGCAAAATTCAAATAGTGAATCCCAGAATGTATGGACCAGGCTTCCAACAGCTTTACACACTAATCTATTCAACCAGGTCAATTATCTGATCCTCCCAGAGAAATTAGATGAGCATCAACAATAACAATATTGAATATGTATAGCACGTTTCACATTGGGAGGATGTCCCAAGGTACTTCGGTCAATGCTTTGGACCCAAGGGGTCAATGCTTCGGATCTGTGCTGGGGTCGGAATCAGGAAAGGTGAAGGGAAGGTGGGGAAGGGGGGTGACCAATGGCATGGACGAAGAGGAGGGTCTTGAATCAAGTCTTGAATTAGGTCTTGATGAAGACTAGAGAGAAGGTGAGGCAGAGGGATTACAGGATGGAATGCCAAAGATTGGAGGCAGAGTGGCTGATGGCTCGCCCACTGATTGTGGGGAGGGTGGGCTGGGGGACAAGGAGCAGGCCAGAGCTCACTGAGCGAAGGGAATGGACAGATTGGTATCAGGTTAGGAGATCACAGAGATAAGGTGGGGCAAGACAATGGAGGGCTTTAAATGTGAGGACCAGGATTTTGAATTGAATCTTCCAAATGAATGGAAGCCAGTGGAGTTGGGCGAGAATGGGGGAGATAGGGTCATGGAGCCTGGTGAAAAGGAGAGATAGGAGCATTGAGGGTCGAACAAGACACCTACATTTCTGACTGGATTCGTGAGGTGGAGGGTGATGCTGCCAGCACCTGAGGTGCAGAGGCACTAGCATGAGCCAATCAAGAGGGCCTCCCGTTCTTGTTGACATTCAATTGTAGAAAGTTAATTCTTATCCAGGACTTGAAGTCCAACCCTGTGTGAGGTTCACTATTTGAATTTTGCATCCTCCTGACATGAAAGGCGCTACACAAGTGTAATTTTGTTGTCGAATGCAAGTTGTTGTTATTGGTATATTCCAATATTGTCCAAGCCAGAAAAACAAGAGAAGCCTGTGGACTAGCTTAGATCATATGGTTAAGTTAGAGCTGAAGAGGAGGTGGTTTATTATGAGGTATTTTGTGCATGGCAGAGTTCTGTACTTAGTTGAGGAAATAGTGGGTGTAACATCAAATGTACTGTAATAGCCTGCACACTGAGAATCACACAGCTGGTCTGACTGACACTGTGGCCCACTATTCAAAACAATACAATTTCTATTTATATCAGCCTTTTCACACAAGACGATGTCTCAATGCGTCTTAGACAATTGACTGGGCACCCAAGCCAGTGAGGAGGAGGGTGCAATCTAAAGAGGGTGGTGGAGGTAAAAGATGGATGAAAGTGTGGTCAATGAGGAAAGTCTCTGGGTAGGTTTGAAAAGTGTATACGTGATGTATACTGGGAGAAGAGAAGGATGCTAACCCCAAATTCCTATGTTGAAACATTGCCCCGATCATCAGAATTAATATTTGAGTGCAAGAGAAAAACAACAACTTGCCACTACATATTGGCCAAATGCTGGGCAAGGTCTGAGAGTATTTAATGGTGGCATAGCCTGACTCTGAGCTGGGTGAGAGCACGAGGTGGAGTGGAGGGGTGTGTGGGGGGAGGTTGCTGTAAGCACGGTTGAAGAGGAAGGTTTTCAGGCGGGACTTGAAAAATGAGAAGGAGGGGGCAAGGGAGAGTGTTCCATTGTTTTCGGACATAGTGGTTGAAAGAAAAATCTCAGAGGGTGCAACAGATAAGCAGGAGGCAGATGCCAGTCATGCAGTGGTGTTGGGTTGTGGAATGGAGAGTGAGGAGGTTAGAGAGGTAGGGAGGTGCCAAGGAGTGAGTATATTTAAAGACGTGTGAGGGTCTTGAAGTTGATCTTTTCAGTGATGGGGAACCAGTGGAGCCTGCTAGAACTGGTAAGATTTGCACTGAATGAGTATTTTACATCTGTCTTCACAAAAGAAGATCATGGTTTGGTTTAGTATTTGGGCCGCAGAGTTCATCAACTGCACTAACTTCTTCCAATCTCTCTGTTACTTCATCAAAAAGCTCTATCTGGTTTGTTAGGCAAGATTTCCCTTCAACAAATCTATGTTGGATGTCCTTTATTAATCCATATTTTTCTAAATCATCCGTGCCTTGACCGGCACTGCTTATTTCCACCTACGCAACATTGCCAGGCTCCGCAACTATCTCACCCCCCACGCTGCCAAAACACTCGTGCATGCATACATCACCTCACGGCTGGACTACGGAAACTCTCTCCTCGTCGGCCTCCCCAGTTCCTCCATTCACAGGCTGCAGGTCATCCAAAACGGTGCAGCCCGTGTACCCGCCTCTGTGACCACATAACCCCCACCCTCGCCCGTCTCCACTGGCTCCCCATCCTCCAGAGGATCGAGTTCAAGATCCTCGTCCTCACCTTCAAGGCCTTACACAGCCTTGCCCCGCCCTATTTAACCGATCTACTCTCCCCCTATAAGCCCACCTGGACCCTCCGTTCAGCAGGAATTGGCCTGCTCCAAGCCCCCGCCTGAACCGCCCCACCATTGGAGGCCGGGCCTTCAGTTTCTCCGCTCCCACCCTGTGGAATTCCATCCCCCAATCCCTCTGCCTTGTTTCTTCCCTTTCCTCTTTCAAGGCCGGTTTGAAGACTTTCCTCTTCGACCGTGCCTTTTGTTCCCCCGCAAACTTTTCGACCTCCCCTACGTGTTTCACCCCTTCCCGAACAATCCCCTCCCAGCTCGGGTCACACGCCTCCTGTGCAGCGCCTTGGGACGTCCTCCCGACGTGAAAGGCGCTTTATAAATTTAAGTTGTTGTTGTTGTTGTTGAATGATTTTTTTTTCCCCCCAGATTATAATCTCTAGAGTTTTTCCCATTACTGACATTTTGCCCAAAATATACAGTCAATTCACTTTACAGTATATTCTGTGAAGCGCTTTGTGATATCGATAAGATGTGAAAAGCGCAAAATGGGATTATTATTAGGCTGCCTGGGGTATAGTTCCCCGGTTTATCCTTCTGTCCCTTACTGTACAAGGGAGTAATATTTGCAACCCTCCAGTTCTTTGCTACCAACCCAGTGTCCAAGTAGGATTAAAAGATTGTGGCCAGAGCCTCCGTTATTTCCGACACTACTTTCCTCAGTAACCTAGGATGCATCCCATCTGAAATGGGTGACTTATTTACCTGAGCAATAACAACCTTCTTAGTATCTCCTCTCAGTTTATTATACCTTATTTTTCTACCCTCTCCTTCGATACTGTGGCATTGGGGAATGCCACAGAATGCCAACAAGGAAAAACTATTTCATTGGTAAGTGGATTGGTAACTGGAGGACATCAATTTACAATAGTGTTAAAAGAAGCAGAGGGCAGGTGAGGAGGGGTGAAGGAAAGCATGCTCTTGAGGGCAGAAGAGGGTCTTGAGATAGGTCTTGAAGGCTGCAAGGGATTGAGGCGGTGGGACTGTGGGATGGAATTTCAGAGGTTGGGTGCAGAGCAGCAGTAGGCCTGCCCGCTAATAGTGGCGTGGAGGAGATGGGGGTTGTGAAGTAGGCTGTAGCCCAATCAGCAGAGAGTGTGGGCAGCTTGGTAGGGGGTTAGAAGGATGCAGAGATTAGGGGTAATGAGGGTGTGGAGGTGTTTGAAGGTGAGGACCAGGATCTTGAACTATATCCTCTGTGTTATGGGAAGCTAGTGGAGTTGTGCAAGGGTGGGAGTGGTACGATCATGTAGACGAGTGCGGGAAAGGACAAAGTCTGCAAAGTTCTGAATAATTTGCAGCCAATGGACGGAGGAGTTGAGGTGTTCAACAAGGAAACAGTATGTTTCCAGTCCCAAAAGGAAGGAAGCAGTGCTGGATCTAGTTTTGGGGAATGAGGTGGGGCAAGTACAACACCTCTGTAGGTGAGCACCCAGGAAATAGCGATCACAATATAATTAGATTCAGAGTCATTATCGAAAGGGATAAGGAACACTTAAATGTGAAGACACTCAACTGGAAGAAGGCTAATTTCAGTGAGTTAAAACGGGACCTAGCCGAGATGGACTGAAAAGAATGATTGGCAGGTAAAACGGGTAATGAGCAGTGGGCAGTCTTCAAGGAAGAGATAGTTTGGGCACAGGTCAAAAATATTCCAACAAAATAAAATGTAAGGCATCCAAACCTCCCTGGATGACAAGGGAAATTGGGGTTAAAATAAAGCAAAAAAAGGAGGCTTATGATGAGTGTCTGGCCCAAGATACAGAGGTCAATGAACCAGAATATAGGAAGAGCAGGAGAGAACTGAAAAAGGAAATTAGAGGGGCAAAAAATTGAATGAGAAACAATTAGCAGGTAACAAAAAAGGGAACCCTAAGGTATTTTGCAAACATATTAAGAGTAAAAGATTGGTCAAGGGTAGTTGGGGCCAATTAGGGGCCAAGGAGGAAATCTTATTGTGGAGGCAGAGGGCATGGCTGATGTACTGAATGAGTACTTTGCCTCTGTCTTCACAAGAGAAGAGCATGCAGCCAATGCTATAATATTGCAGGAGAGCAAAGAAGAAATGGATAGGATTAGTATAAACAGAGAGGAAGTATTAATAAGGTTGACAATGCTCAAGGTAGATAAGTCTCCCGGTCCGGATGGGATGCATCCTAGGTTACTAAGGTAAGTACAGGAGCAAATAGCAGAGACTCTGGCCACAATCTTTCAATCTTCCTTGGTCACAGGGGTGGTGCCAGAGGACTGGAGGTTTCCTAATATTACTCCCCTATATAAAAAGGGGCAGAAGGACAAACCTGGGAACTACAGGCCAGTCAGTCTAACATTGGTAGTGGGCAAATTTCCAGAGTCTATAATCAGGGACAAAATAGATCTTCACTTAGAAATATATAGGCTAATAAAGGACAGCCAGCATGGATTTGTTAAAGGCAAATCTTGCCTTACAAATCAGATAGAATTTTTCGATGAGGTAACAGAATGGGTGGACGAGAATAGCACAGTTGATGTAGTTTACATGGACTTTCAAAAGGCATTTGACAAAGTGCCGCATGAGAGGTTTATTAGGAAAGTAGAGGCCCATGGCATTAAAGGGACAGTGGCAGCATGGATCCACAACTGGCTGTGAGACAGAAAGCAGAGAATTGTGGTAAGCGGCTGTTTTTCAGACAGGAGGGAAGTGTGCAGTGGCATTCCCCAACCATCGGTATTGGGACCACTGCTCTTTTTAATATATATTAACGATCTGGACTTGGGTGTAGGGAGCACAGTTTCCAAGTTTGCAGATGATACTAAGTTAGGGAGAATAGTAAATAGTGAGGAGGATAGTAACCATCTGCAAGAAGATATAGATAAAATGGTAAAGTGGGCAGACACATGGCAGATGAAGTTTATGCAGAGAAGTGTCAGGTGATACATTTTGGGAGAAGAAATGAGGGGAAGCAATATAGGCTAGATAGTACAATTTTAAGGGGTGTGAGAGAACAGAGAGACCTGGGGATTTGTGTTAGTAACTCTTTGAAGGTGGCAGGACAGGTAAACAAAGCCGTTAAGAAGGCATATGGGATACTAGGTTTTATAAATAGGGGTATAGAGTACAAAAGTCAGGAAGTGCTGACTAACCTCACCAAAGTCTTATGACTTTGGTGAGGCCTCAGCTGGAATACTGTGTTCAATGCTGGTCACCACATTACAGAAAGGATGTGAAGACATTGGAAAGAGTGCAAAGAAGGTTTATTAGAATGGTACCAGGATTGAGGGACTTCAGTTATGGGGAAAGAGTAGATATAGGCTAGGTTTATTCTCTTTGGAACAGAGAATGTTGACAGGAGACCTACTAGACGTTTATAAAATCATGAGGGATTCATCAGGGTGTATAAGGAAAAACTGTTTCCATTGGTGGGTGAAACTCATGGTCACAGATTTAAAATAGTTTCAAAATGAAGCAGAGGGGAGCTGAGGAAATTTTTTTTCACTCAGCCGGTTGTTCGAATCTGGAATGCATTGCCTGAAAAGGTAGTGGAAGCCGATTCGATAACAGCTTTTAAAAGAGAATTAGATCTTTATTTAGGGAGAACAGGTCTGTTAGGTTATGGGGAGAGAGCGGGGCAGTGGGATTGGGTTGCTCTTTTCAAAGAGCCGGCACAGACTAAATGGCCTGAATGGCCTCCTTTTGTGCCGTAAAATTCTATGATTCTATAATAAGCCAGGAGTTTGCATATTCAAGCCTGGATGTTATGAATGCATGTATGAGAGTTTTGGTGGCGTGTGGTATGAGACATTGGTGGAGCCAGTCAAAGTTGCAGAGATGGGGGAAGGCAAAGCAGATCATGGCATAGATGTGGGATGGAAAGGATGAAGGTTGAACAAGATGCCATGTTTCCGGGCTGGCTTAGTGAGATGGAGTGTGCATCCATTAATGGCGATGCTGTCAGCAGCTGAGATGTGGAGACGCTGATTGGAGCCAATCAGGAGGGCCTCAGTCTTGTTGAAGTTCAACTGAAAAATGTTAGCTCTCATCCAGGACTTGATGGCTAACAGACATTCTGTCAAGACAAAAGTGATCCTGGAGTCAAGGGTGATGTCAGAGGGATACAGTTGGGTGTTCTCCGCATAAATGTGGAAGTTGACTCCTATCTTTGGATGAAGTCATTAAGACGGAGCATGTAGATGTTGAAGAGGAGGGGACCAAAGAGGGAATCTTGAAGAACACCGTACAAGACAATTCATGGGCTAGAGGAGAAACTGTTTGTGGAGATGAAGTGGAGGTGCGAGCTGAACCATTCAAGGATAGACCCCTGAAGGGAGAGGTGAGAAGAGAGGCAGTGGATGAGGATAGAATGTTCAACAGTGTCAAAGGCCGCTGAGAGGTCAAGGGTGATGAGGAAGCGGAGGGAGTGCTGTTCGCAGATGGAGAGAAAGTAATTTGTCACTTTGACCAGAGCCGTTTCTGTGCTGTGGGCAACAGGGAAACCCAATTGGAAGGCTTCATAAAATGGGTTGCAGGAGAGGAAAGAGTGAAGCTGGGAAGCAATGAATCAGTCTATGACCTTGGAATGGAAAGGGAGGTTAGAGATGGGGTGGCAATTTGATAGCAAGAAGGGGTTTACATAGGGTTGTTTAAAAACGAGAGTGATGATGGCCTTTTTTAAAATGGTTGGGAATGGGGTCAGTGGACAGAAAAAGGTGTGATGTCTGTGAGTAGAGGGGCAAGTGGATGGAGCTGGAAGGTAAGGAGAGGGATAGGGATGAGGTTATTGGTGGTTGTTTTCATGAGGGTTATAGTGATGATGAGAGGAGTGGGAGATAGGTTCAAAGGTGGCAGGGTTGTAAGGCTAGGGGCCATGGTGTGACTGGGAGATGGGAAGAGGGAAGTAGGGAAGGACAGAGGTAGTTGAGCTGATCCCCTCAATTTTGGATTTGTGGAAGCGCAGCATCCACTATGCAGTTGGCATTTGAGGTGAGGATGAGGAAGTCGTGAATGATAGGTTAAGGTACATATAGTGGTCCAATGATCCAGATGCTGCTGTGCTTTAAGGGAGCAGAGGCGGCTGGTGTACCACGGTGACTTACACGAATAGGAGATGTACAGGAAATGTGGAAAGTAAGGGAATCCAGAATGGGAGTGAGGGAGTTGTGGAAGAGTGACTGAAGAGAATAGGTCGAGCCATAGCTAGCAGTGAATCAGTGAATCGTTCAGCCAGATTTCTGTCATGTGTGCCCAAGGGTCAAGATTTTTAATTTGACTGTTATTTTAATAATAGTAATAATCCTTGCATTTGATATAGCGCTTTTCACGTCCTCTAGGCATCTCAAAGTACTTCACAGAAAATACTCTAAAGTGAATTGACTGTATATATGTGGGCAAAATGTGACAGCCAATTGTGCACAGCAGTGTTTCACAAACAGTCATGGATTGAAATGACCAATTTTTGTTATTGTTTTTCGTTAGGGATTATTATTAGTAATGTGGAGTAAGAAAACTTGCACAACCTGCCTGGATTCGAACATAGGTCTCACGCTTGTAGGGCAAGTGCTCTGCCAGGAGGAGTGGGTTGGTTTGCAGCCAATCCTGATTTCAGGGGAACCAGGGAATTGAAGGTTGTGGAGAGACAATCATTCAGAAACTTGATGGCTGCATTAGGATCATTGCAGTTGGAGGGTCAGAGGGAGAGGAGGTCAGAGGAAGAGAGAAGATTATATTTGACTGATATCAGTCATTTTTCCTCTTCCATTCATATGCATTCATTGCATATATTGCATATATTCCATTGCATTCATATGCTGCTTGTAGGACATTGGGTTCCACAAGACCTAGTGTCACTATGTGCGATGTTTCATGGATGGCATCACATAGCAGATAAAATGGCCAAAGATGGCAACTGTCAACACATGTAAGCCAGGTGATAGTTATTGAACAGTAAGAGACTTGCAGCATTTCATAATGGTTTGATGTGATAACACTGAACGCATCATGAAATGCTGCAAATTTCAGCTCTATGATTTAACTGGTAGGGCTGTGCCTCATTATGCAACCATTCCTTCTGTCCCACCATCCCAAATCACATGCTTCAATATGTCATAAATTCCACCACTATTTCTGATTTCTTTGGTTATTATTGTAGAAATGCCATACTCGTAAAACGCTGACACTGTCACATTCCAATTACTCTGTGTTAATGTCATGCTACTTCAGAATTAGACTTGTTATCTGCCATTATTTGTGCTATTTCTGTTCTGGAGCTTTCAAATCAGCATGATATTCTAATGCAAATAATGACATGCTATGTCTTCCTATATGTCATATGCAGGTCCTGTGATTTTCTTATTGTCTGACTGACTTTATGATTTTTCTGTCTGCTTGCAAATATAAAACATAGTATATTCTACTAATCTAATGGATGGAAGCTTCTGCCTACAACAGCAACTAGAGACAGAAAATAATAATCCACACTGTGCAATAGAGCCACAGCAGCTGATGTCCCTGATTGAGTTCCACTGTCCTTTGTCATTAAATTATGATTGCAAATCAGATTCAACCAAGAATGGTTCTCACACTTCCAAATATACTCTATCCTATCCAGTGCAGTATGGAATGAAAATTGCAGCATTTGATAATTATTGGATCTGGTAAAGGCTAGCAAAGTTTTCTTTTCCCCTCCACAATCCTACTGGTCATTTCAAAGAAGTTGATTTTTATTCAGCTTGCTATAACAAGCTGAGTTGTCTTTCATTTAAATTAAGAAATAATTTCTATTCTTGTTTGGTCAACTGGATATCATATTGGGGAATCTATCACCATGCTTAGGCATATCAAAACCACATCTGTCTGCTATCTATACATGGACATTTCACTCTCAAGAAAAAGTGTCTTGAGTGCACCCTTTCTCCATGGTGGAATCATAATAATAATCTTTACATTTGATGTAGTGCCTTATTACGTCTTCAAGACATCTCAAAGCGGTTCACAGAAGTGACTGTAAAGTGAATTGACTGTATATTTTGTGGATGAAATGCAGCAATGAATTGCACACAAAAGTGTCTCACATGGATTGAAGTGATCAAGTTTTTTTTAATGAAATGATTACCCCCAGAAAAACATTGACTCCTTTCTTCATAGATGCTGAGTGTTCCCAGCTATTTCTGTTTTTGTTTCAGGTTTCCAACATCTGCAGTATTTTGCATCTTGTCTACTTTATCACAATCTGTTTTTTTATGATGACCAAAATACTCAAGTTCACTAATGAAGCCACCCCAACTACAAGCATAAAACAGGACATTATGTTGACTGTTGTGAATAGTGAGTTCTCCCTGTATTTGTTCCAATGGGTACATTTTTGAGTAAACAAGGATGCTATTTGTATTATTTCAGATGCATGGACAGATATTTATGTTTCCCACAGTGTTGGGATGGAAATCCAATAATGGTCTTCAGATCCTATGAGTCCACTATTATTATTTGGGGGACGTGTGTGTGTGTGTGTGTGTGTGGGGGGGGGGGGGGGGGGGGGGGGGGGGGGGGGAGTGGGAGGGCAGGGTGGGGATGGGGGGTGGGTGATTGTAAAGAGTTCCATCTTCCTTTATGGGCACTGTTACTGCCAAGTTTTAACTGGAGAATGAGCATCACACTACTTGATGTAGCATTACTTAGAACACGAGAAATGCTAGACAAAAAACAGTCCATCTACAAAAATGCAAAATACTGAAGGTCCAAGTAATTTACCTCACCCCTAAAGCTGCTGAAACCTTCATCCACAACTTAATTACATCCCAGATCGATTATGCAAATGCCTTGCTGGTCAGTGTTCCCAATTCCTCCCTCCACAGGCTGCAGATAATCCAGAACTCTGCGACCCGTGTCCTTCCCGTTCCAAACTCTGTGACCCCCATCTCCCCTATCCTTGCTTGACTCTATTGGCTCCCCATCATCCAGAGGATCCAATTCAAGATCCTGGTCCGCATAATTAAAGCCCTCCATAATCTCACCCCAACCTACATCTGTGACCTCCTATTCCCTTACCTACCTGCCTACCCCTTCGGTTCAGCAGGCTATGACCTGCTCCATGTCCCCCAACCCACCCGCCCAACCATTAGCAGGTGAGCCTTCAGTCACTCTGCCCCCAACCTCTGGAACTCCATCCCAAAGTCCCTCCACCTCGCCCCCTCCCTGGCCTCCTTCATGTCTCACCTCAAGAATCTTCTCTTCGATGACCTGAGCCGGTCCTCAGCTCGGGCCTGAAGCAGTAATTGTTCAGTGCCTTGGGACATCCTCCTGACGTGAAAGGCACTATACAAATGCAATTTTGTTGTTGTTGTTGTTCCACAATTCTGGTGCTTGCAAGCACATATGTCCCAAATTACCTGTGTACAATAACCTATAATCTTATTCCCTAAAAGAAAATAACAACAACTTTCATTCATATAGAGCCCTCCATGCTGGGCAACATCTCAGATCACTTAAAAACTAACTTGAAGTATATTTCCATTCCCTTCATGAACATGTAGTGCTATTAATCATAGCATCAGCATCACAAATAGTTGTTCCCATTTCAAGTTGGGTAACACTTCATCCTTTTTCTCAATGCTTCACAGACAACATTTGCATTGCACCATTCACATAAATGTAGCCACATGACCATTGATGATGATACAAACCTTGCACTGTACTTCAAATCATCAAGGATTTCTCTTACCTCTTTCCAGGTCCTATGCACAGATTCAACAGCATTGATAAGCCATTACTCTTTTGACAAGCTCTCTGCATTGCTCCAAAAATGGACAGCTTACAATTAAAGGCTTTCCTCTTCTCTTCAAACAGAAAGCAGCACATTAGGTACATTTTCATTGGATTGACTTTCTTATTGAGCTATTTGTCAGCAAAAAGCATTTCCCACTCTAGGAAAAGACTATTCTTACATTTAAAAAACATTTAACAACAATTTACATTATTTCTTACATGTAAAAAAAATCACTCACTTAAACTTAAATGAACACAGAAGTTGCTGGGAACACGCAGCAGGTCAATAATAAAAACAAAATTACATTCATAGAGCACCTTTCACATCAGGAAATGTCAGGAGGTCAGGTGACATCTATGAAGAGAAGAAGATGGGTGAACATTTCAAGTCTTTCGTCAGGTTATCTTTCGTCAGGTTATCGACCTCAAGTGTTAACTAATTTTCCACTTTTCATAGATGTGCCTGACCTGCTGCATGTTCCCAGCAACTTCTGTTTTTATTTCAGATTTCCAGCAACCACAGTATTTTTCTTTTGTTGGCTCACTTAACCTTATTTACATGTCAATTTGGAACATTATTGCTGTTCATTTTCATTGGCAGCTATACCTTTGCCATGCCTTATAATTGTTCTAATGTAAAATCTGTCAGGACTTGTTCTGCAAAACATTTCATGATTTGTGATTAATTTCAAACTGTTCTCGACTTGTGCATGTTAGACTAGTTCAAATATTTGAAATGAAAGAACAGACTTGTTACGGATAATACATAATACCCGTGGAGAGAAATTCCACCTGGGCCTACATTTACTGTTAAAAACAATACTGCAGATGTTGGAAATTTGAAACTAAAACAGAGATTGCCAGGAACACTCAGCAGGTCACACAGCATCTATGGAGGAGGGAAAGTAGGTCAATCATTTGGGTCCTGTCCTGCTGGTGGTTTGTGAGGTAGGACTCGAACCAAGTGAGTGCGGTCCCACTGAGGTGAATGACGGAGGACAGGAGGATTGCGTGACTGACTATGTCAAAGGCAGCGGATAGGTCCAGCAGGATAAGGAGGCAGAGGGAGCCCTGGTCACAGATAGAGAGGACATTGTTTATGACTGGAGGGGTTCAATAGGGTGTGGAGGGAGTGGTGTGCGCAGAATTGGTTGGCAATGACATGTTCTAAAACTATTGCAATGAAGGGCATGTTTAAGCAGATGCATCATCAGAGCAGGTGCGATGCTAATGAACTGGGAAAAGGGAATGGAGTCTTCACAGAAGGCAGGGTAGGAGGACGTGTAGTCCAGGTAACTGAGAATTGGTGGTCCTGTAAAAGATATCTGTGGATAATCTATGCCCCAAGATGGAAATAGTGAAGTTGAGGAACAGACGGGAAGTGTCGGAAAAGGACCATGTGAATGTAAACGAGGGTTATAATAATAATTCTTGCATTTGATATAGTGCTTTCCACATCTTATCAACATCCCAAAGCGCTTCACAGAATATACTGTAAAGTGAATTGACTGTATATATTTGTGGACAAATCGGGGCAGCCAATTGCGCACAGCAGTGTTCCACAAACAGCCGTGGATTGAAATGACCAATTTTATTATTGTGTTTTTTTTGGAGGGATTATTATTATTAGGCATGTGGAGTAAGGAAACTTGCCCAAGGTTTCACCCTGCCCTGTTTGGATTCGAACACTGGTCCAGCTAGGTTATCCCAGCTTGCAAGACAAGTGCTCTAACCACTGAGCCACAGGAGGTTGGAAGTGAAATGGATGAATTTTTCCAGCTTAGTGTGAGAGTAGTAATTAGCCCCAATACAGTCGTCAATGAGGAATAGATTTATCTGAGTAGGCCCAGTAGAAAGAGTGTTTACTGTCTAAACATTCTACTGTCTAGTTATACTGCATTTATATTTGAATATAATGTATTTCAACACATTGGGACGGCCTTCCGACGTGAAAGGTGCTCTACAAATGTAATTTTTGTTGATAAGTTATGTTGAATTATCTAGAATTTGGTAAATTGTTGAATTAAAAAATTGACTTTGAAACAGGATTTCTATAATTCTGAAAAAAACCTACAAAAAATTTATTTCAAAATTATGATTGTACACTATTTAAGAATTTTCCAAATTCCTGATGATTTAAAATGCTACATAAATAGATTAAAAGGAGAGCAGAATGGAACTTCTCTCCAAGATGGTGGTGCAGAAAAATACAAGAGTGATTTATTTCCTGCAAACTCTGAAAGTCTAATTGCTCAACTTCTTCTGACCAGGTCTTTGGAGTATATTTTTCTCAACTGCCAAGTTCACTTTCATTTTGTACACAGACTGGAACTCTGCAGCAAGTGCTACTTCCAATTTCAAGACTATGCAGAGCATTTATTTACATTCATTTTGTTTCACACATAATCCTTTTTTTCCTCTGGATTCTCTGCATTCTGCTTTTGTATTTTGTCATAGAATCATAGAGTTTTACACCATAGAATGAGGCCATTCTGCCCATGGTGTCTGTGTTGACGCTGTGAAGAGCGCTATTCAATTAGTCCCATTCCGCAGCACTTTCCCCATAGCCTCGCAAATTTGTTTCATGTCCAAAAAAAATGTAAATATTGCAAAGGCAAAACCCCTAAGAGTCCACTTAGAACACTATACAGGTACCCCTCCCCAATCGCGTTTATTTCTACCGCTAATTTCACTTATCCACGGTTGGCGAGCTGCGACAACCCTTGCTAACCACGACAATCGTTATTGCTTAACCCTTGCTTATTCACGGGTTTAACACTAACACAAGCATTTGGCTCTAGGACTCAGTTGCATCAACCAGTCACGATGTCGCTTCACGCTAATGTCTGGCGCTAGGACCCAGTTGCGATGTCGCAATCAACCAGTGAGATGTCGCTTCTCTCTTAAGATTAAGGTCAATTACATGAATTTATTGTCGCTTCTTCGCATCCCCTCTCCGTGTCACCCACCATCTTCTCCTCCCCACTCCTCCGTGTCACCCACCAAACCACCTTTTCCCCCCCAATCCTCCATGTTACCCATCACAACACCTTCTTCGTTGATCTCTCTCTCTCTCTCTGTCTGTGTGTAGATCAGTCAGTCAGTCAGTCAGTCAGTCAGACAGCCTCGCGGATTGCTGCAGATCCTAGCAGCCAATGCTCCCAAACTTACTCCCTCTATCCCCATGTCACCCACCAAACCATCTTCTCCACATCCACCCCCTCCATGTCACCCACCATACCACCTTCTGCACACCCCACACCACCTTCATGTCACCACACCACCTTCTCCATGAATTTCTCTCACCTCCGTGTCACCCACACCACACCACCTTCTGCACATTCCCCCCTTCCTCTCTGTGTCACTCACCACATCACCTTCTCCATTGATTTCTCACTTTTTCTCTCTCTCTCTCTCTGTGTCTGTGTGTAGATCAGTCAATCAGTCAGACAGCCTCGCGGATTGCTGCAGATCCTGGCAGCCAATGCGCCCAAACTTACTCCCTTATCCCCATGTTTCCCATAGGGTCATGCATTTTCCAACCGCGACAAAGCAAACTTACTCCCCTTATCCCCATGTTTCCCATAGGGCCCTGTATTTTCCAACTGTGGTTTTACCAACTGCGGAGGTTTTCAGAAACGTATTCCCCCTGGTTGGGGAAGGATACCTATAAGACACAATTTGTATTAATATAGAACCCTTCACATCGGGAAAAAATGTCAAAGCGTCTCAGAAAGCTGAGGTGGCTATGCTGCTAACCTTTATTTGGGGGTTGGGTGTGGAGGGTGCAGGAAACTGAGGAAGAACTGGTAGAAGATGACTGAATGTGCAGTTGGAGAGGTAATTCTTGGGATGTGTATTGAGAGACACGGGTTTGGCATACAATAGATCAGAATGTAACTGTATTAATGTAACTCAGCAAGGCCGTACGCAGGGGGGGTGCGACGGGTGCGTACGCACCCCCCCAAATTATAAAAGGTCCACATTTTCCGGGGTAGAGAATTGCATTTTTTTATCAAATTTAAATACCAAGTAAATTTATTGAACATTTGAGTAACAATCAGTTCTTCAAAACTATATATAAATTATAAACTCACATCTTTGAATGATTTAGTATTAATATAAAATTATCGAGTCGCAAACCAGAATCGGCGTCTCCCCAAAACATACCGCGTCGATAGATCAGTCCATGACGCGGCGAGTCTGTGACTCGTGATTGGATAAACATAGGCGCCAAGACTCAAATCCTCGTTTGGAAATCATCCCGTAAACAGCCACAAGGGGCAGCACCAATTCTGGAGTTAAAATCATCTTTTCATCTGATCACCGTAAGTAAAAATTACTCAAGTTTTGAGAGGTGTGACTGTAATGCTAGCAAACAATGACAACATATTTACAAGCTTCTGAGAAATTAAAGCTTTTGAGAACCCAACAAAAAAGTTATATGTGTCTGGACGGGAATGCCTATCTTTAAAAAAAATACTCATGGACGTAGACCTAGGCTTTAGCGCCTATTCCACGTGGTGTGTCAATCGGAAATCATCCCGTATACAGTCACTACATAAAAAGGTAGCACCACTTTGTGGAAGCTGAAATCGTATTTTAATCTGATAATGTTAGCAATTGATAATAGTGCCTTAGTACATTGTCAGACAGCTCAGAGGCTTCACAGAACGTACTGTAAAGTGGCCAGTTTTTGCCCAGGATTGTCCCACAAACACCGATGGAGTGAGTCACCGATTTTATTTGGGGGCGTTTGTTGGCCAGGACAACAGGAGAGAGACTTCCCTCCGCTTTTCGAGTAGTGTCAGAGGATCTTTTCACATCCATCTAAACAGACGGATCAGACCTAGGTTCAGCATCTCAACCAAAAGAACAGCCTCTAACCCCCCCCCCCCCCCCCAGCACCACATTGAAGTGTCAGCTTCCTCTGTGTGATACCGAGTGCCGACGTGGGGTTTGAACCCACAACTTTCTGACTCAGAGGCCAGAGTGCTATTCACTGTGCCAGGCGACTCGCCAGGTGATGCTGCTGTCTTCTATCACCTGTGGGAAACTTTCTTTCCCTCCTACTCAGTGCCTCTGAATCTGAAGACATTCCCAAGGTCGAGGTTGCATATCTGACTGATTGACAACTGAGATTTATTTTCAGGGTTTGTGGGCAGTGTCACGTAATTGGCGATAACTTAAAGGATTGTTAACCTGCACCTGTTAGAGTTGAGGTCCCCAGAACTGCTGCCTCACACCAGCGGGATATAAAGGACAGGTGCAGTCGAGTCTGCAAAGCAACAGCTCTTCCTACACAAATCTCTTCAACGTGACTCCCCTGAAAGTCACTCTTTCTCTCTTTGAATAATAATATAATCCGTGCATTTCATGTAGCGAGGTAGGTTAGGGCCGGTCTACCTCGTGTTCTGTGACCGTGCAATGGTTCCCATAGGATAGTAGCACTATGGACAGTTTCCTCCCGGCTTCTCCAGCTATGTCTGCTAAACCTAAGACGCCTCTGCAGTAATGTCTGTGATACCAGTGTGGTAGTGTACCATATAGCTCACTATTTGTCAGATGCTGTCGCCAGTAAACGTTCAGGGCGTCTCTTAGAAGCCTGGTATATACCTCACGAGTCACCTAATCTCCTGGGTTTGCCTAAGTTTCCAGCATTCTGCTCCGTATAGGAGCGACTTTCAGCCCTCGCGTTAATGCACATTCATTATAATATGGAAATCGATATTGGTAGAGCGGTTGACGTATTCGCTTCAAAGCGACCGAGGCGTCTCGAATACGGAACGCTATTAAAGAATTAATTTCCCCTCCCTTATTTTTTCAAGTATTTTTTCGTCAGATCAGTATTGCTTGATGGGTCACTGCCTTTAATTTTGATTCTAAATAAATAAAAACTAACTACACTATTGCTCACAGTTCAACGATATTTTCAGGATAATGCTGATAACAGGCTTGTAACACGTGTGAATTAACTGTTTGACACTGATTTTCAGTTTCTGTATATTTTCTTGTCTTTTATAAAATTTGCTTTGCTGGAATATCTGAGCACATAATTCATACTTTACTCTTACAGTATTGTTCATTACAGTCCGAAAGAAATTTAGTCTTAGGATAACAATGCAGAACAACTTATTAATTACCGTCAATCTGTAGTTTATGATCATTTTCTCTATACGCCTACATTTATCAAGCATTCGTCATTGTACTGTGTTAATTGGATTGTAATTTACTTTATCGTTCGCATTCCTTACATCATCGAGTCAACAATCGTGTTTGCTTTTATCGGCGAACACATTCGACCTTCCCAATTAGACACGGACTACCGGGGAAAATAAAAACACGGAATAAATAATGATGCTCTTAAACACCAAGGGCATAAATACCGTTCATATTGGATCTTCTGAACCGATTAAATAAGACCTCAAACTGTGTAAAACGTCGGAGCCTCGAGGGGGCCCCGGGGTCAGCCCGCAAGCCCCCGGCCATTGTTGGTCCCATCACTAGCAATTCGCACCCCCCCAAAAAAAATCCTGCGTACGGCCCTGCTCAGCAGTGGTTCAGTGAACAACACTCCTAACTCTGGGTTACCAGGCTGTGAGTATGACCCCATGTAAAGACTTGAGGTCATAGTCTGACAAACATTTCACTGTTAGAGATATCATGTTTCAGATAAATAGTTTAACCAAGGATCTGTCTGCCTGCTCAGTTCATGTTCAAGAAAGCATGAAACTGTTTGAAAGAGTTCTCTTTGTGTCATGGCCAACAGCACTCCAGATTAACTACTCATTGTTGGTTTTGGTACAACAGGTATGAAAGGATTACATAAAGTCTTAAAAATACCCCCAAATTGACATTTTAATAATGAGATACAGCTTGATGGGATGATGGGGGTTTGGGAGGAATTAAATCAGATGGATCGAAGGGCCTTCTTCAACCAAACCCAATCTTGTGATTTTGTGAAAACAGCAAAAATGAATATAAATGTTAATTCTGCAGCTAAATTGATGCAAAAAGTGCTGATAGTTGAAAAAATAGTATCCCCATCTGCCAATGGTCTAGGTAAAATAATTGACCTTGCAATCTCCAAGGTTATTTAACACTATATTTCCAATAATTTATAGACCTGGAATCCTCAAATCTGCCATTACTGTCAAATTTTCATATTTGTTAATCTGCCTTATTAGTATTACACTTCAGAACCTATTGAAAATCCACCAGTGCATTAAGGACATTGCTAAAATATGGCAGGTCATGAACAGGGGTTTAAAGCTTTTAAAATGAAAACAGTGTTGCTATTGCAACGCGATCTCTTTCTATCATATTCTCATGTCACTGCATTTATATGGGATTGCATTTAGTCTTGTTAAAATGTTATTATGCACAAATTTTGCCTGGGATATATTCACTTAAATTGAATGTGATTCTTTTGAGCCTGTATTGAGCTCCTGTAATGTATTTCCTTAACTCTAATATTCATAAGAATTTTAATAGATAGTATTGCAATGATCATGACATTTTTTTCTCAAAAATATTTTTTTTCCCTAGCTTGATAATTAATGGAATTTATTTTTGAAATAATTTGTAGAAACATTAATGTGTAACTCAGCGGAGGCAAGACTGCCTTTGTGGAAGCTGCCCTCACCAGCTTTTCCAGCTCCTACTCTATAAGATACCCCTTAATCAGTCTGTGTCTCTTGAGAGAGTTTGATCTCCTATATTGTTGAAGAAGATTCCATATGAGAAATCATCTTGGGCTTTAAGAAAGAAAAACAGCTGTCATACTCTCTGGTGCACGACAGTACAAAATATCCTAATGTCAGATTAACGCTTCTCCCAGCAAAAAGGTAAGAAACCCGGCTGAAGTACATTTGCAATATGTCTGCAACATCACCTGTCTCTATTACAACCTCAACAGTTTGCCTGGACCCTTCTCTATACCTTCATCAGATTTATTATTCCAATGCACTGATGGTCAGATTCCTCACTTCCTCCCCACACAAGCTGCAAGACATACAGAATTCTGAAGTCCACAGCCAACTATTTAAGATAGTTTTTTTAAAAAAATAAAAGAGTGGTGAGGAGAATTTTTTTCATGCAGCAAGTTCTGGAATAATCTGGAATGCATTGCCTGAAAGGGTGGTGGAAGCCGATTCGATAACATCTTTTAAGAGAGAAGTAGATAGTTATTTCGGGAGGACAGGTTTGCAGGGCTATAGGGAAAGCACAAAGGATTAGGATTGATTTGGACAGCTCTTTTCAAAGAGGTAGCCAAGACATGAGGGGCCAAATAGCCTCCTTCTGTGCTGTATAATGTTATGATTCTATGATTCCTCCCCCACATCAGGCTCAGTGAGCCTATCAACCCCATCTTTGCTCAGCTTCTCTGTCTTCCTGTCAACCCAGCAGATAAAATTGAAGATCCCCATTGTTACATTCAAACCCCTCCACAATCTCATTCCACCATACTTCTGTGACCTCCTACATCCCTATCGACCCAGATGCTCCCTTAGCTCAGCAAACATCAGATTGCTTCATGTCCTCCATCCAATATGTCACACTACTAGTGGGCGAGCTATCAGCCACTCTTTCTCTAGCTCACACCTCCCTCCCCACTTTTAAAGCCCACTACAAGACTTTTCAAAGAGTTTGGGTGTGGTTACACAAGAATGTTTACAAAATGTCTATGGTCAGTAGTACCGTAGAACACTGAAGAAAGTACCATCTATGTCAAAGAATCAATCAAAAATTTCAGTTCAAATAAGAAGTCTTTGAAAGACTCAGACACAATCAAAGAAGAAAAGAGACGTTGACATAACTGACAGTAGGAAATAATCTGTTTGTTATGCTGATACTGCTGATTATGTTACCTTTATGCATTTCAACTTCCAATACTTCACAACTTGAAGTTATGCACTGCTTTGATATACATTTCAAGTCCTTCAGAGCACATGTAATAACATGTGAAGTACCTTTCACTTCAAAACATGTTTGTGTGCGAATTGACTGTATGTTTGCCTGCCAAATGTGCAGTCGCTACACTTTATAATGAATCCTGTGAAACACTTTGAGGTGTCACATCTGTATTTGCTGCTTACCTACTATAGTTACAGAAATCTCAGATGTACTTTATTCAGTCAAAGCAACCCCTGAATCAGGATGTGCATCAGCATCAATAACTTAAATTTGCAGTAAAGATTTTTGTTTCCCCACATCCCCTCCCCACCTCCCAACTCTGAAGAACAAATATCAAAGTCACCATAAATCAGGCAAATCCTTATTCTTCTGGCTTAACAGAAGAATTCTGTGCAAATTAATCCTTGGGTTTTGAAAACTGTAATTATCTCAAAGGGGGTATAAGTCCCTGGCCAACAAAAGTAACTTTCCACCACTGAGGAAGTCAAGGGACAGAGGATGCGTAGATAAAATGTAAGTGTACAATCGGCAAATCTTGTGTGGGTTTCTGCTGGTAAGAGGGACTAATCTATCACAGTTATCACAGATGTTCCGCTTTCTACAGCCACAGCACAGTAATGAAACATGTAGGGATTGAAGGAATTCCCCATCGACTGTGCATATGGTAACTTCCGCTCTCACTCTCCCCGCTCATTGTCAAGCACTGTTAAGAGTTTCGAGACACTACCCCAAAGGAAGTGCACTTTATAGATTCAACGTATTGTTGTTGAAAGTTAGCCCCATAAGTTTTGTAGTGAACATATTTGAAATATCTCAGCATAGGGTAACTATAATGTAAATTTTACTAACCTTCCCGTTACTTTCTGGTCTTTGATACTGCCCCGCTAATCATTTGCTCCTAGTCTCTGCACATTTGGCTGCCTATCATCCCCACCACCACCACTCACAAAAGCAGGTCGCTCCTCATTCCCCCACACTCCACTACTGCTACTCTCTCCTCTTGCTCTCCCCACCTTCTCTCTCCCCTGGGCCTTGCCAATGCATCCCTCTGCTCCAGTCTGGGCATCCTCCACCAGGCCCATTGTTGCATTGCTTGTCCCAGAGCAGTCACCTCAAAAGTCCCATTGTTCACTCTCTCCAAACCAACTGCCTCCGAAATATGCCTTCCTCCTCCCTCATCCTCATCCTCCCCAATTATTCTTTCCCCTCAAACTCCATGGTCATATGCCCCCCATAACGCCAAATACTCTCTATCCCACTCTGATCCATTCCTCCTCCAACCCCAACCACCAGCAAACCTCTCTGTATTTTCCTCCAAAATAGTAAAACACTTACTACCCGTGACCTCATCCTGGATGATCACATTGTTATTTTTGCATTTACAGAACCATGGCTCTCCCCCAGTGACCCCGTCCGCCTTGTTGAAGCCTCGCTAAACGTTTTACTACACCCGCCGCTCCAGCCAAACTCGCAGCAGGGTGGACCTCATTTCCCAAGCTTCCCTTGGTCTATTCCCCCATTCCTCTGGTTGTTTCTCATCCATTGAGCACTTCTCATACAAGTCCCTCTGCACTGAACACCTGTTCATAATGGGTGATTTCAATCTCCGCCTAAACTTCCCTTGTACCACCTCCTTTTACTGCCTTCTACCTCTCCATAATCCTCACATTGGCCATTCTCTCAACCTCATCATTACACATGGCCTTGACATTTCCGACCTGTCTTTCATGGACAAGGCCATATCAGACCACATTCTCATCTCTCTCATTCTGCATCCCCCTACCCTCTTCCAAGCCCTCCACCATTCTTTCTGCCCCTGGTAAAAGCTTCCTTCAACTTCCCTTAGAAATGTCCTCTCTTCCTTGGACCTTCTCTCCCTCTGGTCCTCCAACCATAATGATCCTAATGAAGCAAACAAGCTGCGAAACGATTGTCTCTCCACAACTTTCAATTCCCTGGCTCCCCTAAAATCTAGGGTTGTTTCCAAACCCACCCATTCACCCTGGTACAATAGTCATCTCCTCTCACACAAAATGCATGTTCCAAACATTCAAGTGCGGATTGCAGAAATCTGGCCATACAATCAGCACCAGCTGTGCCTCGAGCACCTCCGCACCTTCCGCATCTCTCTTTCACAGCTGAAACTGACATCTGCAATCTGCAAACAACAATCTAAAGATGCTCTTTTCTAACGTCCATCATCCCCTCTGTGCACCCTCTCTAGCCCCCTCTATCATCACATCAAGCCTTAAGTGAAAATATGTCCTAGACTTCTTTGCCTCAAAGAATGAAAGCATCTGCTTGGCTGCATTATCCTCCCACACTCCCATACACACTTCGACACATCCTGAACATCCACACTGCCTTCTCCCTCCACCACGGCTCCTGCCACTCCCCCTCTTTGCACTCCTTTATCCCCATTTCTCCCTCCTCCCTCTCAACTACAATCACCTGAAAGTTCACGACTTGACCCACCCAGCTTTTAGTCACTCATCCCCCCCTTCTCTGGCCCCTTCTGGCCGACATGGTCAACCAGTCTCTCTCCTCAGGCTCTGTTCCTCTTCCCCTGAGAACTGCTGTTATCACACCTCTCCTCAAATAACCCACTCTTGATCCCTCTAATCTCTCACACTTCCATCCCATTTCCAATCCACTCTTCCCTGCCAAAGACCTGGAATTCATTGTTGCAAATCAACTTTGGTCACACTTCTCCATCCACACTCTCTTTGAGCCCCTGTGGTCTGGTGATGCATCCATGATTGATACTCCAGTCGTCAGTACCACACTGGCTTATCACTATTCAGATAGAGATTAGCAGGGTAGCCATGTGTCTCCACCCCCATATGTTCAATGTGTTGCTCCATCCTGATTGAATGTGCAAAATGGCTCATACCAGCGCCTCCGCACATCGGGCGCTGCCAGCCTCAATATCCAAGGTTGCACTCTCCACCTCACAAAGCCAATCAGGAACCTCGGCATCATGTTCGATCAAAAACTTTCCTTCCTCCCCCACATCCGCGCCTTGACCGGCACCGCCTATTTCCATCTGTGCAACATTGCCAGGCTCCGTAATTATCTTACCCCCCGCGCTGCCGAAACACTCGTGCACGCATACATCACCTCACGGCTGGACTACGGAAATTCTCTCCTAGTCGGCCTCCCCAGTTCCTCCATTCATAGGCTGCAGGCCATCCCAAACTCTGCAGCCCGTGTACTATCCCGCACCCGCCTCCGCGACCACATAACCCCCACCCTCGCCTTACACGGCCTTGCCCCATCCTACTTAACCGATCTACTCTCCCCCTACACGCCCACCCGGACCCTCCATTCAACAGACTTGGCCTGCTCCAAGCCCCCCGCCCGAACCGCCCCACCATCGGAGGCCGGGCCTTCAGTTTCTCCGCTCCGACCTTATGGAATGCCATCCCTCAATCCCTCCGTTTCATCTCTTCCCTTTCCTCTTTCAAGGCCGGTTTGAAGACTTTCCTCTTCAATCGTGCCTTTTGTTCCACCCTGTACTCTTTTACCTCCCCTTCATGTTTCACCCTTCCCAAACACTCCACTCCCAGCTCGGGTCACACGCCTCCTGTTCAGCGCCTTGGGACATCCTCCCGACGTGAAAGGCGCTCTATAAATGTAAATTGTTGTTGTTGTTGTTATTTATTGTTATTACAGTGGCAGGGTTGAATGCTGAGCATTCAAGAAAGGGGAGGTGATTATAGACACAAACAATGAGGTAGATACATGATTGAAATAGTACTGTTAATTTTCGTCACTAACCTACACCCAAGAACTTTTCAAATATTCCCATGTTTTCAGGAATTACGCTTTTCATTCTTTGTTTGATTTATGGCATTAAGTATTTGAAACAAATGCGTTTGTACACATTAGCTCAGATCTGTCAAGCCCTATAGATGTGTTCACTAATGGGATCCTCGGGGTATAATCAGCACAGAAATAAAATGAGCACTTGAGCATGGCTTTATAATTTAGCAGAAAAATTGTATTTTCCTCCACAGATTGTGGAACTAAAAGAGATGAAATAAGGAACCAGGCATTGGATGAAAGTTCACACTGTGAATACTAAGAACATGATTGTCAGTGCATTATATTCAAATACAATACATTTGACATATATTCAAGTGCTTCATTTACATGACACAGGAGCTATGCAGTAAAAGCACAAGTTGTAATTGTTTTTATACTGGTCCGAGTTAACTCTGGGTTGGCACAGAACAGACAGCATGAATAAAATGTTTAACAATGCTTTCCATCAATCTGCCTGTCTTAGTTTCAGCATGTGGAATCAAGCTGTTAAGAAAGGTGTTCTCTTGTTATGGACAGCGTAACGAATCAGTCAGTTTGCGTTCTTCATGAAAGAATAGTTGCTGACAGCTCACGTTTATCATAGAACAGTAGAATGGCCTTCCTTTCTTCCTCGGGAACTATCTCAGTCTAATGGAGGCCTAGCAGTACAGGGAAGCTAGTTGTAAAATTTAAGTTACCTAGAAGTTGCTTTACAATCGAGAGACCTGGGTTCAATTCCAGCAGAGTAAACCCATGGGCAAGTTTCCTTACTCCACACGCCAAGTAATAATACCTAAAAAAAAATCAGTTATTTCAATCCACAACTGTTTGTGGGACACTGGTTGGCTGCCGCGTTTTGCCCACAAATATACAGCCAATTCACTTTACTGTATATTCTATGAAGCCCTTTGAGATGTCTAGAAGACGTGAACAGCGCTATATCAACTGCAAGGATTATTATTTTTATCATTATTATTAATTATTATTATCATCATCATCAAATGAATATCACCAATACCTTGGTGTACCTGTCTTTCAGATGAGGTGTTAAACCAACTTCCCAACTGTCTGAGCAGTTGGATGTTGAATGTCTCATGGTACTAAAGACAAGGGAGGTTTACCCGGGTGTCCTGGGCAAAAATCTCAAAACAAAATGTGTCAATGACTCCATGGGTGCGAATAACTGGTTTCATTGTTTCATCCACAAAATACACCATCAATCTATATATTTTGGAGTTAGCCAGGTGTCTGAAACGCAGAAACCCATCACTGTGTTTAGGAGTATCCAATCCAAACTGCGATTTCCATGCATCCCACCCATACATGAGAGAGATTGTCGAAATGGAATGTACTCACTCCCTGGAGGGCCACATCTTGCTTACCTAATTCTGGAAATTATCAGGCACATGTTGGCAAGAACCAAGGTTTGGGGACCCCAGAGTGAGCATTGGGGTACTGCTGGAGTCTAACCAGCTAAAACTGCACAGCTTGTCATTGATATTGCTGTCTGACTTGTCATTGATATTGCTTTCCCGCTGCTTGAACAGCTAGGACCATCCTCCCGTTAAGGCTTTGGCTTACAGAGTTAACAGGAAGTTAGTGGAAGGAATCCCCGTGACTGGTCTGCCCTTCCAGGTCCTGCTGGTGAGCCAGGCGAGCAGTGCGCTGGAATACTGCGGACCCACCTGGCTGAGGAACCAGATTACCATGACAGCCACTGAGGGCTGGCTCAAATCTGACACTCCGTTGCCGAGAATGTCACCTTGGAGCCTGTTCAGCTCCAAGAACACCCCATATAAGACCCCATTTTTATCTACTTTACAGTATATCCTATGATGCTGTTTGAGATGTCTCAACAACATGATAAGGGCCCCATATAAACAACAACAACAAAATTAGATTTCTAGAGTGCCTTTCACGTCGGGAGGACTTCCCAAGGCACTGATATAAAAAAATGCAAGCATTATTATTTCATGGGTAGGGGGAATGATGCCAGGAGACGTAATAAAATAATTGAACTATCTATACCTGCACCTTTGTTTCCATTCATTTGTTTCAACTGGATTCTAAAGAGCTCTCCTCTGAGATTGCACTGACAGAAGAATGCTGAGATACAGCAGAGTTCCATCAAGCCGCCATCTGCTAAACCTGACGATTTCTGGGCTATGAGGTACACTGCAGTTGCAAGGTCTGATATATTAATAATGGTGATTGATATTTCACAGAGATCTCAGATTGCTATTCATGATAGAAGCATCATGGCAGTTCTTGAGTAAAGATCATTGGAGCTCCTGTGGCTCAGTGGTTAGAGCACTTGTCTTGCAAGCGGGGGAAACCAAGCTGGGGAGACCTGTGTTTGGGGTCAGTGCAAAATCTTGGGCAAGTTTCCTTACTCCACACGCCTAATAATAATCCCTCCAAAAAAAAAAACAATAATAAAATTGGTCATTTCAATCCATGACTGTTTGTGGGACACTGCTATGTGCAATTGGCTGCCATGATTTGCCCACAAATATATACAGTCAATTCACTTTACAGTATATTCTGTGAAGCGCTTTGGGACGTTGATATGATGTGGAAAGCACTATATCAAATGCAAGGATTATTATTATTATTGTGGCTGAGCTGTGAACATATTCACAGACTGATAGCTATCCACCAAATCATCTGTTCTTTCAATTATGAAGGCTGGTGCTCAGTCATTAATTGAATGATATGCACTTCCTTCCAATAAAAAGAGGAAATGCTAAAGTGAATCAAGCTGTAGGTAAAATGACCATTGCCCTGAATAGTGAGGTGCCCAGTATACTGAAGCAGACAGGCTATTTTCTAATGTTGACAAGAAAGAGACTATGAAAATGTACCCGCAATTTTGAGGTGGCTGGATTCCTGAGGTAACCACAAACTAGGTTTCTACTGCAATTATTTTTTTAAAGAATATATGGAATCCGTAATGCAATTTGTTACTTCATACAATCAACGGTTCGATAATATGATTACCTAATCTTCTCATTAATGCAGGAAGCTTTCCCATGCATCATTGCAGAACGGTAACTAATTTGCAATGTCAAATTCTACATGACAATAAACATTGACTTTCATTGCATTGACCTCCCACCTCCAGTGTTAAGCTGAAGCCTGGACCTAGTGTGACAAAAATAAATCCAGGTAAAGTTCTCATGACAGATTGGGGAGTTGCTGCCTGACTAAAATTAATTTCCTCTGAGCCACTCTCCATTCCCAAAGAGCTAATTTGTGTGTTATTAATTCATTGGTGTTTACATGACTCTAACAATGATCAAATGTATTGTTGAATCTGTGATGCATTTTGTTATTGCGTGTTATTACATTTCTCATTCATATTCACGTTGTAAAATGTAAATATAATCCTCACTATAGCGGGCTTACAGCTGGACTCGAGATTGCTTGGTCTGTCAATCCGATGCAACCATTCTCTTGAGATTTAGGTTTCTTCTATCTATCAATGGGTTTCAAGTGAACAAATAGCATCACAGCTCAAGGGACTTATTTTGGCCCTTGAGTAAAATGTAATACCAGCTTCCTAGGTCTTTGTGTACCTTGTGCATATACTGAGTAATGGTGAATGGTTTGTATCATAAAATGTGTCAACAAATTTCATTCATGTCCTTGAATGTAAAACACCAGAACCACAGGCCTGTTCCCCAAATTAACCCTCTCAGCATAACAGTCCTGTTCTATATATTGGCCTTCACAAAGATCACATAGTTGTTCTGTACTTTAAACTTCTCTGGTCTGATAGTCAATACTATGCACTAATGTTCAACAATATGCAAAGATCAAGCCAAAAATCAGGCAATCGAAATAAATGATCTTTGATAAAACTATCTTATTGTGACAGGAAGCCTTTGAGGCTCCCCAAAAACACTGTTATTCTTGCAGATTGGAGCATCCTCCCAACATGTTGTTCTTGTTGAATGCAATCTAAATCTGTATCGCTGTTGGTCTTGTTTAGTTTCTTTGCTCCAACCTATTTCCAGTGGGTGGGTATTATTCACTGATATCCATCAAAACTGATAGGAAATAGGAGCCGACCTTCATTGACCCATGAGAGAACATGGAGCTGTTCTCGTAATGACTGTGCCCATAGCAGTGAACCACAGAATCACTTTTTTGTTAATAGTGAAATGACAAATGAAAATTACTCACAGGATTTTGATTCATTAGTGGTGGGTGATAGTGACAGGCCTGTCTTCAGAGACAAACCTGAAGCCCCCACCCACCCTCTCTCCACAGAAGTGGGGCAATACCGTGGAGGATTTTAATTGCTCCACAGTATTGCCCCACTTCTGTGATCTCTTTTAACCTTTCCAACCCAGCTGCTCCCATCACTCAGCAAGCAGTAGCCTCCTTCATGTTCCCTACCCAATCTTCACTACAATTGGTGGTGTTTGTTTCAGTGGATTTGCTGCTACTCTCTGGAAATCCATTCCAGAATCCCTCCAACTCCAAACCCTCCGTCACCGCATTCGAGGTACTTCTCAAGACCTACACGTTTGACCTTAGTCTCAGTTGTCATTCTCCTCCCCCCTCTCTCAGCTCCTACCCTCAGCTCGGATGACCAGCCAGTACTATTAAGTACTATTAAGCTTTGGGACATCCTTCCGATATGAATGGTGCTGTGTAAATATATATTTTGATTGGATTGCAAGTAACGAATAAAACAAACAGAAGATAGAAGCTCGTAAAGAACCTGAGTCTCATCAAAGACAAAGGCTGATGTATAAGAATTAAGGAAAATTGGAATTGCTTGTTCAACAGGGTTTCTTAACGAGTAGTTTGGTTCTTCTTTCCTTCAATACTGATAAAGTGGTGAGGCACATGAATCAATTTACTGATGAAATACGCTCGTCACGAAAGCCTCAGACTCCAACCCAAATGACTTTGACTTTGTGAACACAGATCTCAATCCAGATTTGGACCACATTTTTCCAACTTGAATTAATATGATTTTGATAATATAAAGAGGCATGAAACTAATCTAACAAAACACTAGTTAATATCTACAAGCCAAGATTTCCATTGTGAATTGCTTCGCTCCTGGAAGTGATAAGGAATTGTTCAATTATCAGTATCTCTGTTAAATCACTGTGAAAATATTGGTCTACAATGATGACTAAAAATTGGAAATTGTATTTTTATGGCTGAGTTGATGACTAAATAGCACTAGAAGTAAAATATTAGCAGAGAGAATTTCACCTTTGGGTAGTATCTTCTGTAATCATTGTTCCAGAGTTTCAGGGGTGTGGAGGTTGAAAGCGTAACTTCCGATGGTGGGGCAGAGGGTGTGAGGATAATCAGGAGGCCGATGCCAGTCAAGTGGTGGAGCCGTGTGGTGGATTGGGGCTTGAGGAGGTCAGAGAGATACAGAGGTGCCAGAGAATGAAGCAATCTGAACACGAACGTGAGGATCTTGAAGTCGATCTGTTCGGTGATGGGAAGCGAGTGAAGCCTGGCCAGTACAGGTAAAATGTGGAGATCCCAGAGTGTGCATTAGAATAACTACTGGAGTTTAATCAGCTAATACCACATAGCTTACTAGCGCTTTGGGACGTCCTCCCCACGTGAAAGGCGCTATATAAGTGCAATGTTGTTGTTGTTGTTACTACTGAAAGCACAGACTGACAAGCTTCCTATTATCTGCTTTCTAGTTAAAAGCCCCCTACCCTTTTGGGGCTTTAGATTGCAGAGGTAAAAGTAGCTGAGTGGGAAGCATCCTATTCCAATGTAATCAGTCTTCCCTTCAATGTCCTGTAGATGAGTCAGGCTGTAATCATCAGAGGCCTGGAATACTGCAGGCCTGTCTAGCTCAGGAACCATAGTTATGAGGCTGTTTCAAAAGGTTGGCTTGATTCTGACATTCCGTGGTCAAGTAAACCACACTGTAGTCAGTTCACCTTTAAGGAGACTCCACTTATCTCCCACACAAGGAGGATAGTCATCATCTGGTTTGACAAATTGGTCACAGTCCATTTGAGGCCACCATAATAACTACAACATGGTAGTATTTTATTTAAAGTACTGTACAGTATTTCACCAAATCACATGCTAAAATTTACATGAACAAAAATAGGAAGTGGAATAAATGTCATCCCCTGCAAAGATTAGTACACCCAGTCTGTTGCTTTCAATATTTAATCATTTCTAATTTAAATTTAGTTTTTGCATAGCATTTTGGCAATATTGGAAGGAAATTGTAACCTGTGCTGTATAGATATAGACCTTTTGACTTGATCACATTCTGAGGAGCCAATCCCAACACTCAAATTCCAGGCTGAGACCCAACAACAACAAAATTACACTTAAATAGCACCTTTCACATCAGGAGGATGTCCCAAGGCGCTGGACAGTCATTCTTTCAGACCTGAGCTGGGGTCGAGAACAGGGAGGCTGAAAGGAAAGGTGGGATTTGGGGTAACCGATGAGACTGTCAAAGAGGAGGGTCTTGAGGCGGGATTTGAAGGAGGTTAGATTTGAAGGAGGCTAGGGGCTGAGGCAGAGGGACTGCGGGATGGAGTTCCAGAGCTTGGGGATAGAGTGGCTGGGCTCGCCAATAGTGGGGTGGGGGACGTGGAGCAGGCTGGAGCGGGCTGGAGCAGAGTGGGCGAGCAGATTGGTAGGGGGTTAGTTAGTCGCAGATGTAGGGTGGAGCGAGGCAGTGGAGGGCTTTGAATGTGAGGACCAGGATGTTGAATTGGGTGATGGGGAGGCAATGGAGTCGGGCGAGGATGGGGGAGATGGGGTCATAAAGCTTTATGCGGTAGAGGACATGGGCCACAGAGTTCTGGATTATCTGCAACCTGTCGAGAGAGGAATTGGGAATGCTGACAAGCAGGGCATTTGCGTAGTACAGCCAGGATGTAATGAAGGCATGATTGAGGGTTTCAGCGGCTGTGGGGGTACGGTAATGGTGGAGTCGGGCAATATTATGGAGGTGAGGGAAGGCAAAGCGAGTCATTGCTTGGATGTGGGGGAGGAAGGAGAGTTGTGGTTCGAACAAGACAGAGAGGTTCCTGACTGGCTTGGTGAGGTTGAGTGTGCAACTATGGAGGTTGATGCTTCCAGCTCCAGATGTGTGTCCAATCCATCAATGGAGAAACGTTGCCTTGTCACAAGTACCATCTTTCCAACAAGATGTTAAATTGAGGTCCTATCTGCCTATCTGCATGTGGATGCTGACAATCTCATGACATTGTTCTTTAGGTTTAAATAAAATGAGATTGCTTCCGCCCCCCCCATTACTATATTGACATAAATTCCGAGAAATATAATTCCAATGCTTCAGAATATTCCTTTTAAGATTTATAATACAAACCAGTAATTTCTACACTTTAACAATTGCCAACTATTGTCCCAAATGCCTAATTAAAGAAGGATTAACATGTCACAACTAATTATCCATTCGTACTTTACAAATGCAATAAATAAATAATACTTTGAGTGGAACACATTTTTACATTGGCTTAAAACATCCACAATACAAATTGAAGTACATTTTGGGGCTTTTTTTTCAAACTCACACTTGAACATGTGAAACGTATTACAGTATATAAATGTAAATGATATTAAATAGGTGTACTGCGTTGTATAATATGTGGAAGGTAATTCTTTATGCCTAATAAAATAGAAACCCTGGCACACAGTTTCTGGAACTGTTCTCCTCCCCTTTCCCCATGAGATGCTACTTTATTATTGCATAATAAACTTCCCTGTGTTACTGAGAGAGATTGATCATTCCCTCCAACCAGGAACAGAATTTAAGATCCCACTTTAAAAATGTTTTTACTGGACATATGGTAACTTGTGGCAAATGCTGGTTATTCTGTAATAGTATTCAAGTGGGACAAGCTAACAATAAGAAGCGTTAAATTTGTTTAATAAATTTAGGGTGGTCCAATGATAATCTTTGTTTTGAAAAATAATTTTTGAAATAGAAAGTCAGCAGTGCCAACCCAGTTATACCACAGCTCATGGGTTGATTTGATTCCTAAATCACTGCCTGTGGTATGTTTTGGAGCAAATATTAGAATTGAATGTGCACCTGTATCAAGCTCAACAAGACATTGAAACTGTAACTCACTTCCTTCAGATAGCAGCTTTGCTGTGGTGGAAGGGAAAAGAGTGGTGCATTGCACCAAATTGTCACAAGTACAACGCACAAAGGAAATGTGTTGTCTGGTAACATGAACTGCTGATTATTTTCTTTCTGAAATGGATCAGAACTGTAAGTGGGTGAAACAGTTACAGTTTGAGCCCGTTGGGCTCAAAATTCAGTTTAAGATCAATCCCTATTATATCCTCCTCTTATGATGTGAATGCAATTGTGAAATGAAAATAAGACTGTTGTGCACCATGGAGAGCAAATTGGGAATCATATGCTCAAGTTGCTTTTCATAAATGCCAAATTCTCTTCCCTGATAAGCAAATGACCAAAACTTTCTACTATGGGGGATTGAGAAATACAAAAACAACTTGATACCCTCCTCACCTAGTATTGTTTTGGAGTTACACTACATTGGGCAAATATTTTATTCTTATTGTGTTTTAACAATTTGATGTAAATTTAATTTGAGTAGTCTCGTTCAGTTCCTGTTGAACACAAGTTACTTTACAAGCAACCCCATTTGGCATTAAATACTCAATCTCTCAGGGAGATCACAAGAATGGGAGATGGACTACTCCTTTCATGTTGAAGCCAAGGGAATATCAATCTGCAACTGGATGTATAATATCTTAATTCTGGTACTGACTAGCTACCAATGTAGAAATAATATCTCTCACTTTAGTGAACACAACTCGCCTCCATCAAAAACAACCACACTAGTAACACAGTAATATCAAACTTACCCTACATTATACCATAATGATGAAAGTGCTGTCCCCCAGATTAGATGGTAAACCAAGATCTCGTGTGCTTGTTGAGGTGGAGGTTAAAAATTTAATGACACTATTCAGATTGAGAACAGAATTACTCCTGGTGTTCTGGTCAACAACCTCCCAGATGAAATCGACTATTCACTTCATGACTGCTTGTGGGACATTGCTATTTGCAAATTGTCTGCTATGTTTGCCTGCATACAGTCACTGCACTTTACAGTAAATCTTATAAAACTCTTTGAAAGGTCCTCCTGATATGAAAGGCATTATATCGGATGTAGGAAATTAATGTATGCAATGATTAAATGCCACTTCTCAGTGTGAGATGATGAGTGTATAACTTCACCCAGTTTTAGCCCTGCATGAAGAACAGTAGCATTATCTGTTCATTGTTTGTGAAATTTATGCTCTTTAAATTTGTATTTTTAATAACTTAGCATGACAATAACATTGCTGTATTTATCTCTATCTAATCTTCAGACCCAGTGGCTGCATTACATTCAAATACAATAACACATATTGTTGTATGCAGTAACCTTCACAACTTAAGAAATAGAGGAAAATGCGTCCTCAATAAAACTATACTGGATATCATATTCACAGATTTGGAACAGAGATACAAATTATACATGCAAAATAATCTAACTGTCAAAGCTATTTGAAGAAATATGTTACTTCTGCAATATCTTGTGTAAAAAGAATTGTTCAAACAATTCTAATACAAAGCAATCATAGATTTAATAGAAAATCTAATCTTTTCTTTGCAATAGCATGTTAATACAATTCTTCCCTATTGAAAGCCAATTAATAAATCTCAAATATGTACTTGCAAATTTCCAGATATTGGCCATTCGAATGACTCCATGTGGTCATTAGATTAAATTCCTAAGAGGAAAAACAGCTGGTACTTAGAAGAGAGGAATAAAACTACAACAACAAATTAGACTTATAGAGCGCCTTTCACGTCGGGAGGACGTCCCAAGGTGCTGCACATGAGGCGTGTGACCCGAGCTGGGAGGGGAGTGTTCGGGAGAGGGTAAAAAACGTGGGGGAGGTCGGAAAATTAGTGGGGGAACAGAAGGCACAGTCGAAAAGGAAAGTCCTCAAACCGGTCTTGAAAGAGGAAAGCGAGGAAACAAGGCGGAGGGATTGAGGGATGGAATTCCACAGGGTGGGAGCGGAGAAACTGAAGGCCCGGCCTCCGATGGTGGGGTGGTTCGGGCAGGGGGCTTGGAGCAAACCAAGTCCTGCTGAACGGAGGGTCCGGGTGGGCTTATAGGGGGAGAGTAGATCAGATAGATAGGACGGGGCAAGGCTGTGTAAGGCCTTGAAAACGAGGACAAGGATCTTGAACTCGATCCTCTGGAGAATGGGGAGCCAATGGAGACGGGCGAGGGTGGGGGTTATGTGGTCACGGAGGTGGGTGCGGGATAGTACACAGGCTGCAGAGTTTTGGATGATCTGCAGCCTGTGAATGGAGGAGCTGGGGAGGCCGACGAGGAGAGAGTTTCCGTAGTCCTGCCGTGAGGTGATATACGCGTGCACGAGTGTTTCGGCAGCATGGAGGGGTGAGATAGATGCGGAGCCTGGCAATGTTGCACAGGTGGAAATAAGCGGTGCCGGTCAAGGCACGGATGTGGGGGAGGAAGGAGAGTTTACGGTCGAACGTGATGCCGAGGTTCCTGACTGGCTTTGTGAGGTGGAGAGTACAGCCTTGGATGTTGAGGCTGGCAGCGCCCGATGTGCGGAAGCGCTGGCTTGAGCCAATCAGGAGGGCCTCGGTCTTGCTCACGTTCAATTGGTCAATTTAGAGCAATAATAGACTTTTATGATATTTTCTACTTCCATGGGAATAAGAGCAGGGATAAAGATTCATTCTAATCAGATACTTGTTAACCTTGTAGGCTAAAGCCCTAATTGCTGACAAGTACAGTCATGGGAAGTTTACAGACAGCATTTCAAACAAACAAACAAACAAAACTTACATTTATATAGCGCCTTTCACGTCGAGAGGACGTCCCAAGGCGCTGTACAGTTAGGTAGGACAAGAGCAGGGTGGGAAGGATCAGGGCAGGATGAAGAATAGTAGGAAAAGTAACCGTATATTAGTGGGCGAAACGTGGCAGCCAAATTGTGCACAGCAGTGTTCCACAATCAGTCATGGAAGTGGGACTAGGGGCAAAAGGGGGTAAAGAAGCAAAAGGGGAGGGGTCGAGGCAGGGGGAAGAAAAGCAGGAAAGTCGACTGTATATTTGTGGGCGAAACGCGGCAGCCAAATTGCGCACAGCAGTGTCCCCACAAACAATCGCGAAAATGGGGCCAGGGGAGAAAGGGGGAAAAGAGGGTAAGGGGGGAGAGGGAGGGAAAGGTGGGATGGGTTAGGGTGAGGGAGGAAGAGGGGGGAGAAAGGGGGGTAAGGCAGAGAGGGAGGGAAAGATGGGGGGGGGCAAGATCAGGAAGAGGGAAGAGGGAGGGAAGGGGAAAAGGGAGGAGAGAAAGTGGGGAAAGGGAGTGAGGGAAGAAGAAGATGGGGGCAGGGGTGGGGGGAACCAAACAACAATAATAAACAACAAAAGCAAAAATATTAACAACAAAAACAGCAACAAACAACAACCAACAATCGTCCAGCAACCGCTCCTTGTCCTCGCCGCCCGCCTGGATGATCCCTGAGATGGCGGGAAAAAAGAGCCCAGTGTGGTGTCAGGCCCCCAAACCGACCGGCTCCTCAGTCGGTGAACCCGGGGACTCGGTGATGGCCCTGGCACCTCGGACATGGTGTGTCTGGCCAGCTCGCACAGCAGCAGCAGCAGCAGCCCGATCGCCGTCTGCATCTCCCGCAAGGAGATGATTTCAGTAGCAAGCTATGTGGTTTTAGTTGTTAAAACTCCAGTTGTACCAAAACACTCATTCGGAGGTCCCCAAATCTTGTTTACAAACTATGCTTCAGAACTATATTAGGGAAGCAAGGTGCTCCATTGAGAAAGTATGTATTATATTCCAGCCACAGGGAAATTCACATGCATAGGTGGCATACATATGTGGAACTTTTAATCTCATTTGGGTACCCTTAATTATGGTGATAAGTTTCCACATGTGTCAAACATCCAAAAAGGTCTTAAAATGAATTCTTGTGTGGAAAAATATTTTCTGATCTTACCTTGAATTGACTCATCATTAATGTCCCATTCACTAACAGAATGAAGGGCTGCCCTCTATTTAGCTTGTCAATTCTCCAAAGATTTTGTTGGCTTTTCATTGTTTTTAAACTGCAAACTCCCTGTTATAAAACCCAGCATCACATTAACCTTTTTCATTACTTTGTGCATCTGCAATATATATTTTGATAACTTTTGTACTAGGAATACTGATATATGTGTGTTCATCTATGGTGATCTCCCAATTAGAACATTTCCAAAACAATGCCAGACTCCGCCATTGCCTCACCCCTCAGATTGCCGAAACCCTTACCCACCATTCATCACACCAACGCTCGACTATGGAAACTCCCTCCTCGTCGGCCTTCCCAGCTCTTCATGCAGAACTTTACAACCCCTGTCCTCTCCTGCACCAAACTCCGCGAACACATAATAATACTAATAATAACCCTTGCATTTGATATAACACTTGTCACGTCTTCTAGACATCTCAAAGCGCTTTACAGAATATACTGTAAAGTGAATTCACCGTATAATTGTGGGTGAAAAGCTGCAGCCAATTGTACACAGCAGTGTCCCACAAACAGTCGTGGATTGAAATTACCATTTTTTTTTAGGGATTATTGTCAGGCGAGTGGAGTAAGGAAACTTGCCCAAGATTTCGCCCTTACCTGCCTGGATTCGAACACAGATCTCAAGCTTGTAAGGCGAGTACTCTAACCGCTGAGCTACAGGACTCCCACCCTTGCCCGGCTCCATTTGCTCCCCATCCCACAGAGGATCGAATTCAAGATCCTCGTCCTCACTTTCAAGGCCATTCACGACCTTGCCCCCTCCTATCTCTCCAACCTGTTGACTCTCTATCAACCTTCCCGCCCACTCCGTTCAGCGGGCTCCAGTCTGCTCCATGTACCCCACACGACTCGCCCTACCATCGGTGGACAGGTTTTCAGCCTCACTGCCCCAAACTCTGGAACTCCATCCTCCAGTCCCTACACCTCGCTTCCTCCCTTTCCTCTTCAATGTCAATCTCAAGATCTTCCTCTTCGATCATGCCTTCTGCTGCCCTCCCAACTTTCTCCCTCCCCTCCTATCTCTCTCCCTGCCCTCTCCTGCCCGTCTCCCTTGCTAGGATCCTGACCTGATTGCTCAGCACTTTGGGATGCTCTCCCAAAGTGAAAGGCGCTCTAGAAATGTAATTTTATTGTTGCAAAATGTATATCTATCTGTCATTCTTATATACATGTATTGTAAGTGTTCTATCTCACATTTTGCTATGTTGTTGATCCCCATTTACTACAGTTCTGACCATTCATGTAATCTGGAAATGTCTTTGTAATTTTTTCCTCTTCTCACAAGTTGCTACTTCCTAGATTAGTGTCATCATCAGAATTGGATATAAATAATAATAATCCGTCACATTTGAAATAGCTTCTTTCACATTAGGAGGATGTCTCAAAGCAGAGCCTTTTCTGTGGGTGAGAGTATACTATCCTCCTCTCTATTCCTATATCCAGGTTAATTATATGCAGAATCAAATATATATCATACTATATATAAATGACCTGGATATGATTTCCGATAAAAATTTATGAATTTAAAATAACTTGGTCCTAATTAAAATCAGAAAATTAGGCAATTCCCAACATTAACATTTTCCGATTGGGAATTAAAGTGTACTGCATTAAGTAGATTAATGTAGTATTTCATTCAATTTGTTGTAATACACTGGAATCTTTTTGAAATAGTAATTCTCTGGCTGTTACGCTGAAATGTTTCCATCAGAAAATCTCGCAGTTATTTTGTCAATTCTAAAACAAAAGTAAAATACAATGTTGCTTAGCAAATCAATTTACTCTCAAGGGACCAAAATTCAATCAATCTATTTAGCCTCCAATCAATGTTTCATTAGGATTATAATATTACCTATCCCCTTTGTTGGAAATGTGCTATAAAGAACTTTGAAAACTTTTTTTATGACAGCTATTCTGTAAAATGTTCAATTTTAAATATGTGCAAAAAAAACTTTTTACAGTTGTGATTTTTTTACAGAAAGGAAGAGGTTTTAACACTGGAAGTGCATACAATTACAACAACTTGGATTTATATAGCGCTCTCCATGCCGGATGGCATCTCAGAGTGCTTAAAGGCATATAAGAAAGTATAGTTGTAAGGTTGTAAGCCAAGGATAGATATACAGTACAGGAATCCCTCCCCAACCGCAGGGGATACGTTCCTGAAACCCCCCGTGGTTAGTAAAACCGCGGTTGCCAAATACAAGGCCTTATAGAAAACATGGGGTTAGGGGGAGTAAGTTGTTTGTTCTTTTACTAAACACAAAAAAATACACAATAACCTAACGAAAAGAATAAATGTTCAAAGAACACAATCAAAAATAATATAAAACACAAGAAATTCATGTTATTTACCTTAATCCTAAAACAGAAGCGACATTGTGGCTGGTTGATTGCGACATCGCAACTGGGTCGTAGCGCCAGACGCTATCACAAAGCGACATCGTGGCTGCTTGATGCAAATGGGTCCTAGCGCAAAACGTTAGTGTTAGTGTTAAAACCCATGGATATGCAAAATTCACTGCCGCGGTTGGTAAAAGTTGTTGCAGAGAGGAAACCGTGGATACGGTGGATAAGATAAAGACCGCAGTACCTTATAGTGTCTATAAAAAAACTGTTTTTTTTTCTTTGTCAACTGAGAGGCTGACACACATCGAATCGTTGCCCTGCTTAAATGCAATGCAATTTATTTATGTGTCTGGATGATTGTCATGTCGTTGCCATGACATTGAGTGGAAGCTTAAATTAAGCAATTGAAACATATATAACATGAAGGAGCAATAATTGAACATATCTGCTAAAGAAGCACAAGATACAGTATCTAATGGGAATACCATGGATTATATGAATCATTGAATTAGAACAATTACAACAGTAACAACAGATTTAACAAGTTTAGCAATTATATAGATTTAACTAAGTATAGATTACTTAATCGGAGCTTAGATGACCATGTCAAAATGAGGAAGAAAATAGATTGGCAATGAATTACTAGTGCAGAGTACGTAGAGTGATGTGATCGGGCTTGCAATCAATCACTTAAAACCACGATCGGAGGCCGGGCCTTCAGTTTTTCTGCTACGACCCTATGGAATTCCATCCCCCAATCCCTCTGTCTCGTTTCTTCCCTTTCCTTTTTCAAGGCCGGTTTGAAGACTTTCCTCTTCGACCGTGCCTTTTGTTCCACCCCGAATTCTTCGACCTCCCCTACTTGTTTCTCCCCTTCCCGTACACTCCCCTCCCAGCTCGGGTCACACGCCTCCTGTTCAGCGCCTTGGGACGTCCTCCCGACGTGAAAGGCGCTTTATAAGTGTAATTTTTTGTTGTTGTTGTTGTTGATGGTTTAAAGAAATCCCCAGGGCTAAATCCAAATATATCTACGGAGGATAGGAAGCAGAGATTTAAAAATTACTCATTCACTTAATTTGATCTCAAATTGAAGAGTCAAAGTTACTTCGTTAACAGCAGGCACTAAATTGTGATAAATATATGTTGTACTAATGAAATTTGCAACTTTGCTACTGTTCTGTTATCTAGTCTGGCTCACTTCTTGAAAAATATACCTGACAACAACTACTTGCATTTATATAGCTCCGCTTACACAGGGCAGTATCTCAGAGTGCTTGACAACATCATTGACCACAACAAAGCTTTTCTTATTTGAACATAACATTCAGGCCAAATAAAGATTTGTGTGAATGAACGAAGATTTTGAAAAAATGTAACTTCTGATGATATCTTATATTATGCATTAAGTGCACCAAATGGAACAAAGCCCAAATTATTCTTTCAGGAGAAAATCTGCAGCCTACTAGCTGAAAATAAATACAAGGATGTTTGCTTTGTTCAAAGGATTTTGTTTTGAAAAGATGCCTAGACATCTGGTGGTATACTGTAGCTTCATTCGAGATTGTGTTCATTATTCAAATCCAAAACAGGTACAAAGCAATCAGTCATGAGCTCTTCCTGGTTTAATTGGATGACATGAAATGTTTTACCAGAAAGACAATGTATATGTGCTCAACATATTATGATTGGGATACACATCTACTGAATGGCTGATAATATTTACAGCTATTTTCACAACAGAAAGGAGAAATCAATACTCATACTTAATACCTCTGGACTATTAAGAAACCATTTGAATTATACGATAATGCATTGGATGTAAAGTGGGAGGTTTTCACTTACTGAGAGAGGTACTGATTTTCTACTTAAAGTTTAGGCTGCAAACTGGTTGTGCTAAATTGTCTGTTGATAAAAATTACATATTAAGCTAATTTTTTCCAATTACAACAAACAAACAAAATTACACTTGTATGGCACCTTTCACATCAGGAGGACGTTCCAAGGCACTGCACAGTCACTGCTTCAGACCTGAGCTGAGGACAGGGGTGGGTGGGAGGAAAGGAGGGATTAGGAGTTGTCGATGGAACCATCGAAGAGGAGAGTCTTGAGGCGAGCCTTGAAAGAGACTAGGGAGGGGGCAAGGTGGATGGACTGTGGGATGGAATTCCAGAGGTTAGGGCAGAGTGGCTAAAGGCTTATCCACCAATGGTGAGGTGGGTGGGTCGGGGAACGTGGAGCAGGCCAGAGCCTGCTGAGAGGAGGGGGCGGGCAGGTTGGTAAGAGGATAGGAGGCCAAGGATGTAGGAGCGAGTTTGTGGAGGGCTTTAAATGTGAGGATCAGGATCTTGAATTGGATCTGCTTATAATTAGCAAGTTATTTCTTAAGTTATCATTTATAACATGATACTAAGAAGTTCTGATTCTAGTGCCAGTGAAATTCAGAAATATAGTGAAGTGAATAGTTTTACAGCACAATACAAATAATAATAATTATTGCATTTGATATAGCGTATTATCACACTGTCGAGACATCTCAAAACACTTTATAGAATATACTGTAAAGTGAATTGACTGCGTATTTTGTAGGCAAAACACTTTGGAGTTTTTTGATGCCCCAGCACTATCTGCCCCACCATTCCAGGATGAACCTTCTGCCACTTCGTCTCCTATCCTTGAAAATATGTACTGATAATTCTTGACTGTCTGTTCTAAAGTCTCTCCTTCCATCCCAGAATAGGTTCCCACTCAGCCTTTGAAAATGTTTTGACACATTCTCGCAATATGAAAGGTTTGCAGTAAAGTTGAATTTAGTTTTATTGTTGAGACACTAATATAAGGTTTGATTTGCCTATTTAGATGGATGTTATTGATCCCAAAACATTAGAGGAATAGAGAGGAGGGATTTTCCGGTATCCTAGCTGGAAATCCAACAGAGTACAGTAGTTGGTCACTGATCACCCATCAGTCAGAGGATTCAATTCAAGATCCTGGTCCTCAAGTTAGCTGGGATCAGAATTTGGGAGTGTGAAGGGAGAGGAGGAGATTTTGGGTGATTGAACCTTCAGCCCTTTATAGAGTACCAGACAGTTTTACCAACAAAGGCTTTTTATCGAGACACAAGATAAAGCAATTTTCCAAGTGTTATGAAACATTGGACAGAATTATGCTGTCGACCATTGACCTGCAGCAGCTGAACACATTGTATGAACAATAAAGCTATGGCTGTTTCAGCAGATTACAGTTCGGCATCTGATTTAACATAGTGAAAGAAGCTAATCCATTCCAGCAATGTACTGATTTCCCAATACAAGGAACATAGCATTTTTAGTCAATGCTGTTTACTCATGGCTGCACATGGCTTAATATTATATCCACTGACATCCTTTTCTTTCAGCTCAAAAAGACTGATTGACCCATAGCTTTAGTATTGTGACATAAGGCATCACACATATTACCCTGGCCTGCTGGATCACACCTAACCAACTATTTTCTTCTCATCCAATTCCACATACCTAAAACTGGTGCAGCAGTACATTTCAAATATAGTTAATCCTGCAAATTGCTTTATTGGACATAAAAGGCAGGTTTACAGTTGTCTGTTTTTCCCAGTAGTCCATCATGGTGAAAGTCATGACATAGAATTCTCTATTCTGAATCAGAAGGCCATGAGTTCAAGCCCTACATCAGGACTTTGAACTCACAAGTCTTGACTGATGCTCCAGTACAGTGCTGGGGTTGAGCTGTTGGAGGTGCCACATTTGAATGAGACATTAAACCCTGGTTGACATTAAAAATTCCTTGAAACAATTCAAAAAGAGAAGAAAGTTTCAAACAGTGTCCTTGTCAACATTTGGCTGCTACATCTGCCTGCAATATATATAGATACAACAACAACTTGCATTTATACAGCACCTTTCACGCAGAAAGCATCTTCGAATACTCGTTTTCGCTGGCGAGAGGGGGAGGTGAACCTAGGCATGGTCAAAGAGGAAAGTCTTCAGATGCGATCAGAAGGGCATGCAGTAAGCTGGAGCCAGTTGAGTACCATTGGCGATGGAGTGGGACGAAAGTTGGTTGGAGAGGTAGGGAGGTGCCAGGGTATGATTTGTACACAAACATGAGGATCTTCTAATCGATCTGTGATAAAGATATGGAGTTTGGTGTCATTTTGGGTATGAGTGGCAGATTTTTTAATTAATTGGGGAGACCAGCAAGGAGGGCACAATACTTTATAGTACATGCTGTAAAGCCATTTAACGTGAAAGGCTCCACATCGAAAGCAAGGATTATTATTATATTGTTTCTGGTGGACAGCTATTTAGACACATTACCTTCTCAGTCCTGTGACTGCAGAGTCACACTGTGCAGTGTTCATGTGGCCATTACAGCCTAACATGAGAGAAGACTGAGTCACAGCATGGCCCTTTGTCTACAAGGAAGTGTTATATGAAACAGAAATATTGTTTTTCAGGCAACACTCAAGGGGACCATGTCTATAGTTGTAGTCTTTTGGTACTTTGGGATGTCCTCCCGATGAGAAAGGCGCTCTATAAATGTAATTTTGTTGATTTTGTCGTGTGGATTACACAAAATACTAGAGATTATGGCAACTGAGGTGATAAAGAAATCATGTGATTTTTAACATTACTTTGTTTTCGTGTGATTTATTAGACTTTTGTATTATTTAAATGAGAAGAAAAGTCTGGTGGGAGTATTGTTTGTTCATAGAGGAAGGATATATTTAATAATACTGCAACCATTATAATCCTTGCATTTGACAGAGCACCTTACAAATTCAGTGTAACCAAAAGTGACTGTATTTTGTAGGCAAACACGGCAGCCGGTCTGTGCACAGCGATGTCCTACAAACAGCCTTGAAATGAAATGACTGATTTTATCTGGGAGATATTTCTGAAAGTATTGTGAAGAACTGCAGTATGTGATGTCCTAATTACCTCTAGTGATAATCAGTTGCATTGTGTCCTTAGCAACCTGTATTTGATGACAATTTGAGGACCGAATTTCAACCCCCACCCCCCCGTCCCGATTCCTGTATTTTAACCTATGTTTCAATTTCACATACCAGTTGAACATCTTAATTTGGCATTATTTCTCTCCTTGTATCATATTTTGGAGTGAAAACGATGCCATAGGAGCGTGTTCGTGGGATAATGTGGCAGCTTCTATGATTTAGAAAACAAAAGTGCTGGACTGCAGGTTCAAATCCTGGTGTGGAGCTTGAACCCACAACCTCCTAACCCAAAGGAGACAATGCTCCCAAACAAGCTACAGTACAATGATAGTAGCAGGTGTTCAAAATATTGTTTATGTTTCTTATTATTCACATTGCAGCTTTGAAAAATATTCAAATGTTTTCATTATTTATAAATGTTTGGTTCTATGGAACAGTTGAGATTTGCTAATGTGAGTTATCAAGTTGGGGCTTTGCACAGGATTTCTTGTGTAATTCAAGGTTCCTCCATCAGAATGTGACCTGTATTTTTCTTCACCTTTTCTGTCTGGATATAGTTGCTACAGAATCTATGTGGAGTATAAAGCAGAAATGTGTCCCATAATTGACTGTAGCAAATGGCCTGGAATATCAAGCAAAATTTTTGTTCCCTTTCATAGTCCGCATAAATTTGTCTGCACAAAACAGTAAAGCCAGAGAACTCAATCACGGTCTTATGCTTCATTGGCAGCTTATAAAGAAGCATTTAACTCATGAATTATATTGGTGCTTTGGGAATATCTACTTTGTTACACAAAATGATAATGCTCTGCACAATTCCTACATGGAGATACATTTATGAAACATGGGAGTTTCAATTCAGCTACTGACTAAATCTGTCTTGCAATTTTCTATTCCATATTACTGTATATCAGAGTAATGCTTGAAAATATCTCAAGTTGCATTATTAAGTGAATTAATTAAGCTACAGTGACAGGTATCATCTAAGCCTGAGACCTTCCTGATTGGCTCCCATCAGTACCTCCACACCTCAGGCACTGACAAGATCACCATCCATGGATGCACCCTCCACCTCACCAAGCCAGTCCAGAAACTTGGTATCTTGTTTGACTCTCAACTATCCTTTTACCTCACATCCATGACATGACCTGGTCTGCCTTCGCCCACCTCCACAACATCGCCGGGTTTCGACACTGCCTCACCCCTCAAGGCACCCAAATCCTCATCCACACATTAATCACATCTAGACATGACTATGCCAATTCTCTGCTTGTTGGCCTTACCAACTACAGTGGAAGCCCGTTTATCCAGCACGCTCGGGGAGGTCGACTAATTGACTGCCAGATAATCGGGCAGCAAGTTGCCGAAAACCCAACCACAAAAATGTATTTATTTTAAAATGTACTATATTAATAATATACTAAATAGTAACAGAATATTGTATAGCTGCTTCGCAATAAAGATTTCAGCACACTCGGTAAAAAATTGGTAAAAAAGCATTAAGTGCACATGCACACACATTGTGCGCATGCGCAATTTGAACATAATCGCGATTGCTGGAATGGGGAATTGCCCTGGGAGGCGGTCGAGCAATCTGGTTAATCGCATCACGGATAAACGGGCTTCTACTGTATTTCCTCCACCCGCAGCAGATCATCCAGAACTCTGTAGCTCATGCCCTCTCCTGTATCAGGCTCCGTGATCCCATCTACCCACCCTCGCCGGTTCCACTGGACCTTATCGCCCAGAGGTTTTTCAAAATCCATGCTCTTGCCTTCAAGGCCCTCCACTACATTGCTCCTTCCTACCTCTGCAACTTGCTGATCCCATATCAACCTGCCCATTCCTATCACTCAGCAGACTGTGGCCTGCTCCATGACCCCCCCACCCCCCACCCGCCTGGCCCACCACACCATTAGCAGTAGGGCCTTTAGCCTTTCTGCTTCCACACCACTCCATCCCATATTCCTTTTGCCTCACTTTCTCCCTTGCCTACTTCAAGGCTCATTTCAAAAAACCTTGCTTTTCGACTACGCCTTCAAGACACTCTCCTAACCTCCCTGTCCTCCACCTTCCCCAATCTCTACCCCGAGCTTGCGGTCCAAATCCCTGACTGTCCAGTGCCTTGGTATGTCCTTCCGATGTAAAAGGCACAATACAAATGTAATTTTGCATTGTGTTGTACTGCGTTGGCAAATGGAACTAATCTAACCCAAGAAGTTCCCACAAACATGAATGAAATTGTTTTTCTATTAAAAATTGTAAAAAGAGAAGAACATTGTGCAGGAGAACGACTACTTAAAAACAGTGAACTTTTGACAACTTTTTTTTTATAAAGGGATTAAAATAACCATAATTATCTTTGCATTTGGTGCCTTTATCAAATCATCAAAATTTCTATTAACCCATTTTCAGATTCACAAACATGACCTTTCCCAGGCTAATAAATAAATGTTTGGTTTCTTCTTTATATTTATAAAATGTTTATGAATTCCTGACTCAGTTGGTAACATTATTGTTTATGTGTTAGAAAATTATGGACTCAAGTAAAATCCTGTGAAGCATTTTGAGAAATTTTGATGATTTGATAAAGGCACCAAATGCAAGGATAATTATGGTTATTTTAATCCCTTTATAAAAAAAACGTTGTCAAAAGTTCACTATATTTTATACAATACAAAACAAAATTACATTTGTATAGTGCCTTTCATGTCGGGAGGATATCCTAAGGTGCTTTGGACCCGAGCTGGGTATTGGGATTAGGGAGGGTGGAGGGCAGGAGGACATTGAGGGTAGGAGGGTGGCATGTGATAGATCCTATTATCTAAATTCCTCTCATATAGGATTCTCACAATCATTAGAGAGAGAAATAGTAGATCATCAATGGGTTGAATTGGATTTGAATCCGGAGGTTCCATAAGTGGAGGCACATATGCAATCCATTGTGTTACATGTTCCCTCTGAATAAAATCCCTGATAGAGCTGAATGAGGTAAATTGTAGCAGAGAAACCAACCAGGAATGTAGAAGAGAAATTTACAATGATTCATAATGTATTCATAAGAGATAAAGGAAATCAGGAATACAACTACATCAAAAACAACAAAATAAAATTTGTCTTCATGCCAACATTCCAAGGCGCTGAACTGTCAGGGGTCAGGATCTAAGCTTGTAGGGAGGAAAAAATTGGGATGAGATACTGACCATAGAAAAGTAGGATGGCGGCTGAAGGCATGGTCGAAGAGGAGGTTCTTGAGACTGGTCTTAGAAGGAGGCAAGGGAGCAAGATAAAGGGATTGTGGGATGGAATTCCAAAGCGTAGGGGCTGACAGCCCAGCCACCGATGGTAGGGTGGGTCAGGAGGGAGACATGGAGCAGGCAGAAGCCTGCTGAACAGAGGTAGTGGACAGGCTGATAGGGGGTCAACAGGTGAGAGAGGTATGAGTCGGCAAGGCCATGAAGGGCCTTGAAATTGAGGACGAGGATTTTGAATTTGATCCTCAATGGAATGGGGAGCCAGTGGAGCCGGGCGAGGGTGGGGATGATGGGGCCGCGGAGCCTGGTGCGGGAGGAGGCCTTTCAGCTTTATTCTTTATGATAATTATTAAGAAATGTACAACATTTTAAACTGCTGTATATTGATGGGGTGCAGTTTGCATAAATTGCGGCCTCGTGTTTTTGAAATTGCTGTTTGTTTTGCCTCCAGGTCTCTTTTGGATTTTGTCGTAATATTTTCAGACTGGAAACAGCAAACAATAAATTACAATTAATACAACAGTCATCAATTCATGAATATTACAAACTAGACTCTGCAGACTGCATATCCAAGGAATTTTTATGTTTTATAATGAAGACATTTTATGTATTCTCTGTGGGAGCACACAGCTGCACACCCAAGCTGTCTATGTCTCCCAGAATCTTTAAAAGACAGGAATATATTTCAGAGACCTTAAAGTAATGTCCAGTGCTCTAACCACTGAGCTGCAGGGCTCCACGAGGACTCTAAGAATCCACAAGTGAATAAAATCAAACAGAATTTGACTTTTACAGCATGTCTGTTGATTGTGTGCCTTGAATAAAATATCAGTTTTCCGCATGTATCATTTGGCTGACCAAAAAATAATAATAATATCTCCATCTAAATCAGCTTTCAAACTAAGTAAGTATCTGAATATGGTAAATTGCTGACATAGCAGTTATTGTAGTGTAGGAAAGACAGCCTGTGGTCATTGGTGTAGTTTCAGGGTAATTAGCTGAAACCACACAATATATATGCACAAGACCCACAATATATATTTCAGAGACCCTAACGTAATTCCCACTGTACATGCTCCTACCACTGCCTCAACAATGGAAGGTGAGCTTTCATCTACCACACCCTCAATTTCTGCCTCCCCAAATCTCTCAATCACTCACTCCTTCTCCAAAACCATTCTATAACTTCCCTCTTGAGCTATGCCTTTGGATACTTCCTCTTAGCCCGTTCTTGCTTGGGTAACCCTGCCCCTTTTCTTGAATTTTGTTTTGATCAGCTGTTTTGTTTCTGACAACATGCTGAAACTCACCATGCTCAAGAGTATCCAAACCAAAGAACAAATTCTATCTATGTATTCCACCTACATGTCAACTACTCTGTGTCTAGAATGGAATATGCACTCTTATATGCATCCTGCTTCCCTAATTTTAGAGTGTATAAAGTAAAGGTTGGCAAGATCCAACAAGTAATTGCTACTATTTGTTTACTGGAGACATATGTTTAGCTAAGAGCATGTCGAACACTGTACTAGATAATCGACTCGCCAAAATAAATCTCTGTCCGGTATTTCTTTCTAAGAATCGCACAGAACTTGGACTAAGAATAAATTGAGCATACACAGTATTACTCAATTTCCTTTTCAAAATACATTTGTGAACATTTTATTGAGGTTCTGGATAAATTGGAAGGTAGTTGGGTTGTAAGCTAAACCAAATGATCTAGTGTGAATATGAAGTCGCACTTTCGGTAATTAAGTACAAAATAGATTCATTGACATATTTAGTGTAAATGTGTCCGATTGTAGAGGGAAAGAAGATAAATCACACCTACTTAATCCATTTTATATAATGTTTGGAGGTTCAGGTGAGAAGCATTATTAGATTGATAGCTTATTGAAAGTATTCACTTTAGGTGTTAGCTGGGCTCATTTGATATCTGAGGTGAGTTACTATCACGTTAAGACTTTGAACACATCGACTAAAATGACATCAGAATGCAATGCTGATCGGGGAGGATTGCTACCAATGCAGTGTTGGGGGAGGTGGGGGTGTGGGGTGCTGTTTCATTGAAGATGTTAAACTGAGGTCCTGGTTGCCTTTCAGTTGGACATTAGAATCCCACATCACTATTTGAAAGGATAAGGGAATTTCACCTGCAAATAATCTTCCAAACAAAAATTGCTCATTCATTTCATGGCTATTTGGGGGACAATCATACAATCTTACAGCACAAAAGGGGACAATTCATCCTTTCATGCCTGTACCAGCTCTTTAAAAGAGGTATTCAACTAGTCCCACTCCCCCACTCTATCCCCAAATAGAATGATAGGACACAGCTGTGTAACAATTGGACTGCACATTCACCTACAAAATACACTGTTTAATAACATTTATGGTATAATCTGTGAAGTGTTTTGAAATAGCCTCCTGACCTGAAAAGCACGAAATGTGAAGTCCTGTAGCTTAGTAGTTAGAGCACTCGTCTTACAAACGAGAGATCTGGGTTCAATTTCCAGCAGGGTGAAACCTTCAGCAAGTTTCCTTATTCCACACGCTTAATAATAATCCCTCAAAAAAACAAAATCACAACTGTTTGTGAGATACTGCAGTGGGCAAAATGGCTACTGAGTTTTCCCTACAAATATACAGTCAATTCACTTTACAGTATATTTGGTGAAGCGCTTTGAGTTGTCTAGAAGACGCGAAAAGTGCTATATCAAATGCAAGGATTATTAGTAATTATTATATCAAATGCAACAATTACTACTCAATTTCTTCATCAGCAATGAATTTATCAATTAACAGCATTTAGTTAGCTGATGTTGAATTCAAAGAAAAAGAGTAATTTAGAAAGCTTTGCGGGCAAATTCAAAGTTTATTTCTTAATTGCAAAATGTGGTTTCTTTAATTGTTAATTGGCAAACCTTCTACAATATTCAAGTTCATTTGCCCAGAGAAAAGTACATCTGACCAGTGAAATGCTGATAGATTGACAAAGCTCAAGTAATACTTGATTGATATTATAATACATTAAACTGATTCTGTTACCTTTCATATTGGGAAGACTACTTCTTTATTCATTTTTATAACACTACAGAAAATTTCCTGTAAGGCTTATTATCAATTCACGTGACAACACAGAATTTCTCTGTTGGGCATTAAAAGGTCATTGTTTCGGCATAGTCGCTAATCATTAAATGGTGAAAACTGAGGTATCTGTACAGTTATTGGTTTCTCTCAGCTATCACTTTTTGCTCTTTCCATGAATTAGTACTACTATACACTATAGTGACAGTTAAAGATGAGATATTTTCTTTATAAATTCACCAGGCGTGACGTTTGTCACATTTTTAATGTTTACTTCAATGCTGTGATGAATGTGGAGAGTAGATTGTAGCTTGCCAGCCCATGCATGATGTGAGCAGAGGATAACTTCATCAAGTGTTTGGGGAATAAAGCATCCTTTCCTAAAGTAAAAAAAAGACAATAGAATGTATTATAGGGTCAAATGTAATAGGGTGCAAGTTTCTGTGATTTGTGACAGTATTCATACTCAAAGTGGTAAATAGCAACTCCTTCTGGTAGCCAGAAGTACATCAGTTATATGTGGACAATAAATGTCAGTGTTTCTCTTCACCACTAAAGGAAGATTCTCCAGTCAATGGTAAATTTACCGACCATGGCAACAAAGACATATTACAAGATAGGTTCAAATGAATAAGGACCTTCAGCCCATTTGATTATCCCTCTGAAACTGGGGATTACCTTCATTGCTCACTTCTCTTTAGTGCCTCTGAGTAATGAGAAGATCCTGCTATAAACTCACATTGTCAAGATTGGGAGATTAGCTCACAAACCGAAAATTGTCCACATTTATCTTAAACTTCTTGATATAAACAAGGATGCTCTCACATCTTGTAGCTCAACATGCTCAATGTTTAATAAAAATAATAAACTGATTAAGAATTGATGCTATAAAATTGGAATTTTATTGTTGTTGTCAACATAGTTAGAGTTATCGAGTTCTGAAACACAATTAACATAATACAGATCTATCAATGTATTTCTACAATTCTTTGCTTAACTGGTTGAAAACAGCTCTCTACATCTGAGTGGAGTTGACAAACAGACATTGATAGTTTTTCTTCTGTTGTTGGTTAACACAAAAATTTCAGGATTCATTATAGCTCCTGTTTTCACATACTGCAGTTTGCTAACCGGTAAAATTAAATGAACTATTGGATATTTTTGTTTGCAATACTTATTTTAAGTTGCTTTATAGAAGTTTGAATACCTAGACTCAGCGTATTGCATAAATGATATTGTGTGAGCAAAAAATGTGATAGAAATATTAATATTGTTCCTCTAGGTATTGAATTCTCTTTGAAGTTAAAGAAATGCTTGCAGGTGCTACATTAAACAGTCCTCTCTGGCCTCTAGGATATATCCGGATGGAAGGGATGCTTCCTCACATAGTTGTTATTAAACTTAACTGAAATGTATTTCAGCAGAATTAATTTAGTTGTTATTGAATACAAGTTAATTACCAGTGTGCATGAGACAAAACATAAAAATGTCCTGGCATTTGTTACCAATTATCACTGATTCCATTTTATATTCTCCTTCAAATGTGGTATAAGGTTCAATCATCACATAGATCTTTTAAGAAGTCTTTGTCTGTGGTTGCATTAACAACAAACAACAACAAATTACACTTATAAAGCGCCTTTCACGTCGGGAGGATTAAGAAAATTATCGGTTCAATATTCACAACCATGATTCTCAGTTAACACTTCTACAGATTCTAGATAGGATTGAAAAAGTAAAAACCTAGTTTCAGATCTACCAAAGCCAGGAAGATGAGAGGACACACGGTTCAGGGTTCTAAAAGGAAATATCTGGACAGATATCAGGAAGTAGTTTTTTAGGGAAGACTGCAACGGCAAAATTAGTCCAAAAATAGAGTGATACAGCATGGAATCAGACTAGTTTGAACTGGTGTTAAAAACCCACACAAGTCCCAACTCCTCCTATTGCCTGGAACAAGGTTAACAAGAACATTGAGGTCAGACTGATGGTGTGGGGACAGGAGGTTAAGTTGACAGAAGAAACAAATTTAAAACCAGGAATAGGACAGGGCTACAATAATAGAGAAGAGACGCTGGAGAGGGATGGAGTTGTCAATGCCATTGGAGGCAAGGGAGAAGTCAAGACGAACAAGTAGACAAAGTGAGTAGTATAACAGTTCAGAACAATTTAGATATCTGGTCAGTGAACTGCAGATAATCTGCCATCTGATTTAATGCATTGTGGTATTGATGCCATCCCACTGATTCAGAGCCAAATCAGCAGAAGTAATTCCGATTGGATATGTTGATGCCTGATACATGACAACAACAACAACAACAACAATTTACATTTATAGAGCGCCTTTCACGTCGGGAGGACGTCCCAAGGCGCTGAACAAGAGGCGTGTGACCCGAGCTGCGAGGGGAGTGTTTGGGAAGGGTGAAACACGAAGGGGAGGTAAAAGAGTTTGGGGTGGAACAAAAGGCACGATCGATGAGGAAAGTCTTCAAATCAGCCTTGAAAGAGGAAAGGGAAGAGGCGAAACGGAGGGATTGAGGGATGGCATTCCATAAGGTGGGAGCGGAGAAACTGAAGACCCGGCCTCCGATGATGGGGCGGTTCGGGCGGGGGGCTTGGAGCAGGCCGAGTCCTGTTGAACGGAGGGTCCGGGTGGGCGTGTAGGGGGAGAGTAGATCGGTTAGGTAGGATGGGGCAAGGCCGTGTAAGGCCTTGTAGGTGAGGACGAGGATCTTAAACTCGATCCTCTGGAGCATGGGGAGCCACTGGAGACGGGCGAGGGTGGGGGTTATGTGGTCAAGGAGGCGGGTGCGAGATAGTACATGGGCTGCAGAGTTTTGGATGGCCTGCAGCCTATGAATGGAGGAACTGGGGAGGCCGACTAGGAGAGAATTTCCGTAATCCAGCCGTGAGGTGATGTAAGCATGCACAAGTGTTTCGGCAGCGCGGGGGGTAAGATAGTTGCGGAGCCTGGCAATGTTGCGCAGATGGAAATATGCGGTGCCGGTCAAGGCGCGGATGTGGGGGAGGAAGGAAAGTTTTTGATCGAACATGATGCCGAGGTTCCTGATTGGCATTATGAGGTGGAGAGTGCAGCCTTGGATGTTGAGGCTGGCAGCGCCCGATGTGCGGAGGCGCTGGCTTGAGCCAATCAGGAGGGCCTCGGTCTTATTCATGTTCAATTGCAAAAAGTTGTCCCTCATCCACGACTCGATGTCGGACAGACATGCTGTCAGAACATCGATCGTCTGGGGGTTGAGGGATGAGGCAGAAAGGTACAACTGGGTGTCATCCGCATACATGTGGAAATTTACCCCATGTCTGCGGATGACATCGCCCGGGGGGAGTGTGTAAAGGGTGAAAAGAAGGGGACTGAGGACAGAGCCCTGAGGGACGCCGTGGGAAACTGTGCAGGGGGTTTGAAGAAAAGCCATTGGAAGAAACAAAATGTAAACGGTGGGTCAAATAAGAATGGAACCATTCAAGGACTGTGCCTTGAAGGTTGAGGTGGGAGGAAAGACGTTGAAGGAGGATGGTGTGATCGACTGTGTCGAACGTAGCAGACAGGTCAAGGAGGACGAGGAGGCAGAGGGAGCCCTGGTCACAGGGGGTTAGGATGTCATATGTGACCTTAACCAGAGCAGTTTCTGTGCTGTGGATAGGGCGGAAATCTGATTGGAGGGGTTCAAGAAGTGAGTGAATTGAAAGGAAAGAGCGGAGCTGGGAGGCAACCACTCTTTCAAGGACCTTGGATAGAAACGGGAGGTTGGAGATGCGTCGATAACTTGATGGTTGCGACGCATCAAGGGAGGGTTTCTTCAGGATAGGGGTGATGGTGGCTGTTTCAAGGGAGGTAGGGATGGTTCCTGAGGAGAGGGAAAGGTTAATGGTGTTAGAAATGAGCGGGGCTAACAAATGGAGCTGGGTGCGGAGGAGGGGGGTGGGGATGGGGTCCAATGAGCACGTGGTGGGTTTCATGGAGGTGATTGTTTTTGTGACTGAAAGCGGGGTGGTGGGGGTGAAAGTGTGAAATGGGGGGTGAGTAGGGGTTGAGGTAGCTGATGAGGGCGCGGAGGTGGAGGAGTGGTGGGGGGAGGAAACCGCAGAGCGGATTTTCTCAATTTTGGACTCGAGGAAATCCAGCATCTCCTCGCAACGAACGTTTGAGGAGAGGATCTGCGAGGTGAGGCGGGGGGGGCGGAGGAGCTGGTTGGTGGTGGCGAAGAGGAGGCGGTGGTTGTCCTTCGCTTCCAGGATTATCCTGGAGTAGAAGGCTGATTTGGCGGTGGCTAGGGCGGAGCGGTAAAATTTGATGCGGTCCAGCCAGATTTGCCGGTGGACCGTGAGGCCAGATTTGAGCCAGGTGCATTCAACTGCTCTCACTTGGCTTTTGAGGGAACGGAGGTGAGATGTGTACCATGGTGATGATCGGGAATGGGAGACGGTTTTGGAGGTGAGAGGGGCTAGGGTGTCGAGGGTAATGGAGAGGGTGTTGTGGAGGGCGGCGGAGGATGGGTCTGTACAAAAAGAATGCCATTGTGAGAGGAGGTCGGAGGTTTCTAGGGCAGAGGTGAAAGTTTGAGGGGGAATCTTCTTCCAGGGCCGGTAGAAGATGGTGGTGGGTTTGGAAGTGGAGGGGGGAGGGATAGAGGTGTTGCAGGAAATGAAAAGATGGTCAGAAATGGCCTTGTCTGTGATGGTGACGCCAGAGACGTTGAGGCCTCGGGTGATCACTAGATCGAGAGGATGGCCGTGAGTATGGGTGGCACTGTTGATATGAAGGGAGAAGTTGAAAGACGAAAGTAAAGAGGAAAATTCAGAGGAAATGGGGCAGGAGGGGGTGAAATGGACCTTGAAATCGCCAAGAATAATAAGGCGATCAGAGGAGGCACAAAGGGAAGTTAAAAGTGAAGAAAAGTCTGAAATGAAAGTGGGGGAGGGTTTGGGGGGGCGATAAACTAGTAGGATTTTGAAAGAATTGTGGGAGGAGTGAGAAAGGGTGAGTTGTTCAAAAGAGGGGAAGGAGCCGGAGAAATAGGGGGATAGGGCGAGGGATGTCTTTGAGATGAAGGCCACGCCACCGCCACGGCGGTTGGGTCGAGGAGCATGGTGGAATGTGTAGTTGGGTGGTGTGGCTTCAACAAGGGGGAAAGTGTCGCCTGGGTGATCCAAGTCTCCGTCAGGGCCATGATGTCAACGTTCTCACCAAGGATGAGATCGTTGATGGCCAGTGCCTTGTTGCAGACAGAGCGGACATTTTGGAGGCCGATGCGGAAAAAGCAGTTGGCCGAGGGGTGTGAAGGGGGGCTAGGATGGTCGGCGGGGAGGGTGGGGATCTGAATAAGGAAGGAGAGGTTGACCCCCCGGGTTTGTGTCCGGTGAGGCTGACGGTGATGGTGGAGGACAGGGCACTGGTGTGACTGCTATTGGACAGCCAGCGCCGAGTGCCACGGTGAGCACGACGGAGGATTCCAATACTGGAACAAAGGGAAGCGGTGGGAGGGTCGAGCAGGGACAGTAAACGAGGAGGGCGAAGAGAAAAAAGGGTAGAGAAAAAATAACAGAGAGGGGGGGTTCGGGGGAAAATCTTGAATAGGGGGAGGGAAGCTCGGGTCATGGCGGCAGCCATATTGCGCACGCGGGGGACACATGACGTATGACTAAGAGAAACAAGATGATAATGAGTTGTTTTTACTCCATTGTCAGAGTAGTCGGTGGTGAATTACATTTGAGGAAAGAAAAAGAAAGACTTCTGGAAATGTGGCCCATTTGCCACCCTGTTTGATTGCAACATAGGTCTCCGGAATGTATTTTACCCATACTGATCACAGAGGTACATTAATCATCTCCCATGCCTTCTAACTGAATATTATAATGACTTCATATAGAATTGTAGCTTACACACAAAAATTGTGCAGTGATTGGTCGATAAAACTGCCAAAAAATGTTTTACTCCCAATGCAGAAGTCATTAAAACTAATATAATTAAACTGTAAATGAATTTACTACTGTCGTAGCGATTATTCTTTATTTTCAATTACACTTTCATCCAATTGATTTGTTCATTACCTTTATTGGATAGCATTGGACTAATTAAAAATTGAGCATTGTAAAGTATTTACTTACAGTCCCTTTCTTTCATTGTTAATGATTCCACTGTAAACTCACCTTCATGGAAGTACTGTATTGCTAAAAGTGTATCCTTACAGCATGTCAACTGGCAAAACTCCTGCAGTGCGCTTGACATAAATAATGCATCTGCGCCATTGATCTATGAGAGTGAAAATAACTTGAATGTCGGAAAAGAGGTCAATTAAATACAATGAGAGAACAGTTAAAGATTGGATATTTCACCCATATTAAAGAAAAATATTACTGTACTCTGTGTAAAATACTTCAGGGAATATTCGCAAAGCTAAGAAGGAAACTGTGGCTAAGCTGCAGGGAGAGATTTAATATCTCCACACTTGGCTTTATATTTAAGGTATTTTATTCAGCCATTACACATGAACCTGCACCAGGTTATTAAGTGGGATCTCCTTCAAGTGGAACAGACTCCAAGGTGACATTTTTGGCAACGGAATGTCGGAATCAAGCTAGCTCTCTATGGTGGTCTCAGTAGCCAGTTCCTGAGTCAAGCGGATCTGCAATATTCCAGGGAACTGCTGATGACAGAACAGCCTGACTTACTGGCAGGATCTGAAAGAGCAGACCAGACACTGCAAGTCATCCCACTTATCTACGGTTAACCCTGGAAGCCAAAGCACCAATGGGTAGGGTGGTTATAGCTGGAAAAGCAAAAGGAAAGCATGCCAGAGAGAAATATCTGTCCCTACAGGATGAGAATATGCATACCATTCTAACAATCTATCTCTGTGATTTCCATCTGTAGGTGGGATGAATGAAAATCTCAGCTTGGTTTGGATACTCTTAAGCATGGTGATGGGTGTCTGCAACTCTCAGACACTCGGTTGACCAAAAAACAAACTTGCAGTTTTGAAGTGTTGAGATACTCTGAAAAATATTTGAAAGATTTATTTTGTCCTCTCTGTTTTCTCCCCTTCTCTTGTGAAGGCAACAGCCGTCAAACCACATTCCCCTACCTAATTGATCATTCTGTGCTGGTTTAGACAATGATTGACCATTAAACTATGTGTGGAACACAACCATGCCCCCAACAGTGTTGGGCCAACACATTCATGATCCAATGTCCCTGCAAGCACTGTCCAATGTACTTGGATTATGAGATAGCAATAAGATTAAGCTTCAATAATTTTCAAAATGTTAAGGCAATAGTTTTAAGTCTGATACTAAGGCTATATAACAGTGGGCAAAACAAGTAACACCATTATTTTATTATCAGCAATTACTCAATAAATTAACAAAAACTTTCTTGTTCAAGGGTGTGGCAGTAAGATTAAAATTACAATTTAGTAAATTATAATTGATAGTCGGTAAAAACAGAAGGTTAAAATTGACAACTTCACTAAACAACTAATATATTTGGTTATTCATTATTCTCCTTCCTAGAGCTACATCTAACATGAAGGCACAGGCTTCTCAATAACAAGGACTCCTATTGTTGGACTTTCCATAATTTTGTTGGAGAATTGTTCCCCGGTGAAGAATACACTTTGGTTGGTAAAGTTTATTTTGTCAGATTTGCAGAGTTTTATGGTTTCCAGCAGTAAAGTGATTCAAGGCAAGGAACAGCATTTGCATTTTCTTCTTTGAAATCACATTAGTCGGGGGTTGCTGAGCCCTGTTTTTGCACTTGTTCAAACAAGCACACCAACAAAGCTGTGATAAACAGCTCTAAATGTAGTTTTCTTACAAAGATCCTCTGGTGGCTTCAGATTTGGGACATGGAATAAAATTTATGCCATTGAAACCTCATTTATGCTGGATTTTTTTTTACTGTTGATCCAACATGGAAATTGATGCTCGAAAGTCATAACTGCACGATGTAAATTTGCATTACTGTCAGACCACAATTTTCAATATGTGTTTAACATAACAGTAAACCTTTCCTATTATTGGACTCTTTAATCAATTATTAGGGAACAAATTCAATTAGTTTAACTGCGTGATTTTCTGCTTTAATTAGAGCATTATGACACCTGTGCTCTCAGTTCCATTGACATCAGGTATGAATACCAAACACTGAAATCATGAAAAACAAATTAAAAAAGGGCAGTGAGCTGCAGTGAATAGGGGGAGACAGTGAGGCCAGCTGGTGTGGAAAGGGCAGGACTTGGATGTAATGTCCTTGTCCCCCGAATCCTCAGTTCCACTGTTGGCGGCTGTGCCTTAAGCCACTACACTGAGGCTCTGGAACTTCCTCCCTCATTCCCTGCACCTCGCCTCCTCCTTTCCTATTTATAGGTCTTGCACCTGAAGACTTTTCTTTTCGACCGCGCTTTTGATCACCTTTTCCCCCCTCCCCCTGGTTTGGCCCTGGAATCCACATTGTGAAGCGCTCTGAGATATCGCCTGGCATGGAGGGTGCTGTATAAATCCAAGTTGTTGTTGCTCTTGTTGTTGTCCTTCTTGGTTTGTTAAACCATGTCTACTGATATCTTAATCTTAATTTTCTCCTGAAACCTCTACAATACATTTTAATTATGGGATTGTTCTCCTAACTGTATTTTAGGACCAATGTTGCCTTTTTATGTGTTCCCAACATAACCTGGTCCAATGTCTCTGAAACCAATTCCCTGGATTCTATCAGTCCTCAACATGTATTACTAACATACCTAGGCTGCCAAATAGATTCTATGGTGGGAGCCAGAAGACAAATTAAGAAGATACATCCCTGTTTCCCTAACCTGATGCAGTGGGCAGTGACCTCAAGCAATGACTAGATGGGGCAGATGAGAGAGTGGTGAACAATAGACTAAAAAATATCAATGTCACAGATTCATTCTTCCAGAGGTTGGAAACTAAATGTATGATACAGTTCTCTGGGTTCTACATCAAATAGAGGTAGCTTGTAGGAAAGAAAAAATCAGACTTGAGCAATATCACAAAATAACAAATGACTAAAATGTAAAAATCCTTTAAATTACAGGCCAAATCCATCAAAGAAAATATACTGGCTCTTTAAAGCCTTTGAATAACACGGTCCAGATTAATAAATCATAATTGTAATCATATCACTGCATTACAAATATCAATCAATATTTGATTATGAATTGTATCACAGTTGCAAGAATGATTTTGTCCTTGTAGTCTCAGTCAATGCATTGCTTGCAGTGCAAGCTTTTATGCCAACTAAACATATTTGCGCAAAAGAGCATTACTTTGTGAAACTATCTTTCTCTGAACCAACCAAAAAGCTTTTTGCTGCAATAATTTTAGAATCGGGAAAGCAACAGGACATAGTGAATTAAGTTACACCAGGCTCAGTCAGTAATTTTTGCCTTTGGGACCTAAGCTTGAACCCAGGAAGATTAGTGAGATAAGTTGAATTTGTATTGTGTTAAGGCATTAAGTTTAATTGATCTTCTGAGAAAACTCTACTCTGCGCTTGATACAGGAATGTTTGATGTTGACACACGAGATTGTATTAACATACAATGTAAATGCAAAAAATTACTTAGTTACAAGGATGAAAAATGCATCATATATGATGCATTAAATATCACCAATGATAATCATCACATGATTAAAGTATTAGCCCTGCCATATTATTGTACTCTTATCTCATATCTTGATATTCTAAAGACTGTTAGCCTCTTGGCTATTTGCCACTATGATGCAGAGCTGGGGTGGGGTGGGGTAAGTGGCCATAAGCATGGTCAAAGAGAAAGTTTTAGGCTGGATCTGAAAAATGGAGAGAGAGATCCAGGCAGAGAGATTGAGAGAGAGTGTTCCAGAGTTTTGGGGTGTACTGGCCGAAAGTGCAACTTCTGATGGTTGGGTGGAGGGTGCAAAGAATGAGCAGGAGGCCAGTGCCAGTCGAGAGAAGGCGCTGGGTGGTGGATTGTGTCGGGTGTGAAGAGTTCGGAGAGATAGGGACATGATAGAGAGTTAAGGGATTTGAACACAAGTGTGAGGATCTTGAAGTCTAATCCGTTTCGTGATGGGGAGCCGGTGGAGCCTAGCCAGAATTGGTGAGATGTGAGTAAGGAGTTTAGTCTGGGTAAGTGTGCGAGCGGCAGAGTTCTGAATGAGCTGGATCTTTTGAATAGTGGAGCTAGGGAGACGCTTGAGGAGTGGGTATGAGTAAGCCAAGCAGCAGGTGACAATTGCATGCACAAGCAAGCAATCAATACTTACATTTGTATAGCACCTTTCATGTCGAGAGGACGTCCCAAGGCGCTGTACATTCAGGTAGGAACAAGAACAGATGGGGAGGGGTCAGGGCAGGATGAAGGAGAGTAGGAGAATTGACTGTATAATTGTTGGCGAGACGTAAAATGTTTTGGATGCATATGGTCGGTAGTGGGCAACATGTAGAGGTGGCAGCAGTCAGGGACCGGATGTGGGAAAGGAAGGACAACTGGGGAATGAACCAGTCTCCTAAATTGTGCACTAGTTCAGTGAGTCTGATGGACAGCCCAGAGAGATTGCAGAATTTAGATCTGCAGGGTTGAAGACATCGACAAGAGCCAAGTAGTATAGCTTCCATTCTTGTCCATATTCAGGTACAGGAAGTTTGCACTCATCCAGGCCCTGGTGTCTACCAGTCAAGCTGACAGAACATCGGCGGACCTGGAGTTGCTACTGGAGGAGACAAAGTAGATTTGTGTGTCATCCGCACACATGTGGAAGTTTACCCTGTGTCTGTGGATGACATCACCCTAAGGAAAAGAAGAGGGCCAACGATGGAGCCCTGGGGTATGTACCCTAAAGGTGACTGCGTGGGGGTGGGAAGAGAAACCATTTGCTAAGATGAAATGGAGGTAGTTTGTTAAGAACTCGAGTTCCACGAGTAATTCCATCCAAGTTCAACGAATGGTGGAGGAGGATGGGGTGAATGACTGTGCCGAATGCGATAGAGAGATGCAGGAGGACAAGGAGGCAGAGGGAGTCCTAGTCATAGATACAATATATAGTAACAATATACAATAGAACTACTAATCCTTGCATTTGATATACAGCAGTGCTTTTCATGTCTTCTACTTGTCTCAAAGCGCTTCATGGAATACAGTAGAACCTCAATGATCTGGCACAGTTGGGCCCACTCACCTCTCAGATTTCAGAATTTGCCGTCATTTAGACCTTACCCTAGAAATGGCTGGGAAAGCTCTGCCGCCTACACAACGTGTGCTGTAAACACAGCATTGAAGCCAAACAATGCCCGAGCTCCACCCACAGCGCAGGATGACAGAGCAGTGAGGGCGGGAACCACATTCAGCTGTTCCGAACTTCAGGAAGTTTGCCGGACATCGGAAACAATCTAATATTGTTTGCATTTTGAAATCTTGCTGGTTTTAGGGAGTCGCTGAATTTATCAAGGTTTTACAGTATACAGTACTGTAGAATGAATTGACTGTATAATTGTAGGTGAAACACAGCAAACAATTGAGCACAGCAGTGACCCACCAGTCGTGGATTGAAGTGACCAGTTTCATTATTATTATTTTTTCTTGAGGGATTATTATTAGGCATGTGGATGAAGGAAACTTGCCCAAGATTTCACTCTGCCGGAAATTAAACTCAGGTCTCATGCGATCACGTTTGTACCTTTCACAGGACCAGGACCCTTGGCATTTGATGTGTGGATAGAGGGGACTTGAGGGGAATACATGGAGGAGCTGATGGATGGTGAAAACCAGAGGTTTTGGATTGATGTTTGCCTCCGGGATAACTTTGGAGTAAAAGTCAGTTTGGGCTGTGAAAGAGAGAACTGGTAGGTGCGGAGTTGCTCAAGCCACAGCTAGTGGTAAATCATGGATTCTCGAAGGCAATAGCAATGATCACATTAGGACACAGCATTCCATATGCAGCTCTGACCAAAATCATTTAGCATCTATCTCTACTAATGCAATCTTACCCTTCCTTTTTTATCTGATTGACATGTTCATGGAATGAGTCAGGTTAATATCTGAACATCTTTTTCGATCAATATGTATCTGTTCCTGTAAATCGTAAAGCAATATGAATTTCCAGTCATTTTTGTCAATCTCCTATCTCTCTTGCATCTTCTTTTGTTTTCTCTCCAGTATCTTTCCCCCTCTGTAACAGCCAATATGCCCTCCTTTTGTCTGTAGTCTGATTTCATATTTTATTCATCTCCTTTCTCTCCTTTGTATCCACAGTATTTCAATTATCACCCAAAAGAGAAGAATTGATTAATATTTCAGGCATAATCTTCAGTTTTTAGAGCTCAAACCAAACCATAGTTGGTTCAGGCCAACTATATCCTATGGTGTAATTGTGCAATTCCTTTTCTCAGCTATGATGAACATTTAACACTTAAAATGTTAACCCACCCTATAATGTCCAGAATTTCTGTGTTTATATAGATTAGATTCATAGATTCATAGAATTTTACGGCACAAAAGGAGGCCATTCGGCCCATCTAGTCTGTGCCGGCTCTTTGAAAAGAGCGATTCAATCCCACTGCCCTGCCCGCTCCCCATAGCCTAATAGACCTGTTCTCCCTAAATAAAGATCTAATTCCCTTTTAAAAGTTGTTATCGAATCAGCCTCCACCACCTTTTCAGGCAATGCATTCCAGATTCGAACAACTCGCTGAGTGAAAAAATTCTCCTCAGCTCCCCTCTACTTCGCTTTGAAACTATTTTAAATCTGTGACCACAAGTCACAGATTCGCCCACGAGTGGAAATAGTTTTTCTCTATTTGCCCTGTCGAAACCCCTCATGATCTTATAAACCTCTATCAGGTCTCCTCTCAATCTTCTCTGTTCCAGAGAGAATAACCCTAGCCTATCTAGCCTCTCCTCTTAGCTGAAGTCCCTCAATCCTGGCACCATCCGAGTAAATCTAGGAACCCTTGTTTGAGCACAGCTTCACTCATAGCGCTGATGTCCTGTGGACCTGCATTAACTGGGAATGTGGTACACCAAGCATCCAGTGCCGACTAGACAGTTTCTCTGCTGAAAAATGACCAGCTTCCGAGTTGTCAGATTGATACTTATGTCACTTCCTCATCACTAGGCTTGTGTACAATGTGCAGGAAGCATTATTGATGTCAGTTCATAAAAGCAGTAGAGTCAGCAGTTTAATCTGTACACTAGCATACATCAGTGCAACATATAAGGAGTGACATCAGCTTTGCTTATATGCAGTTATTGAGAAATTTGACCTACACAATGATGGGATCAGCCTATATTTTGGATTTTGCCATATTATCTGTTAAATATCATGTATGTGCCAATTAGTATTGGTAATGATTTAAACAACTTCATGATAATTAACACATTGAAATACATGTTCTCCCAGGTGTGCCCCCTCCCCACCAATTCCCTTACCCTCCCTTATCCTTCCCACTAATTGTGCCTGAAAAGCCTGTTTGATCTCCTAAAGGTCTTAAGGTGAACTGGTAAATAATATAAAAAAATGCAAAATACTGCAGATGCTGTAAATCTGAAACTGACGATGGGTCGTGAACCTGAAACATTAACTAATTTTTCCTTTCTTCATAAATGCTGCCTGACTTGCTGAGTGTTCCCAGCGATTTCTGTTTTTGCTTGTGGTAAATAATAGAGTTGGAACATCTAATTTGCTAGAGAATAACCTTAAGGACAAATTTCACAGTCTCAGCTGAGTAGTCACAGGATCATATAATTGGTTTGAGTGAAAAATGCAGTTTGGTCCATCAAATCTCATCCTTTCAGATCATCCCAGCACTACTACTCACAGCACTACTACCCGCCCAAACAGCATCAAACTGATTTTTAAATGAAACAAAAACAAAAGTTGCTGGAGAAGCTGAGCAGGTAAAACAGCATCCATGGAGAAAGGAAAAAGAGTCAACGTTTCGGGTCTACAACCCTTTGTCTGACGAAGGGTTGTAGACCCGAAACGTTAACTCTTTTCCCTTTTTCCGTGGATGCTGTTTGACCTGCTGAGTTTCCCCAGCAACTTTTGTTTTTGTTTCAGATTTCCAGCATCTGTAGTATTTTGTGTTTTGATTTTTAAATGAGTTCAGTGTACTGGCCTCTAACAGTTTATTAGTAATCTCTTCTGGTTGTTCATTAATAAATCATAATAAGAATCCTTGCAATTGATATCGCACTCTTGTAGACGTCTCAAAGTGCTTTACAGAATATACTGTAAAGTGAATTGCCTGTATATTTGTGGGCAAAACGAAGCAGCTAATTGCACGCAGCAGTGTTCTACAAACAGTCGTGGATTGAAATGACCAATTTGTTATTTTTATTACTGTCTGAGTAAAGAAAAGTTTCCTGGTATCTGTCCTGAAATTTCCCTTTACAACCCCTAAACCTACGTCTACTTGCACTACTATCTTTTTGCTTCCTAAAGTATTGATCTGTGTTTACTTTTTCAATCCCATTTAAAACGTTATACGGTTAAAGATTATAACAGAGTTGAAACAGAAAACATTTTGGATATGTCTTCAAAATCTGTCAGGATTCTAAGATTGAAGTTCAGATCTCAAATGGTTCTGAAATTGTTTCTGGTTATTATGTCAGCAATTTCTACTATTGAAACAAAATTATCTACAGAGTACATTGAAATGTCGTAGGCCTGCAAGGATCACTATAACTGCACCAAATTGAAACCTTAAACTCTTAGAGCTACTCAGTGAGAACAGCCAGCTATCAAGCTTAATAATAATAATAATAATCCTTGCATTTGATATAGCGCTTTTCACGTCTTCTAGACGTCTCAAAACGCTTCACAGCATAAACTGTAAAGTGAATTGACTGTGTATTTATGGGCGAAACACTGCAGCCAGTCATGCACAGCAGTGTCCCACAAACAATCATGGATTGAAATGACCAATTTACAGTATTATTGTTTTCTTAATTTAGCTTATTGAAAAAGTAATTAACAATAAAGCCAAGAGGAAGCAATGAGACTCAGAAAGGAGCAAGAATTCAAACAGTGGACAAAGAGGTCCAACATTAAAATCTTTGCATTTGATATAGCACCTTTCACGTAGGGAGGATGCCTCAAAGTATTCATCCTAAAGAATAGTGACGGTTCACATTATAGGGAAATTAGCATTTTCATAGTGTCTTATAATGCCAAAACATCACAAAATACTTTCAAGTGTAGTTGTACGCAAACATGGTACTTATTTGTGCCAGCAACATCCCACTAACAGCCATGAGGTGAATGACCAATTCATTGGGATGACTGCTGGTCCAGACAGCGTACAAAACATTCTCTTTTTTCAAATAACATCCACCCAAATGGCACTTTTTTTCAGGTCTCATCTGAAAAACAACACCTCTGACAATGCTACACTCTTCAATCTCGCCCTTGCGTGTCAACATGGACTTGGGTCTTGAACCTGCAACCTTTTGATGCAATGGCACAAGTACAACCAGTTGAGCCAAAGCAGCTCTACAACAATACTCAGCATTGGAATGTAAGCAGCCCAGCACTGCCCTCATCTGATCAGCCTTGTAGAACTGCCAGGGAAAATCCATGCAGTCCATTTAATTACTTGGAAATATAGGTACAGTTTAATCGCTGTTTAGATGGTCACAGACAATCTTAAATTATGAAAAGGAAATGCCTAGCAGGTCGATTGGCAATTGAAGGAGAAAACCTGGTAATATTTTGTGTAGGATACTTCATAAGATTTGAAACTGGAAGGACTGGACTTTGTTGAACTGATAAGGAACCAGCCCAGGCCCTGCCTAATCAAATAATGCAAACAGTTCCACATCAATAATTCATTCAAGTACACAGTGGTTTTTTTAAATAACAAATATCTCTGATTGTCTATTAGCAGATTTTAAAATGCTTTACAGAACATCTCAGGCAGGCAGCATTCAAAACATAAAGGCTTTTGTAATTCAGAAGAGAGAGTGGGATGTGAATCCCAAACCAAAGAGAAATCAGCAGAATGTCAATGACAACAAGTGGAGGAATTGAGCAGGAAGATAGAGGAGACAGGGAATATCTCAACTTGTTGAGGTCAAGGTTGAGATCAGAGTGTCTGAAGGGAAAATAAGAGATTCTTCTGATGTTTGCATGGGAATTAAATTAAATATAGGCCACACTTACAAACAAGTCTGTTATTACTTACTGTGGAAAAACAATATGTGTTTTTTTTTAGCAATTACACCAATCCATGATTGAATGATACAGGGTATTACTTAGCATCTGGAGGGTTTAAATTTCATTTTTACATTGTGAAATGGCTTTAGTGGAACTAATACTGAATGTAAAATTGATATATTTCAGTCTGCAGCTCTGCTACCTTTCTTACATTTTAATGACTGGATTGAGGACAAAGATCTGCTTAAAATATGTGCAGTAAGGTTGCAGCCAAACAGAGGACGCCAGACAGTTTGCACGAATAAGCCCATGAAATTAAGGGAAATAACAGATGTGGCTGCAGAATTTGAAGGTCAAATGTAAATCTCTTTATACGAAGGAAGAGGAAAGAATATGTGAAAGATAAATTTATACATTACATGGGATAGGATAACAGCAACAACTTGCATTTGTCTAGTGTCCTTCATGTAGGATAATGTAAGCTGTGTAGTTTTAGCTGGTTAAACAGCAGCAGTACCCCCAACATACAGTCTGGGGTACCCACGCCGTGGCTCTTTCCGACCTGCACCTAATACTTTCCAGAATTAGGCAAGCGGGATGCATCCCCTCCAGGGAGAGAGTGCATTCCATTCCAACAATCTGTCTATGAAATATTCACGTGGGATACATAGAATTCTCAGCTTGGTTTGGATACTCTTAAGTATGGTGATGGGTTTCTGCATGTGTCAGATAACCAACCAGCTGACCCCAAAAAACGTCTCAAAGCCCTTCACAAAAATGCAGTCAAATGCAGAGCAAAGTAAAGGAAGAGGGGAGGGGAAAGGGAAGGGTGCCCATAGATATAGCCAAAGAGTTAGGATTTCAAAGGGACTTAAAGACAGAGTGAATCTGGGGTTCAGATAAAGGAGGTTCTTTAATTTAGAGGCAATGCTAGTCTCTGTTATCTAAGTGGAGGAGACAAGCAGAAGAGAGGGATAAGAAAGATAGGGAGCTGCTGGGGCATGAAGGTATGTAATTTGATCTGGAAGGTGATGATCTGGAATTTGATCGTCAGGGAGACAGTGGAGCCATTCAAGAACTGTGGCGATGGGTGTGCTGAAATTGGCGTAAGGTGAGAATGTGGATGGTGGAGTTTTGCACTAGTTGGAGCTTACAGGTGGAAAACAGACTAAAAGGGCCCAAGCAGGGAATCAAGTCAAAGGTGGGAGCAAAGTTGATTGGCAGCAATATTTTCAAGACTTTGGATAGGAAGGGCAGGTGTAAGATGAGCTGATTGTTACAATGTTTGGAGGGATCAAAGGTAGATTGTTTAAGTGATGACAGTGGTTTTGTTAGCGAAGTCTTGGAAAAGAGGGAAAGGTGGATTATATTCACCAGCAAGACACAAGGATGAGGTGGTGAGGTGGTAACAGCTGTGTGTGGGGTGGAAGGGGTGGAGGGAATCAAGGAACAGATCATGTGAATTATGAGGGTGGCAAGGGTGAAAATGGGACAAAAAATTAGTCTTGGGGCAGTGGGCTAAGGCGGGGGCAGAGAGGTTTCTAGGATCACCTTGGAGGCAGAGGAGGTTTTATATTCAGAGGGGGAGAGGCAGTAATTTTGACAGTGGTTGAGGCAGATTTGGTGATGAACTCCAAGATGATTTTGTGCCTTATGCACTTTTTTCCACCTCCGACGGATCGCCCGTCTCCAGCAATATCTCGCCACAAAAGCCTCTGAAACCCTGGTCCATGCCTTTGTCACCTCTTGGCTGGACTACACCAATGCCCACCTCGCCGGTCTCCCCTCCACCATAATCCATAAAATCCAACTCCTCATTCAAAACTCTGCCGTCCGCATCCACACCCGCACCAAACTTAATTCCCCCATTACCCCAGTCCTTATCAGACTTTACTGGCTCCCGTTCCTGGAGAGGATCAATTTCAAAATCCTCACCCTTGTTTTCAATTCCCTCCACTCCTACGCACCCCTCAACCTCTCCAATCTCCTCTCTCCTCAAACCAGTACCTGTTACCTTCACTCCACCGGGTCTGGCCTCCTCCTTGTCCCCCAAATCCTCCGCTCCACCATCGGTGGCCCTGCCTTCAGCCACTACTCCCCAAGGCTCTGGAACTCCCTTCCTCACTCCGTTTGCCTCTACCCCTCTCTTCCCAGTTTCAGGTCTCAGCTAAAGACCTTTCTCTTCAACCACGATTTTGATCTTATCCGGAACAATAGCGGTGGAGCATTTGTGAGTCATTGTCGGGTAAGTGCAATATTTTGGTTTGCCACTAGTAGAGTCTAGGGTTATCGGCTTGCCGCTAGTAAGGCTTTAAAGTCGCGCTGCCGTTTCTTTCACCCACACGGCCTCCTCCATTTTAGAATCGCTGGACTGTAAACCTCAATCAGTAAAGGTGAGAAGCGCAAGAGAGTAGTTTTAACAATAAGTACCAATACAATATCCTGTTATTATCTGTTATTATTTAGTCTGGTGTGTATGGTGTGTGTTAAAAGAATTTTAATTTTTTTGTGGTGGGTTTTTGACAGCGGGCTGCCCGAATATCCGGCAGGAGTTTTAATCGGCAATGGCTAGGTCCCGCGGGTGCCGGATAAACAGGCTTTTACTTTACTTGTATTTCAATGTGGATTACAGTAATTATTGTCAACTGTAGTGACACCTTTTTCATAGGCAAATATAGCAGCCATTTGCATACTCTAATTTCCCCAAATAGCTATGAGGTGAATGGTTGATTAATCTGGAGAATTTGGCTAGGACAACAACAACAACAAAATTACATTTGTATTGCATCTTTCATGTCAGGAGGACTTCTCAAGGCGCTAGACAGTTACTGCTTCAGACTCGAGCTGACAGGGGGGGGGGGGGGCGGAGAGGGAAGTGGGGGATAAGGAGTTGTTGATGGGTCCATTGAAGAGGCGAGTCTTGAGGTAAGACTTGAAGGAGGCCAGGGAGGGGGCGAGGCAGAGGGATGTTGGGATGGAGTTCCAGACGTTGGGTGGAGAGTGGCTGAAGGCTTGCCCACCAAAGGTTGGGCGGGTGGGTCGGGGACGTGGACCAGAGTCTGCTGAGTGGAGGGGGTGGGCAGTAAGGTAAGGAGATATGAGGTCACGGATGTAGGGTGGGGCGAGGTTGTGGACGGTTTTAAATGTGAGGACCAGGATCTTTAATCGGATCCTCTGGATGATGGGGAGCCAATGGAGTAGTGCAAGGTTGGGAGAGATGGCGTCACGGAGTTTGGAGTGGTAAAGGACATGGGCTGCAGAGTTCTGGATTATCTGCAGCATCTGGATGGAGAAATTGGGAAAGCCGACCAGCAGAGCATTTGCATAATTGAGCCGGGATGTAATGAAGGTGTGGATAAGGGTTTCAGTGGCGTTGGGAGTGAGGTAGTGGCGGAGTCGGGAAATGTTGCGGAGATGGGGAAAGGCAGTGCAAGTCATTGCTTGGATGTGGGGGAGGAAAGACAGTTGAGGGTCGAACAAGACACCTTGGTTCCTGATTGGCTTGGTGAGGTTCAGTGTGCAACCATGGAGGTTGATGCAGCCAGCGCCTGATGCAAGAAGATGCTGGCGTGAGCCAATCAGTAGGACCTCGGTCTTGTTGACACTAGGAGTAGGTATCTCTTCTCTATTTGAGTAGTGTCATGCTATCTTCAACCCTGACAAATGGTTTAAAGATTCACCTGAAGGATAGATCTCCAACTGAGATCTATAATTCTAAAGATCTTTGAGAAACCCTACCAATATGAAAGGTATTATACCAATTAGAAGTATTATTTATTAATTGATTTTTCACGGCACTGAAGTATCTACATCCTAGATTGTAAAATCGAAGTCCCAATATGGGTCTTGAACCCACAAATCTGACTCCTATGTCAGAATGCTGTTAGTTATGTTGCTATATTCTTACATTAGATAGTTTTCTTTTAGGAAATAACAATATGGGATATAGTACATACATAGGTAGTTTGGGATAAATGTGCATGCGACTCCCAGGAACAACAACAACAACAAAATACATTTATAGAGCGCCTTTCACGTCGGGAGGAAGTCCCAAGGCGCTGCACAGGAGGCGTGTGACCCGAGCTGAGAGGGGAGTGTTTGGGAAGGGGTGAAACACGAAGGGGAGGTCGAAGAGTTCGGGGTGGAACAAAAGGCACGGTCGAAGAGGAAAGTCTTCAAACCGGCCTTGAAAGAGGAAAGGGAAGAAACGAAACAGAGGGATTGAGGGATGGCATTCCATTGGGTGGGAGCGGAGAAACTGAAGGCCCGGCCTCCAATGGTGGGGCGGTTTGGGCGGGGGGCTTGGAGCAAGCCAAGTCCTGATGAACGGAGGGTCCGGGTGGGCTTGTAGGGGGAAAGTAGATTGGTTAAATAGGGCGGGGCAAGGTCGTGTAAGGCCTTGTAGGTGAGGACGAGGATCTTGAACTCGATCCTCTGGAGAATGGGGAGCCAATGGAGACGAGCGAGGGTGGGGGTTATGTGGTCGCAGAGGCGGGTGCGGGATAGTACACGGGCTGCAGAGTTTTAGATGACCTGCAGCCTGTGAATGGAGGAACTGGGGAGGCCGACGAGGAGAGAGTTTCCGTAGTCCAGCCGTGAGGTGATGTATGCACGAGTGTTTCGGCAGCACGGGGGGTAAGATAATTGCGGAGCCTGGCAATATTGCGCAGGTGGAAATAAGCGGTGCCGGTCAAGGCGCGGATGTGGGGGAGGAAGGAAAGTTTTTGATCGAACATGATGCCGAGGTTCCTGATTGGCTTTGTGAGGTGGAGAGTGCAGCCTTGGATGTTGAGGCTGGCAGCGCCCGATGTGCGGAGGTGCTGGCTTGAGCCAATCAGGAGGGCCTCGGTCTTACTCACGTTCACTTGCAAAAAGTTGTCCCTCGTCCAGGACTCGATGTCGGACAGACATGCTGTCAGAACATCGATGGTCTGGGGGTTGAGGGATGAGGCAGAAAGGTACAGCTGGTTGTCGTCTGCATACACGTGGAAATTTACCCCATGTTTGCAGATGACGTCGCCCAGAGGGAGCGTGTAAAGGGTGAAAAGGAAGGGGCCTAAAACAGAGCCCTGAGAGGACGCCGTGAGAAACTGTGCGGGGGTTTGAAGACAAACTGTTGGAAGAAACAAAATATAAACGGTGGGTCAGATAGGAATGGAACCAGTCAAGGACTGTGCCTTGAAGGTTGAGGTGGGGGGAAAGACGTTGAAGGAGGATGGTGTGATCGACTGTGTCGAACGCAGCAGACAGGTCAAGGAGGACAAGGAGGCAGAGGGAGCCCTGGTCACAGGAAGGTGAAAGGTGAACTAGATGGACCTTGGTCTTTTATTGTCTAGCATTTCTTATGTTCTTATTAACTAAGCCAGAAACAAACAAGTTGACTGCCACAAATACATCTTCTTAAAACAGCCAATGTTACAATCAAACTGAGAAATGTTATTAACATATAAATGGCTTTCATGTTTGCACATTTGATATTAATCAACATGTGAATTCAATATTATATATCTACAAGATATGATGATCCAGATTACACTACTATTGTTAACTACGTATTAAGAAACAGGATAAAACAATTATCTTGACAGCAGTTTTTATCTGCACCATAACTAGTGTAGATTTAAGAAATCTTATTTTACAATATGCTGGGTAGGCAATATACACTGTGTAATGTCCCAGGAATGCATTTTTATCCTCCCCAGTGTAACATCTATTTTACTAATTGCTTGCTAATCGCTTGTAATTTAAATAAGTAACAGATGTTTATTTGTTCAAACTCGCTACAATACATCATAATTCAGAAAGCAAATAACCAACGTCATTTAATAATGAGAGAATTTTCAAGGTCACCCAGTTATTGACAGATGAAGTGCTGCATTTCCATAAAGATCATGGCAGTAGTGACTCCACATTTGTTGGTAGACCAGCATATTTCATTCTCTGGCTATCAGTCAATTGGTTTACTTACGACCTCAGTGGTATGAACGTATAGTTGGATTATTTTAAATTTATACTGTCAGATTGGGTAACTGAGAATCATTCCACCAGAAAAAACAAATGAAGGGAGAATCCTTCAAAATTGTTTTGTATCCTTGACTGTCTAGTGCCTTGGGACATCCACCCAAAGTGTTATATGAATGTCATTTGTGGTTCTTGTTGTAACTGACTGAATATTTGCTTCATGGTGTACATATGCTCCATTATTCCCGCACTTACCAACTGCTTTCAATCCAGGGAAATAATGTTCTGACCCATCAATGCCCAAATGCTCACTTAGTAAGTATTGTACAGTTACAGTGAATCGTGAAAAACTTAGTCTTGGTCCATCAATGCATGCAGAGATCTTAATTTCCCACAATTCAGTGTGATCCCAATGCTTGTCAGTAAGTGTACATGCTACGCATGTCAAGATGCATTGAATCATGGGAAATGTAGTCTTGACCGGTCACCACATGCACACTTACTGATCGCAGTGACACGCTATCGCTTGGACTTTTACTCGCTGCATTAAATTGTGCAGTTTAAATTATTGATTAAACTAGATTTTCTATGACTTTGTCTGCATAAGTCTTATTATATGTTACGGACCCGACTGTTACAACTTATGCGAGTTTTACAGTATATCCTGTCAAGTGTTTTGAGGCATCTTGTCACAATATGGAAGGTGCTGGACCTAAGGATAATTATTACTACTAAGTATTTTATAATCCAGTGCATCTTTCTGTCAGATAATAATAATTTAAAAATAATAATCCTTGCATGTGAGATAATGCCTTATCACATCTTTGAGACACCTGAAAGCGTGTCACAGAATACACTGTAAAGTGAATTGACTGTATATTTTGTGGACAAAATACAGCAGCCAATTGTACACAGCAGTGTCCCACAAACAGTTGCAGATTGAAGTGACCATTTCATTATTATTATTTTTGAAGGAATTATTACCCCCAGAAAAGTGATCAGCCAATCAATGAACCACCGGTTTCCTACTTATTGCTAGGTTCCACTTTGTCATTAGTTAGAGGCTGATGATATGTATGGGATTTGTTTTAGTACCTTATGATATGTGTAGAACCACTTATCCCAAAGCAGACTTAACATCCATACATCCGTTACTCTTCTACAGGTTCTATACCTCCAGTATTAAATTTCTTAATTTTTGGCTCAATCCCCAATTTAGAATTGAACCTGTTAGAAAACATTGGGCTGAAATTTGGTGACTTTATAACTGATCAAGTATTTCAATTGTTCTGCAATTGTTTTTAGGTCAGACAGGTGTCCAGAAATGCATTAACATACAAGAGTATACAAATCAGACTAAGAGTTCCACATATCTATGTCTGTGGAAGCACTTTTGGGCAAGTTTCCTGCACTGCTTGTCTTACTATGACCGCCATACCCATTAGGGCTTTGGTTTGAAGGGTTAATGGGAGCTGAGTGGGACCCCTGCTTTAGCGACTCTCCAAGTCCTGCTGAAAAAACAGCCTAGCTAATCTGTTTTCATCAATGACCTGGAATACTGCAGACCCACCTGGCTCAGGAACTGGAATGCTTAGACCTCCACAGTAGATTGATCCAATTCTGACATTCTAAACTCCTGCTCCCATTCCCGCAAGGAGAGTCTGCTGTTAATCTCCTTTGTGATAACTATCACCCACAGCAATTAGCACAGGGACAGAATTTTTTATTTAATTGTTTAGTGTTCAACACAAAACAACCACCAGGGGAAGACAGACCATTCTTTCAACTTCCAGTGAAAGTTTTCTCCTATCTGCTTTTTTTTAAATCGCCTCAATAACAACAACAAAAATACATTTGTGCAGCACCTTCCATGTTGCGAGGACGCCTCTGCCAATCATTGATTTTTATTTATTTTAAATTATAGTGGCTGGTATGGCTTTTAACTTAATTTTTTTGTTCAGTATAGATTTTCTAGCCATGTTCTGACAAAGAAGCATGAAATCTATTCTCTCTCTGGGACTTCAATAATATTTTCCCTGTCAGCTGGTCTAGAGACTCAAATTGATTCACAAATCGTGATTCCTGGATTAGAAAATATTATATTGAACTTTAAAGTATGGAAACAGCCCATTCGGCCCAACTAGTTTATTTATAAAAGTCATAGTGCTGCAGATGCTGGAAATCTGGTACAAACATAGAAGTCGATGCGAACACATAGCTTTCATCAGAATTGACGAAAGGTCATAGACCTGAAAAGTTAACTCAATTTCCTCTCTCAATGGATGGATGCTGCCTAACCTGTAGCGTAGTCTATTTATACTCTGCATTAGTGCTCACCCCTCCTAATCCCCTCTCCATTACCCCTTTATTCACTTTTTAATCATGCATGCATCACATCTCATGTAATCATAACTAAAGTTTCTCCTAAACTCTCTTTTAGATGCAGTACTGACTCCCTTATATTTATGCCTCCTCAGGTTGGGTTCACTTACAAAGAACAACAGCCCATTAATTCCAACTGATCCATCCAATCATATCATCGCCAAATAGAAAAGCTCTAAAGTGCCCTATCTTTCTTGATTGCTGTATCCACTTATCCTTGGAAACATTATTTTTCAACGGCACTATATTTTCTCCAATGTTACAATATCCTTCCTGTAAAATAGTGACCAGACCTGCACACACTATTCAGGTCTGTCAGTAAGGATAACAATAACAATAACAACTTTGATTTGTATAGCGCCCTCCGTGCCAGACGGCATTTCAGAGTGCTTCACAACAACGGATCCTGGGACCAAGCCAGGGGCAGGGGTAGAAAGGTGACCGAAAGGTGATCATAACTAGCAATTCTTGGAGGTGATAATAACTAGTAATACCCAAATGTATTACCAGAGATGTAGAGATTCCTGACTGTGTTGGAGGTTGAGCAATTTCAACCAATCGATCACAAGCTGCTGCCAAGGGATATAAACATCATTTAGTTGTGATTTAACTTCACAGAAGCCAAATGGAGATTATTGTCATATATGCGTTCCGGTGGGTCAACCTCCAACACATCTAGGTACGTGCAGAATAATAATAATCCTCTCATTTGATACAGCACCTTTTACACCAGGAGGACTCAAAGCATTTTGCTGTGAAAGGTACTGATTGCATTTTGCAGAAAATGTGGCAACCGATTTGCACACAGCAATATCCAACAAACAGTGAGTAACCAGTGAATTCATCAGTTACATGTTCCAGTAGATTGTTTGCAAATTCTAACCCATTGTGACAATTCTGAGTAATACATTACACTTGCTATTCATCTTCCCTTGACAGTTTTGCACCATGCAAGACATTGATGGAAGGAGAACTGATTAGTGGATTGATGCTGAGCATTTTTTGGATGTACTTTGTGTTTTGATTCCTTTATTTTATTGGTTAGTTTGAAAAGAATAAATACAGGCTCCACTGGGTTCCAATTACCGAACAGATCTATTTCAAGATCCTCTCACTCCTTTTGAAATCCCTTCATGCCCTCTTTTCTCCCTGCCTACTTACCCCCCACTTGACCACTGGTCGCCTCAACTGGTTCAGTGACAGTCAAGCGCTTCAGGATGCTATCCCGAGTGAAGGGCACTATATCAATATAAATAGTTGTTGTAAGCATTTCTTGGTGTGTTTTGTTTCTTTTACTTTATTGGTTATATTCAAAATCGGTAGACAGCACCACAATTTCATAGAATCATCGAATTATATAGCACAAAAGGAGGCCATTCGGCCCATCTAGTCTGTGCCTGCTCTTAGAACAGAGCAACTCAATCTCACTGCCCAGCTTTCTCCCCATAACCTAACAGACCTGCTCTTCCTAAATAAAGATCTAGTTCCCTTTTCAAAGCTGTTATGGAATCTGCCTCCACCACCTTTTCAGGCAATGCATTCCAGATTCAAACAACCCGCTGAGTGAAAAAAAATTATCCTCAGCTCCCCTCTGCTTCGTTTTGAAACTATTTTAAATCTGTGACCACGAGTCACTGATTTGCCCACCGGTGGAAACAGTCTTTCCCTATTCACCCTGTCGAAACCTCTCATAATCTTATCAACCTCTATCAGGTCTCCTCTCAATCTTCTTTGTTCTAGAGAGAATAAGCCTAGCCTATCTAGCCTTTCCTCGTAGCTGAAGTCCCTCATTCCTGGTACAATCCTAGTAAATCTCCTCTGCACCGTTTCCAAGGCCTTAATATCCTTGCTAAAGTGTGGTGACCAGAGTTGTACACAGTACTCCAACTGAGACATAACCAAAGTTTTATAGAGGTTAGTCAGCACTTCCTGACTTTTGCACTCTATACCCCTATTTATAAAGCCTAGTATTCCATATGCCTTCTTAACGGCTTTGTCTACCTGTCCTGCCACTTTGAAAGAGTCACTAACACAAATCCCCAGGTCTCTCTGTTCCTTCACACCCTTTAAAATTGTACTATCTAGCCTATATTGCCTCCCCTCATTTCTTCTCCCAAAGTGTATCACCTCACACTTCTCTGTATTAAACTTCATCTGCCATGTGTCTGCCCACTTTACCATTTTATCCATATCCTTTTGCTGATGGCTACTATCCTCCTCACTATTTACTATTCTCCCTAACCTAGTATCATCTGCAAATTTGGAAACCATACTATTATTTAATAATAATCCTTGTATTTAATATAGGACCTTATCACATTGTTGAGACAACTGAAAGTGGTTGACACGATATAATGTACACTGTTTTACTTGTTTTTTGTGGGATAGATGAGGCAACGAGTTGCGCACAGCAGTGTCCCACAAACAGCCTTGCAGTGAAGACCCATTTTATTTTGGGGATTGTTGACTAAGGCACCCAGAGCAACTTCCTTCTCTTTTCAAATAATGTCATCGGATCTTTAACAGCAGGCAACCTAGGCAACCTCGGTTTAACATCTTGTTCAAAGGATGCCACCTCCAACAATGCACCACACGCCCAGCACTACGTTGGAGTGCCATCTTAGACTACGTGATTTAGGGCTTATATCCACATCCTTCTAACTCGGAGTCAAGAGTTCTACCACTGAGCTACACTGACACTCCATGACCCCATAGAGCGTCATCTCCTCTGTTGTACTACTAGAGGCTGACAAATGTGTTTCTGAGAAGACATGACTTTTGCACTCTATACCCTATTTATAAAGCCTCAAACCCCCGCACAGTGTCTCACGGCGTCCCTCAGGGCTCTGTCCTCGGCCCCCTCCTTTTCACCCTTTACACGCTCCCTCTGGGCGATGTCATCCGCAAACATGGGGTAAATTACCACATGCATGTGGACGACACCCAGCTGTACCTTTCTGCCTCATCCCTCAACCCCCAGACCATCGATGTTCTGACAGCATGTCTGTCCGACATTGATTCCTGGATGAGGGACAACTTCCTGCAATTGAACGTGAGTAAGACCGAGGCCCTCCTGATCGGCTCAAGCCAGCGCCTTCACACATCTGGCGCTGCCAGCCTCAACATCCAAGGCTGCACTCTCCACCTCACAAAGCCAATCAGGAACCTCGGCATCATGTTCGATCAAAAAGTCTCCTTCCTCCCCCACATCCGTGCCTTGACCGGCCTGCGCAACATTGCCAGGCTCCGCAACTATCTTACCCCCCGCGCTGCCGAAACACTCGTGCACGCGTACATCACCTCGAGGCTGGAATTTGGAAACTCTCTCCTCGTCGGCCTCCCCAGTTCCTCCATTCAAAGGCTGCAGGTCATCCAAAACTCTGCAGCCCGTGTATTATCCCGCACCCGCCTCCGCGACCATATAACCCCCACCCTCGCCCGTCTCCATTGGCTCCCCATTCTCCAGAGGATTGAGTTCAAGATCCTCATCCTCACCTTCAAGGCCTTACACGGCCTTGCCCAGCCCTATTTAATCAATCTACTTTCCCCCTACAAGCCCACCCGGACCCTCCATTCAACAGGACTTGGCCTGCTACAAGCCCCCCGCCCGATCCGCCCCACCATCGGAGGCCGGGCCTTCAGTTTCTCTGCTCCCACCCTATGGAATACCATCCCCCAATCCATCCGTCTCGTTTCTTCCCTTTCCTCTTTCAAGGCCGGTTTGAAGACTTTCCTCTTCGACCGTGCCTTTTGTTCCACCCCGAATTTTTTGACCTCCACTTCGTGTCTCACCCCTTCCCAAACACTCCCCTCCTAGCTCGGGTCACACGCCTCCTGTGCAGCGCCTTGGGACGTCCTCCCGAACTGAAAGGCGCTCTATAAGTGTAATTTGTTGTTGCTGTTGTTGTTGTTGAATGTTTGATCAACTAAAGTTTAACAACAAATTACATTTGTAATCATTTGTAATCACATCTATGTATAGCCAGATACTCCTCAAACATGTGTCCTCCGTACTAAATTCTCCATCACGCACACTGTGGCAGATGCCGCTGGCTGTCCGACAGCTCACATCCCGACTGCCCATCCCCCACTCTCACCACAAGGTCCATCGGTCCCCATCCCTGGAGGCCAACGTTTCCTCCCACATCCATATCCTATCCTCCCTGTCAACCCTCCCCCTCATCTGTCACAATCTTCAACCACAAGCTGTCCACTCTGCATTGGTCTGCAAAATATCCACTCCCTCTCCCAACAAGACACTCACCATCCACGACCTCACCATCGATGAAAACATCGAGATCCTCGCCCTGATCAAAACCTGGGTTACCCCAGGTGACACCTTCCTCCTGGCTGAAGCCACACCTGGCTACACCTTCCACCAAACTCCATGGCCTAACTACCATGGAGGTGGTTTGGCTCTCGTCTCCCAGTCAGCCTTGACCTTTCCCCTTACTCCTCTGGAACCTTCCCTTCAAAAACCTTATTGTCTACCACCTTTCCAGTCTCTCCCTCAAAATCCTCCTTCTTGATTTTCCCCCCAAACCCTCCACCACCTTCCTCTTGGACATTACCACCCTTCTATCTTCCCTCTTTCTTTGCTCTGAAAGCCTCCTCATCTTAGGCAATTTCAACATCCACTTCAGCCCTCCTGCTCTACCTCTGGTGACTCCTTATGCCTGGAACAAATCCAAACTAATAGTCCTTTGGCAGACTGAGTACACCTTCCCATTCCGCACCCATCCTATCCTCCAACTCTGAGGAGATGTTGGACTTGCTTGAGTCTAAAATGAAGGGTATCCATTCAGCCACCTCTACCCCATCCACCACTATCCCCGCATTACCTCTCCCTCAGGATACACCCCACTCCTACCCCTCATTACACACCTTTGAACCTATCTTTCCCTCCACCCTCTCTGCTGTCAAACAAAAAATGAAACCCACTGCTCCCTCAAACCCATCCTAATCTCTCTCCACATCTGCCAGCTCCACCTCCGAGCCCCACTCCTCACTGACATCATTAACCTCCCCCTATCCACCAGCACTCTTCCAACCTCTTCACTGTCACCAGTGGCATGCCCCAGAGATCTGTCCTTGGCCCCCTACTTTTTAACTACATGTTCCCCCTTGGCAACATCATCTGCAGACATGCAGTCAACATCCATATGTATGCGGATAGCACCCAACTCTTTCTGCCCGTCTCCTTGAATCCAGGACCACTGCTGTACTGAAAGACTGCCTGTCAGACATAATCCCCGTCCTCCAGAGGATTCAATCAAAGAACCTGGTCCTCACATTCAAAGCCTTGCCCCACCCTACCTCTGTGACCTCTTAAGCCCCTATCACCCACTTGCCCCACTGTTGGCAGGCTAGCCTTCAGCTACTCTGCCCCAAACCTATGGAACTCCATCCCACAGTTACTCCACCTCGTTACCTCCCTAACCTTCTTCAGGTCCTGCCTCAAGATCCTCCTACAAGTTTTGTGGTTCATCTAATTTTCTGGAGAAGCAGTAAATATGAATACTTTTTTTTAACTCAAATGCTTGCAGATTTCTGAAAATTCAAGTGCTTATATGTGCTTGCTTCATGTGCTCCATTTGACACAGGGCTCACTGTGTGTCATTGTAGGATTGTTGCTTCCTGTGCTGCCTCATTTTGTGTAAATGTTAATGAGGTACTTTAGCATGTTTCTGTTTACAGAGAGCGGCTTTTCAAGTCTAGTTTCTCGTCTGATTTATGCATTGCTTTGCCATGCCAAGTGATAGTGCAATAGATATATATATATATCTAGCTGCAATTTTGAAGATGTTTTGCAGATTTCATAACAAAACAGATTGAAATTAGTGGTGGTGCCAGCACCCGTGGGTTTTAGAAAGTGAACCATTCCTCCGGATATACAGATGCTGTGTTAGTGTCGCTCATTGGTCTGATAATAACTTTTCAGAAGTTTCAATTTAATATGTGTTTGCTGTAATAGTTGAAAGAGGATTTGAAATGGTAGGCTCACACCAACCATATCCTGCTGATGCTAGGAAAGATACATAAATAATGCTTGCATTTGATATAACACGCTATCACTTCAAAACATTTCAAAGTGTTTCGCATAATGAGTCACTTTGAAGCATAATGCCCATTGTTACATTGGCAATTGCAGTAGATAATCTATCTATACATACTGTCGGTGATGCTTTCACCTACCTTCACAAAGACATGTGCAAATTTCCCTATCTGTGTGTATGCAATAACGTGTCAATTCATAGCTGGGAAGTAGGTTTAGAGAAGTGGGATGAACAGGTGGAATCATGTTAGGTTATCATTGACCTATAGATCTCGATATCAATGCAATGTTCATTTATTTTATCATTCACTAATGATATTCTTTCTTTGGTATGGTCCCAAAATTAGTTCACGACTCTTGTACTGATAATAAATCAAGCCAAACGTAAATGTGATCCAATACATCACACACAGGGGCTGAAGAACCAGTTGAAAAGCATATCCACTGTGTAATATGCAGAACAAGTGCCTGCATAAACACCTGCTGCATGCCATTCTGACTTGCAAAACTTTGGCAGCAACCCAAGATCTCCTCAAATGATGATTGCTCTGTTGACAACAGAATAAAAGGCATTTGCTGGAAGATTTCATGAGTAGAAGCTTACTATAGCCAACCAACCATTGAAGTTAACAATATACAGTAACTGGTTGTAGGGAACAAAAAAGCCAATGCGTTCCTTCAAGCCTTTTTCTTCCACCGAACATGTACTATTTAGACTATCATGGATGATATCCTGCCCAGTAATTCTCTCAAAAGAATGTTTTAAGACTTTTTCCCTAATACTTAAATGTCAGGAGGGAAAACACCAGAGTATTTAATATGAAAGCTTAAGATTTCTTCATGTGAACCAGATAGCATTTAGTGTGGCTCTTTATCAGAACTAAGGTTACTTGAAATGTTAATTTATTTTTGCTCTTTCATTTCATGGATTGATCTGTGATGCATGCATTTCCAGTGGGGTGTTATTAATTATATGTCAACTTTACAGTATTTTGTGATTTATTTTTTATCTCTTCTATCTAACTCTGTGTCTTTGCTGTTCACATATAACATTTCCTAGGCTTCACTAACTCAAAAGTAATGTCTTCCATAGAACTATCTACATCAATATTTATCTGAATAAGCATCAATCCAAACCATAATCTTACCACTTCTTTTTGAAGGCTACCTTACCATTAATACATATGCATTACACTAAACAAAAAACTTTATTGACAGCTTTTGAGGTTTGTTATTTTGGCCCTTTTTGCTGAAAAGTCCTTTATTTTGAAAATAAGACTACTATAATGTGATGTCCTCTTGTGTAAGGTTTACTGCCATTGATGCAGTTATTTCTCATTCACTTTGTCTCTAACTTCAAAAGCTAGACCTTGCCTGTACCAGGTGTATTATTAACATCTCACCAAACAAATTTAATTACCACATACATGCATCTGGCAAACAGACTTAAACCTTGCCCCAATGCATATCGACTCAACTATTAGAGAACTTACAACAACAAAAACTTGCATTTATATAGTGCACTCCATGCCAGACAGTGCCTCAGAACGCTTTACAATAGCAGAGCCCGAGGCCAAGCCAGTTGGAGAGGGCAGGTGACTGTAGGCATGTAGGCGCAGTTGAACAGAAAGGTCTTCAGACGCGATCTGAAAATGGAAGAGGAGGGAGTGAGAAGAAGGGATTGAGAGGGGGAATTCCAGAGTTTCGGTGCGTAGTGGCTGAAAACATGGCCGCCGATGTTGGAGCTGAGGATTCGGGGTACAAGGAGGAGGCTAGACCCAGGAGAGTGGAGGCAATGGGTACTGCTGTTAAGAGAGAAGAGGTTAGAGGGGTTGGTGGGGTGCAGAGGAGTGGTGGGATTTAAATACAAGTGTGAGTATCTTGAAGTCGATCCACTCTGTGACAGGGAGTCAATGATGTCTGGCGAGACCTGGGGTAATCTGGGAGCGAAGTTTGGTTTGGGTGAGAATGCGGGCGATGGAGTTCTATATGAGCTGGATTTTGTGAATAGTGACAGAAGGGAGACCAACGAGGAAGGTGTTGGAGTTATCCAGCCGAGACATGGACCAGGGTTTCACCAGCTATTGGGGTGAGATACTAGCGGAGAGAGGCAAAGTTGCAGAGATGGAAGAAACAGATGATGGGAAGGGACCAGATGTGGGGAGGAAGGATAATTGGTGGTCGAACCTGATGTCTAGGTTGTGTATGGGTTCAGAGAGTTTTAGAAGCAGGTCGGATAGATGGAGCAGGTGAGAATCATGGGATGGAAGACGTCAACGAAAGCCAAAGTACAGTATATGGCTTCTGTCTTGTCAACATTTAGCTGCAGGAAGTTTGTGTTCATCTAGCTCTTGATGTCTGACAGACAGGCTGACAGAACGTCAGGGGACTGGGTGGGGTGTTGCAATTTGAGGTGAAAAAGAAGAGTTGGATGTCATCCGCATACACGTGGAAGTTTACCCTATGTCTATGGATGACATCACCAAGAGGGAGAATGTAGATAAGGAAGGGAAGGGGGCCAAGGATAATAATAATCCTTGCATTTGAAACCGTGCTTTTCACATATTTTCAACGGTTTATGAAGTTGAACCAAGCAAGTGCGGTCCTACTGAGATGGAAGACTGAGGACAGGTGGTGGAGGAAGATGGCATGATCAACTGTGAGGACAAGGAGGCAGAAGGAGCCTTGGTCACTGATAGAGACAAAAGTGTACTTAAACTGGATCAATGCATGAAGATAGTTTGAATTTGATTATCAAAATTTACCGTAAAAAGAATAGGATTAATACAATGTCTTTGAAATGCACAGGTCATGGAACGTGTCCATTCTGCACAATGTACAATGGCAATTAGTTTCTTCTTGGGTACAGGGTTTGCAATTGGAAGAATGTCAAATTTTATATTATATTTTATAGTCCACTAAGAAAAAATCAGATAACAAAATTAACTGTAGAAAAACTAAAAGCACAGACAATTGAGTTTCATGTTAGGAACTTATTATCAATTTTCTGATGAAAATCACGTAAGATACTCACAAACTATTATAACCTCAAATAATGATTTCTTAATATTATAATCCTTGGAAATTATGGACTGTATCTAAATCCCTTGTAATTGCTTTTAACTGCAGCAGACAGACCCATTTAAATCATGTTACAATTCACGGAGCTCACAGATTTGCTTAAGAAAATGGCTCCTTAGAAGCAAACACACACTGAAGAAAAAACATCAACGAGCAGCACAAACTGAATTGCAAAATCCCAAGGTTGAAATCAATTATGCTAATGGGTAGACTTAACAAAAAAGCAATTCTGTATAAAAAAATACATATTTGTTTGAGATAATAGTGAGTCAAATAACCATTCAACCTTTCAGTAGTGTATTACGAATAGACACAGAGGCACTGATGAGAACTAAAAAGACTGCAAGAATAGGAATGCAAGTTGAAATAGGGAGCAATGCAGAGAGGTTAAGGGAGTGAAGCTCAATTCCTTGGAGGGAATTGATTCATTGTAGGTTTTACTCAACTTTCAAGTCAATATCCCATGAATTACTACAGTCTGAGGGCTAGAATAGTAATGCCACTGCATAGACCACATTCACAGAATCATAGAGCACAGAAGGAGGCCATTCGACCCATCATTTCTATGCTGGACATATGCTGGACATTTTACAGGTTACTACTCTTTGTAATGAAGTAGGCTGGTGATGAAAACGTTTAAACAGGTACTTTGCAAGGATCTAATATAGCCAAGCAAGTTAATGTCCCTTTTCTCAGTTCTATCTTGTTAATTAATATCCATTTATAAATCTCTATGCCAAGAGAATCCCAAGGGTTAGGTCAAGAGTGCAGAGATGCCATTCACAAACACCATTATTTAGCAATAAGAAAAACTGAGATGTGGAACCATGTAAATATAATTGGAAGGAATCTTCAGTCGCTTTGCAAAACAATTAAAGTTTCATGTCTCTTTTGTAGCTAAAACCATCCTCTTTCTTTTGAGAGGGAATCTAATCTCCCTAAAATGTTTCTTCCTAGACCTGCTGGTATCTAGTCATGCTCTACAAATGGACGATGTATGTATGCCGATGCACATTGGCTGAGCTTCACTGGGTTTAATGTAATGAAACAGTTAGCCACGCCCTTTGACTCTTTCTTATCATTAAACATTTTTATTTAAAGGTTCTTTGAGTGCTTTTAAGTGCCCAATATTGAGCAGAGGTCAAACTAATTTGGACTCTGTCTTTATATAAGAGGAGATGAATGAATGGTCACGCAGAACCATCACCTGGAGATGGTCTTGTTATCCAGGCACCAAAGAATCAATGGTGAAGCTCAGGGCATCAGACTCATCGAAAAACAGTTTGACATTATCAGGGAGCAGTCAAGCTGATATCCTAAAAGGATGTAATCAAATTGGCTAACAGCCTGCTTCAACCAAATTTATTTTGAACTTATAGTAATAAATAATAATCCTTCCATTTAATATAGCGTTTTTCACGTCTTCTAGACATCTCAAAGCACTTCACAGAATATGTTGTAAAGTGAATTGACTGTATATTTGTGGACAAAACATGGCAGCCAATTGAACATAGCAGTGTCTCACAAACACTCATGGATTGAAGAGAGCAATTTTTTTTTCTTGAGCGTTTATAACCAGGAGTGTGGAGCAAGGAAACTTGCCCAAGGTTTGCCCTGGCAGGAATCAAACCCCGATCTGTCGCTTGCTTGGCAAGTGCTCTCACCATGCAGCTGTAGAACTCTACAAGATATGCAGAGATCTTGTGATCTCTTCATATTGAAACAGCAATGTATTTTATTTTGGTCAGTTCTGACAAAGATCATCAACTTGAAGTCTCACTTTCTTCTCTCCATAGATTCTGCCTGATCTGCTGAGTATTCCCAGTGACTTCAGTTTTTATATCAGATTTCCAGCATTTGGACTATATTACCTTTTGTTATATTTTATTTTGTTGGACAAAGGTTTTCCTAATATAACTTTTCATAAAAGTAGTTATTGGGCACACTACTCCCCATCATCTGTCACACTGTCTGAAAAGAAAATGAAATTGCTTCCTCACTTTCATGAACTGCATTGGCTGAGAACTCATCCTATTAGATGTACTAACGGATTGCTCCAAGTTTAGATCTTTTCAAATAAATTAATTAAGTTACCACTTAATAGATTTGAAATTTATATCCCTCATGAGCTATTGCTGTGTATGGCTGGAGTTCTCTTTTGTGACCTCAATCACAAAATGAAATGTTCTATCTAGTGGTAACTCACAATTACACTGCAAAGTCAATGATTCCCCACTCATTTCACAAAAACGTCCCTAAACTAGAATTAATATTGAAGTTTAAAAGATTAATTTCCAGATTGAAGCCAAACTACAGGTAAAAATATTAAAAGGGATTGAAATAGATAGGGGAGCGTGCCACCATCAATTCTTTCTCACACACAAGCTTGCTCTTTGTCATTCAAATATACTTTATCCCCACACCTTATCCAAAAGTCTGTATGATCCTTTAAATCTATATTTTTAAAACCTGGTACTCTGTGGAGACCTGTAGCTCAGTTGCTGGAGCAGTCACAAGCGAGAGACCTGGTTTCAATTCCTTCGGCAAGTTTCACATGCCTAATAATATTCCCTCAGAAAAAACAATAATTAATTGGTCATTTCAATCCACGTCTGTTTGTGGGACACTGCTGTGCAATTGACTGCTGCATTCTGCCCACATATATACAGTCAATTCACTTTACAGTATAATATGTGAAGCGATATGAGACATCAGAAAACATGAAAAGCGCTGTATCAAAAGCCACGATTATTATTATTAAAACTTAGTTTCTGCATCATTCAGATTGGAGTAACAACTGAATTGCTGCCTCCACTGTAACTATTTAAAGTGACAGCAAAAAGTTTTATTTCCTAAATTAAAAGTGATCCCGATTCAATGTCCTGATCCAATTGACACTATCTCTGATAATATGGCATGCCACTAGTACTGCATTGTAACATCCATTGAATTTGAGCTGAAGCATCGTGCTTCAACCCATAACAATCTGAGCCAGAAGTAGTGCACAAATAGTGCAAGCTCTTTCTTTGCATTTGTCAAGCTCAACATTACATAGCAATGGGTACTCAGCCAAATCATTTAATCTGAAGAGCATATTATTATAAAATGTGCATCATAATAACAATAATAACAAACATTGCATTTGATGTAGTGCTTTATCTTGTCTCAAAACACTTCACAAAATACACTGTAAAGAGAATTGACCGTATGGTTTGTAGACAAAAGGCAGTGAATAATGCACAGTTGTGAATTGAGTGACTGAATTATTATTATAATTTTTTTTGAAGGAATTATTACCCTCAAAAAAGTGATCCACCAATCGATTAATAACCGGGTTCCTACTTACTGCTCGATAAACAGAGGTGTGTGGAGTATGGAAACTTGTCTAATGTTTCCCCCGGCCTGGGAATCAAACCCAGGTCCTCTCCCTTGCAAGGCGAGTGCTCTAAACATTCTTCACAATCTCAGCTATTCCAGTAGGCCCGTAGAAGTTAGGATGATTTCATATTTTTGGAGAATAATCCTGCCACTTCAGATTTGCCTGATTGAGCCTGAATTGGCAAGGGGGGCATCAATCAGCGACCAGAACACTTGGTATGGTTTGGATTCACCTCAAAGGAACATACATTGTTATTAAGCCAGTATCTTGCTGGTTCATGATTACAAGTGATGACAGCATGAAAACTATGACCAGGTTTTATTGCAGATTATTCCAGCCTCAGCAGCGTTCTTTTTATTGCTAAACGACATGAGATAACACTGTTGACCCGTGGAAGCGTTTTGATTATTGTTAATGGAATTAACAGTAGTATTTCATCAACTGGTGGAAAAAGTAAATATTTCTAAACTTCCAATTGTGCTGCACAGAATACACAATGAGGATTTCCTATGAAATTGCAGCAAAGCCCCATGGCTGTGTCACACTTGTAAATCTTGTGTCAAACGGTCAAGCCATTGAATTCAGCTACGTTATAGTAAAGAGCCTGTCCAAAGTCAAAGCTAAACTGGCAGCTGGGATGAGTTACACTAAGCTACCCATGAAAGTAGGAATAGCATCTAAAATCAATAGGAGTCAGGGTGGCCAAGGAAGCAAACAGAACAGAAAGCTATTGGGAATATCACATACTTATCTGTCTGTTGGTTTGTAAAGGAAAAAATAAGTTCTGCAAAAAGTATTCCACAAGGTATTCACAAATTAAATGCCTGAACTCGCTTAGAAAAAGTTGATATTTTTAGACTTCACTTATACTGGATAAATGTATTGATGAAACTGAAATATAATAAGCAGTTAATAATTCCTGCATTTGATATAGTTCCTTCCTTATTGGAAAAACATCTCAAAGTGCTCCACAGGAGTTACTGTGAAGTGTAGTAACTACATTTTGTAGGTGAATACGCAGCCAATTTGCACACTGTAATGTCTTATATACAGCTGTGAAATGCATGAACAATTTTATCTAAGGGATCGTTGACCAGGATCCTGGACGAAACTCCAAACATTGAGCATAATTGCATTTTATTTATTTCAAACATTTGGATCTTAGAGGTATGGACTGTATGACTTCTCTGCTGGAACTCCATCCCACAGCCCCTCCCACTCTCCTTCCCCTTTCCCCTGCCTGACCCTCCCTACCCGCTCGGGTCCCGACATGACTGTTCAGCGCCTTGGGACGTTTTCCCGATGTGAAAGGCGCTATATAAGTGCAATTTTGTTGTTGTTCTTGTTGTATGGTCTAATTTGTGAGTCATATAAACCATTTGACTCATGTGGGTGCATGCTCACCTATCAATGAGACTCTCCGCATCAGAACCTGAGCTCAAAGCTGACAACCCAACAACAATAAAATTACATTTGTACAGTGCCTTTTTTATGTCGGGAGGATATCCCAAAGTGCTGGACAATCAGTGTTTTGGACATGAACTGGGGTCAGGATTGGGGAGGATGGAGGGTAGAAGGCAAGGAGGGGGATGGAATGCATGGTTGAACAGGAGTCTTGAGATGGGTCGTGAAGGAGGCAATAAAGGAGACAAGATGGAGGGACTACGGGATGGAGTTCCAGGGGTGGGGGAAGAGTGGCTGAAGTCCCACCTGCCAATTGTGGGTCGTGGTGAGGCGGGAGACATGAAGCAGGCCAGACCCTGCTGAGCGGAGGGAACAAACAGGTTAGTAGGGATTTTAAAAAGTAACCCGCGCGACCCCCCCACCATTAACAGCGCATCACCTCCAAACAATAGACCATCAGTGCACAAGCATTAGCACCTCATCAGCGCATTAAAATTAGATCACTAGCAGCTCTATAAATAGACCATCACCTCCCCCCTCAGGATAGGTGTCAATGGCAGGGCTGACTTGGCTAGTCACCCCCTAGCCATGGCCACACATCCTCTGGGATGATGCCGCTCCGCTGATCCCTCGCTCTCGGCTCCCTGAGTGCGCATTTTGGCTGCTGCCCCAACCCGAGCCGAGCCTCCCCCACTACCCTAAATGTCTCTCTCTCCATCCTCCTCTAAGTCTCTCCCACAATCCCCCTCTATCCGCTACTCTAAACCTGCCCTACTCTCCCTCCGCTCCCTAACCCCCCCCCCCCCCCCCCCCCCGCCTACTCTCCTTCCTGGCCCCCATCACTGCCTCACTCTGCTCCAGTCTGCGCATCCGCCGCCGGGGCCATCGTGGCACCGGGCACTGGATGTCATGGAGCAGCCACCCCAACTGTCGCATCATTCACTCTCTCCACTCAAACCACCTCCTCAAGGCAAACACCACTTCTCCCTCTGTCATACTTACCCTCCCCATTTCCCTTCTCTCCTCTCTCCCCACACCCACCTCTTCTACACACCCTCTCCTCCCTCTCCCCCCTCTAGCAAACACATCTGCACTGCTCTCCAGAACGTCCGCTCCCTTTCCAACAAAGCTCTCACTATCTATGATCTCATCCTGGATGAGAACATTGATATTCTTGGGTTTACGGAAACCTGGCTCTAACAAATGACCGTGCCTCTAGTTGAGGCCTCCCCTCCAAGCTACACCTTCCACCACACACCCCCGCCCCATTAGGAGTGGCCATCATCTCAAATGGCTGTTTCCCCTCCTTCGAGCACTTCAAGCTCTACCATCCTTCCCTTTCCTTAAAAATCCTTCTTCTTTATTGACCTCCTAAACCCCCTGGTTCTTTCATCTCCGATATCACCACTCTCCTCTCCTTCCAAGCCCTCAGCTCTGAACGCCTGCTCATCATTCAAACACTATCCAAACTCCCCCTGCACCACCTCTGATTTCACTGCCCTCCTCTCCTCTCTAAACCTCACCTCCACATTGACTCTCTGACCCACAACCGTCGCCACGCCCTCGACCTCATTATCACCCATGGACTTGACATTTCCGACCTCAGCATCTCGGACAAGGCCATCTCGGACTACCTTCTTGTCTCCTTCTCCTCTTCCATCCCTCTCCCCTCCACCAAGCCCTCAACCATATTTTTCTGCCCTTGAAAAAGTTTCTCCCCTGAGACCCTCACAGATGCCCTCACATTCTTTGACTTCCAACCCCTCTGGTCTTCCACCCACAGCGATCCTGAAGCAGCTGTCCAGCTGCTCCATGATCACCTCTCCTCCACCTTCACCTCTCTCATCCCCCTGAAATCCAGGTCTATTTCCAACCCCACCCGCTCCCCCTGGTACAACACTCATCTCCGCACCATCAAATGCCAAACTCAGCTGCTCGAGTGCAGGTGGCAATAAACAACTAGCCTCACAGTTCACCACCAACTGTGGCACGAGCATCTCCACAGCTACCGCCGTTGCTTGTGTCAATCAAAAATGGCCTACTACTCCAACATCATCCTGGAGGCAAACAACAACCCTAAAGTCCTCTTTTCCACCACCCTATCGTCACCCACTACCACCCCCACCCCATCCCCCTCAACCCCTCCATCTTCAGCTACTACCTCAACCCCCATCCTACACTCCTTCTCCTCCATCTCTCCTTCCTCCCTCTCACGCACTCTCACCTCTATGAGGGCAACAACTTGCTGCCTCAATCCCATCCCTACTATCCTACTGCTCACCCAGCTCCCCCTTCTCTGCCCACTGCTGGCTGATACCTCTCCACTGGATCAGTCCCTGCCCCCCTCAAAACCGCTGTCATCACCCTGCTGTTTAAAAAACCCTCCCTAGATCCCTCAAACCCTAGCCACTACCGCCCTATTTCTAACCTGCCCTTCCTTTCAAAAGCACTGGTATGCATTGTGGCAAACCAACTCCGCGTCCACCTATCTTCCCACTCCCTCTTCGAACCCTTCCAGTCCGGTTTCCGCCCTGCTCACAGTAGAGACTGTGCTTGTGAAAGTCACAAATGACGTCCTCTCTATCTGCAACCGGGGCTCCCTCTGCCTCCTTATCCTCCTGGACCTGTCCGCTGCGTTCAACATAGTCAATCACGCCATCCTCCTCCAATGCCTGTCTTCCGTCATCCACCTCAGTGGGACCGCACTCACCTGGTTCGAGTCCTACTTCACAAACCGTCAGCAGTACATCTCCACAAACGGTTTTTCCTCCCGCTCTTACCCAATTACCTGTGGGGTACCCAAGGGATCCATCCTTGGCCACCTCCTTTTCCTCATCTATACACTTCCTCTTGGGGATGTGACCCGCAGACATGGGGCACACTTCCACATGTACGTGGATGACACACAACTCTATTTCTCCACTTCACTTTGCGACCCCAGTCCCCTGATGTTTTGTCAGCCTGCCTTGCAGACATCAGGGGCTGGAGGAGCGCAAATTTCTTGCAGCTGAATGTCAACAAGACGGAAGCCATACTCCTTGGCGCTCTTCAAGTCTCCATTCACATGGCTCTCACCTCCTCCACCTTCCTGGCCTGCCCCTAAAACTCTCCGAACCTGTGCACAACCTAGGCATCAGGTTCGACTCCCAACTGTTCTTCCTCCCCCACATCCAGTCCGTTACCAGCACTGCCTTCTACCATCTCCAATGATTCGCCCGTCTCTGGCGATACCTCACCCCAAAAGCCGCCGAAACATTGGTCGATGCCTTTATCACCTCTTGGCTGGACTACTGCAATGCCCTCCTCGCTGGTCTCCCCTCCACCACAATCCACAAAATCCAGCTTATCCAAAACTCTGCCGCCCGCATACTCACCTGCTCTAAGCTTTGCTCCCCCATTACCCCAGTCCTTGCCAGACTTCACTGGCTCCCTATCCCAGAGAGGATCCATTTCAATATCCTCATCCTTGTTTTCAAATCCCTCCATTCCTCTGCACCACCCTATCTCTCATCTCCTCTCCCCTCAAACCAGCTCCCATTGCCTTCACTCCACAGAGTCTGGCCTCCACCATGTCCTCCCAGCTCAACCTTCAAGGCACAGTCCTTGACTGGTTCCATTCCTACCTGACCCACCGCTTACATTTTGTATCTTCCAACGGTTTCTCCTCAAACCCTCGCACAGTTTTTCATGGTGTTCCCCCAGTGCTCTGTCCTCGGACCCCTCCTTTTCACCATTTACACGCTCCCTCTGGGCGATGTCATCCGCAAACATGGGGTATATTTCCACATGTATGCGGACGACACCCAACTGTACCTTTCCGCCTCATCCCTCAACCCCCAGACCATCGATGTCCTGACAGCATGTCTGTCCGACCGAGTCCTGGACGAGGGACAACTTCCTCCAAATGAACGTGAGCAAGACCGAGGCCCTCCTGATTGGCTCAAGCCAGCGCCTCCGCACATCGGGCGCTGCCAGCCTCAACATCCAAGGCTGTACTCTCCACCTCACAAAGCCAGTCAGGAACCTCGGCATCACGTTCGAGCATAAACTCTCCTTCCTCCCCCACATCCGTGCCTTGACCGGCACCGCTTATTTCCACCTGCGCAACATTGCCAGGCTCCACAATTATCTCACACCCCACACTGCCGAAACACTTGTGCACGCATACATCACCTCATGGCTGGACTACGGAAACTCTCTCCTCGACGGCCTCCCCAGCTCCTACATTCACAGGCTGCAGGTCATCCAAAACTCTGCAGCCGTGGCTCGCACCCGCCTCCGTGACCACATAACCCCCACCCTCGCCTGTCTCCACTGGCTCCCCATCCTCCAGAGGATCGAGTTCAAGATCCTCGTCCTCACCTTCAAGGCTTTACACAGCCATGCCCCGCCCTATTTATCCGTCTTACTCACCCCCTATAAGCCCACCCGGACCCTCCGTTCAGCAGGACTTGGCCTGCTCCAAGCCCCCCACCCGAACCGCCCCACCATCGGAAGCCGGGCCTTCAGTTTCTCTGCTCCCACCCTATGGAATTCCATCCCCCAATCCCTCCGCCTTGTTTCCTCCCTTTCAAGGCCGGTTTGAAGACTTTCCTCTTCGACCGTGCCTTTTGTTCCCCCCCCGAACTTTTCGACCTCCGCTACATGTTTCACCCCTTCCTGAACACTCCCCTCCCAGCTCGGGTCACACGCCTCCTGTGCAGCGCCTTGGGACGTCCTCCCAACGTGAAAGGCGCTTTATAAGTTTAAATTGTTGTTAAATTGTTGTTGTCCCCTGAATCCTCCACTCCACCTCAGCGGCTGTGCCTTCAGCCACTATGCCCCAAGGCTTGGAACTCCCTTCCTTACTCCCTTCGCCTCGCCCCCTCCCTTCCCAGTTTCAGGTCACAGCTGAAGACCTTTCTCTTTGACCGCGCTTTTGGTCACCTTTCTGCCCCTGCCCCTGGCTCGGTCCCAGGATCCGGTATTGTAAAGCGCTCTGAGACGCCGTCCGGCGTGGAAGGCGCTATATAAATCGAAGTTGTTGTTGTTGTTGTAGGTTGTCACAGAGGTAGGGATGAGCCAGGTCATGGAGTGCTTTTGAAGGTGAGGATCAGGATGTTTAATTGTATCCTCTGTGTAATGGGAAGCCAGTGGAGCTGGTGAGGATGGGTGTGATTGGGTCACACAGCATGTTGCAGGAGAGGATACACTGCAGAGTTCTGGATGATCTGTTGCCTAAGGAGGGCGGAGTTGGATCCAGTGCAATTGTTAGGGAGTGTTGCACTTTTGGAAGAACTGCCTGCTCAATAAACCAAGATCTTGACTAACCCTTCAAATAATGTTAAAGATCCCATGACACTATATGAAAAGACAAAATAGTTTCTCCTGGTATCATGGCCAATTGGATAACTGGGGAATCTCTTTTCTCTATGGAGAATGATGATAGATGGTATGTGGAAAGAACAGGAAATTGGTGTTAAGATGGAAGACCCGAATGCGATGCGGAAAACCATCTAATAGGCATTGCTAGTTGTCTCTAGAAACAAAGTAGCGATATAAAAAAATTCAAGTGACAAAATACCTCAATTCTTCCCTCATCCCTTTCCCTCCACTCCCCTCCAGCCTCTTTGCAGAGAAACCTGTTTGGTGTCAGATGAAATATGTTTAATAAAAAGGATTAAACACAAGCAGATTGGCAAGGTGACATAAACCTCTCCAGAGGTATGACCCAAAGACAATTGATGTAATGATGTAACAGAAGGGTAGCATGATCTCTCCAGAGGGAAAAGAACACAGGTCAGCCCTGACTATTAAATATTTGAACAGCGGACTCCACACACAAACCCACATTAAGCCTGCAACATAGCTTGTGAAATACCAGCGCCCACGCACAAATGTATAGAATGTGAAACAATTAGAAAAACTGAATCGACGTAAAATTTCTCTGTGGCGCTTAAGGATTAGTGTTGCATTCATCAATGTCATCCCATTTTACACATAATGTAGAAGCCTGACAGGGGATGTGTTCAGTGTCATCACACACCTGGGTATGAGACAAAGACAGGTTTCACATCTTGGCCATCTGTGACATTGTACAGGGGTGAAGGCACGAAAATTGTAAAGGTTATGAATAATGAGAGGCCCTAGTGAGCATCCAGAACTGCTCTCTCAGCAGCGTGACGGCATGACATTAGATCTTGTTTGAACTTTTCTTTCCAATGAATCTTTTTTTTTATAAAGATGTCTTCATGCCGGAAAATAATTTTGAGCTGAGCTGGGTTGAGTGCACACCTGCATATCACTGGCATCATCACGAATAGCATCATCTGTAACAAGATAATCGAGTGCACTTTCAGTGAAAGAAAGGAAGCCAGCCTATACACACAGAAAAGCTGACATAAAACTGGAAAATGCACAGCGAGTTAATCACAAAGAAACAGATAGATTACATTTCAAATGTGACGCTTTGTCAAAACTTGCACTGTCTGGGTGGGGCAACACCTTCCGTACATGCAACAGTAACAAATTCAAAGAGAGAAAGATATTTCTCCTGATATTGAGGCCAATGCAATAACTCGGGAAACTCTCTTCTCTGAAGAACAAGGGCATCAAAGCATTTGTAGAAAGTACAGAGAATTTCTTTTATTATGGATGCTAATTGTCTCTACAGATAAACTAGTGATATACAGTACTACCAATAAATCCCTTCAGTATATTTATTGTGAAATCTATTAACCCTGAATGCTTTATTCCTTTTTGAAAGCCTTTGTGGTTTGTACCAGCTGTCAGCTGCGTGGCTGACACATGGAAAAATCCATTGCTATACTTGCTAAGAATAACCAAACCAGACTGACATTTCCACAATAAATAAGCCACCTGCACATGGAAATTTTCCTGTGTCTGGAATGGAATGCACACTCTCTCCCCAGACCAATGCTCTCTGCTTACTTAATTCCAGAGTGTATTAGGTACACATTGGAAAGACTCAACGTTTGTGGACCCTAGGTGGGTGTCAGGGTACACCTGACATTTAGCTGAAACCATATAGCTTGCCATTGAAAGCTTGTCCAGCATGAACTAGCCTTTACAATAGGGTTTTGGCTTGCAGGGTTAACGATAGCTAAATGGGAAGAATCCCTACTTCCAGTGACTGACTGGTCTGCTGCTCCAGTCCTACGAGTGAGACAGGCTGGCCACTCTGGCATCAGTAAGTCTATCGAGATAGCCACAGTGGATTGATTCAATTCTACATTCCATTGCCAAGCACATCATCATATCATCTTGATTCCGCTGATAGCTTGGTTCATGTGCCTTATCATCCCTTTACATAAAAAAATCACAGTTGTTTCTCTTCTCCTTCCATATATTTATTTTGATACTTCTCTATCTGCTTCACCCCAAGCATGTTCTTGAATTTGTGTATAATAATAATAATCCTTGCATTTGATATAGCACCTTATCACAGTTTTGAGGCATCTCAAAGGGTTTCACAGAATATACTGTAAAGTGAATTGTCTATATTTTGTGGGCGAAATGCAGCAGGCAAATGCGCACAGCAGTGTGCCACAAACAAGCGTGGTTTGAAGGTATTATTACTCCTGAGAAAACAATCTGCCAATCGCTTTTCCAGTGTTATGAAGCAGGAATGTACAAAGGCAACATAAAGTAGTTACATGGGATGTACAGGATGAACTTCTAACGCCCAATTAATGTTGTCAGAAATCAACTGCAACTCATGAGGACCAATTCAGTTCTGAATTGTATTTAGTTCAGCAGAAAAACATATACTGATGCAAATTTTCAAACTCTATAATATGCTTGGGCTGCTGAAGCTGACACCACAACAACATATAAAAGGAAAAATGGATAGACCTTTCAAGAAGAAACATAAAAAAGGGAAAACTGAAGTCGCTGAGAACACTCAGCCTGTTAAGCAGCATCTATGGAGAGAGGAAGGTTAGCCTAATGTTGTATTTCGATGACCGTAGTCAGATTTCTGATGAAGGATAATCGACCAGAAAAGCGCTCTACAAATGTAATTTCGGTTGTTGTTGTTTGTGTAGCATTTCAAAATGTCCATAATTTGGTAAATTCTGAATACCGTACTTCTTAATTTTGAAGCCGATTTTATGTAAGTTTCTTTAAAGAAGCACAAAAAATTCTTTAAAAGTAAGACTAAATTCAATAATTTAACAAATTCTGCACACTGTAAAATGTTACATAGAGCAGCTCTATGCCAAGGTGGGATTTCTTTCCATTGCCAAAAAAGAATAGTTGAAGCAGAGTATAACAAGTGTTTAAAACGGAATTAGGTGATATTTGAAAAAATATAAAAGAGGATGGGGAAAAGGCAGAGGAAATGAGATACAATAATTGGCACAAGCAAAATGGGTTGAAATACTCATTCTGTGCTGTTAGATTCTAGCCATCTAAATTTCATTGCTTTAACTATCTCTATTTTATTCTTCATCTTCTGGATCGCTTGTGGTGACTGCTTTACTGAAAACCAGGTAAATTACATCTACTGGCTCCCCACAATCTGCAACTTCATCAAAGAAATCCAATATATTTAATAAATGTGCTCTCCCTCTCTTAAGGACTTGCTGACTCTCTCTAATTAACATATGCCCTTCAAGATTATCTGTTACATTATCCCTCATCATCATTTTCAACAGCTTTCCCATAATCAACATGAGGATTATTTATTTGATAACGGCTCACCCTAGCCCATGTTTTAAAGGTGAGTGTTATGTTTCCTATTTTTCAGTCCTCTGAGTTTTACACCAAATCCAGTTTGTTTTGAAGAATATCCGTGAGTGGAATTACAATCACCTGAGCCAATTCATTTGAAAGCTTCAGGTGAAAGTTGTTAAAGGCTTATCTGCCTGAATATCTGCAATGTCTCCAAAACATCTATTGGGATCTTAATGGTTTTAACTCTACGTTCACCTTGAAACGTTACCTCTGCATTCAGATGGATCTTCTCCTTTCATTCATAAACACTTCAAAAATATGCATAGTTGATAATTAAACTGACCAGCTTCTCTATCTCTAGATGTTGATTTTGCCTTGTCATTTATCAGTGCCTCTAGCCTTTGTATGCTTCTGACACGCCTGAAGCAGGCTACTCCAAGACAATCTTGGAGGTCATAATAACCGGTTCCTTCGCCTATCCATTCAAGACTTGCCCATCCTCACCTCCAATGCCATGCCAACGAGGCAATGTTGAAAATCTTTGAATCCAAAATCGAGGGGATCTGCACAGCTACCTCTGCCCTTCCGTATACTACCGTCTCCCCATCTCTGCCTCATACCCCACCCAGCCCATACTCATCCCTCCCTCCACATCTGCAAACTTGTCTCCCACTCCTCTCTCATCACCACTATAATCCACATAAAACCAACCATCTGCGTCATTGACCCCATCCCTATCCTGCTCCTTACCTCCCAACTCCAACCTTCTTGCCCCACTACCCACAGACATCATAAACCTATCCACGTCCACTGGCACCATTCCCACTCACTTTAAAATGGCTGTCATCAATTCTATCCTTAAAAAATCCTCACTTGACCCATTCCTACTCTCAAATTACCACCCCCATCTCCAACCTCACTTTCCTCTTCAAGAACCTGGAATGATTCATTGCTTTCTAGTTTCGCTCCTTCCTCTTCCCCAATCCCATCACAAACCCCTCTGATCGGTTTCTATGTCACACCCAGCACAGAAACAGTTCTGATCAAAGTTACAAATGACATTCTGTCCATCTACAACCAGGGCTCCCTCTGCCTCCTCATCCTCTTTGACCTATTTGATGCCTTCAACACAGTTGATCACTCCATCCTCATCCACTACCTCTCACCTCACCTCAACCTTCATGGTTCTGTCCTTCATTGGTTCAGTTCGTACCTCTCCCACAACCCCCACTTCATCTCCACAAACGGTTTCTGCTCTAGCCTCAGTAACGTCTCATGCAGCATTCCTTAGGGCTCTGCCCCTGGTCCCCTCTTCATCAACATTTATGTGCTCCCTTTTGGTGACATCATCCATAGACATTGGGTCAACTGCCACATTTATGAGGATGGCACCCAACTGTTTCTCTCAGTCTCCACTCTTGATAATGTGAAAGGTGCTATACAAATGTAACTTTGTTGTTGTTGTTGACCAAGACCACTGCTGTCTGTGACAGAATGTTTGTCAGACATCAAGTCCTGGATGAGAACTAACTTACTTCAGTTGAACATGAAGACTGAGGCCCTCCTGATTAGCTCCCATCAACACCTCCACACTTCAGGCGCTGACAGCATCACCAACTATGGATGCACACTCCATCACACTCAGCCAGTCCAGAAATTTGGCCTCTTGTTCAACTATCAACTATCCTTTCTACCCCTCATCTGTGCCATGACCCACTCTGCGTTCCCCCACCTCTGCAACATCACACTGTCTCACACCGCAGGCCCCAAAACTTTCAGACATGCAGTCATAACCTCCAGGCTTATTATGCAAACTCCTTGCTTGTCGGCCTCCCTAAATTCTTCCCTCCAAAGGCTGGAGATCATCCAGAAATCTGCAGCCCATGTCCTCTCCTGCACTAGGATCCATTACCATATCACCCCCTACCCTTGCTCGACTCCACTGGTTTCCCATTTCAAGATCCTGGTCCTCACCTTCAAAGCCCTCCATGGCCTCGCTCCCCCTACCTCTGTGACCTCCTAATCCACTACCAACCTGCCCACTCCCTCACTCAGTGGGCTGCAGCCTGCTTTATGTCCCCCACCTGACCCGCCCCACCACTGGTGTGCAGGTTTTCAGCCACTCTGTCCCACCTTCTGAAACTCCATCCGGCAGTCCCACCACCTTGTCCCATCCCTTGCCTCCTTCAATACCCACCTCAAGGCCCACCTCTTCGACTGTGCTTTCAATCAATCTCTTTCACCCCCTGCCCTCCACCCTCCCCAATCCCTACCCCCAACTCAGGTCCGAAATACTGTCTGTCCAGCAACTTGTGACAATACCACCAAAGTGAAAGGGGGAATACAAATATAGTTTTGTTGTTGTTGTTGTTGTTTGCTATTCTCTATGGTTTACACAGCATGTTTCCTTTTTGCACCTATCATCAATTTCTTAGCGAACCTCAGCCTGTTTGTATAGATCTTCCTTTCGTGTTCCTTTAAACTCTTGCAGATCTTTTCCTTTTCACTTGTGCCTGCCATAACTTTGTTCATCAGCTGCACTGGTTTTACCTTTCCATTCGCTTGACAATATATTTCTGTATGAAACAAAAACAAAGTTGCTGGGGAAACTCAGCAGGTCAAGCAACATCCATGGAGAAAAGAAAAAGAGTCAACGTTTCAAGTCTACAACCCTTCGTCAAAACTGGGGTTTGTTTGGAGGGAGAGGTTTCTTAAGGACATTAAAGGGGGAGAGGCAGGACATGGAAGACAAAAGAGACAAAGAAGACAAAGGAAAAGGAAAACAGAGTGTGTTAACTGTTGGGTTGAATATGTGTTAACGGCTTCAGGGGGAGAAATAGAAGCGGGTGGGTTTCAACGAAACTGGGGAGAATACGTGTTTAGTGGTGATAGAATAAACAAAACATCAGAGAGGCAGTGGGTGTCTGGAGTTATGATGGTGATGGGGGGAGGTAGGCGGGGGGAAACTCCTATAGCCTGAAATGGCTGAAATCAATGTTGAGGCCAGACGGCTGTAGTGTCCACAGTAGATAGATGAGGTGCTGTTCCTCAAGCTTTCGCTGTGGGTCACTGGAACAGCGAAAGCTTGAGGAACAGCACCTCATCTACCCTACCTCTAAAACCCTACCTCTTTAAAACTTTCCTATATATCTCCTCCTTTTAATATCTTTGTTTCCATTTTTAATGTTTTCATCCATTTCCTCATTCCCATTCCCAAGTCAATTTTATGTTCCACTCTGAAATTAACAACTGCGGATTATGATTACTAACAAAGATCTTCCATTATTTCTACTTTTTCTTTCACGTTTCACAGGAAAAGCATTCATTTTCTTGATCACTGAATCTTACATTGGCTACCTAGCACTCCTCAATGCTGTTTTTTAATTTGCCTTAACTAAAGAAGAACATTTATATGGAGCCAGAAAAAATCTAACATTTTGCAGAAATGTAGGAATTCCAATTAAAATTTCACGTGATCCAGATAAGTAGCAAGATTACTTTTCTACATGCTCTTTGTATTCTCTTTGCAAGTGGTGTACACATCTCGACTATCAGATCCGACAGCTGACTTTAATATTACCATCTATGGCCTCTAGCTTTTGACTACAATCCATGTTTCGACTGTTGAAATCAAAGCACAAAACTATTGCATCTGTTCTACTCCTGACACCAGGGCAGGTTTAACTTCAGGCTCTGAATAGATCTTGCAAAATAAGATCAGTTATATTTATTGCTGGCAATAGGGGTTTGGGAGTGGGTGGATATTAGCAGAACTCCGTGCCCTTGCCCTGTGCCACGCACAAAGCTGTTCGATACACAGAAAACTTGTACCGAATAACAATATATTGGAGGAAGTGTTAAGATCACAAAGATCTTCAAGTTAAAGTTGTTCTGGCATTAAGAAACTCCACCCACCATCTCAGCAGAAACACTGTAATTTTGAAAAGTCATATTTATAATAAAAATAATAATAATGTTGATCATTCAATCCACGATTGTTTGTGGGCCACCGTTGTGCAAAATTGTCTGCTGCTTTTTGCCCTCCAAATATACAGTCAATTTGCTTTGCAGTGTATTCTGTATAGCACTTGTAGACATCTTGAGACATGATAAGGGGCTATATCAATTTCAGGGATTATTATTATTATTATACTTCTCACTTATTGTTGGTACTGTTAAAATACCCAATCTGTCAATCATGTTCCTATTCAAATCTACAATCACAATGAATCCCTTATACATGATAATGTTTGTTCATGATTTCAAATGAGTGTGATATCCCGTGGCTGTAAAGATACAACATAGAAAGTAGGGCAAAGAAAGCTATGTTTCTCAAATACAGAGCTATTTAATAACAATTCTTGCATTCGGTATAGCACTTTATCACATCATCAACATATCAACACAAGTGCTTCACAAGCTTTTATTGTGAAGTGTAATACCTGTCAATTTATAGGCAAACATGACATTTTACTACTGCTTAATTGCTATCCTTTTCACACTGCACTCAGATGTGGCTATTCAGAGCTCTCCATATTGATCTAAAGGTTTTCTGTGAAAACTATGTGTGATGTCTCAGGTGTTAGCTCTGAAAAATCTTGACAGATGAATCTTCCTCAAAACATGGCAATGTTTTATTCTTAAATCTAAAAATAGAAAAGCCATAGCACACTCCAATTTTTCTTCACCTTCATATATCCAGTGCAATCACCTAAAAGTATTACGTTTTTGTTTATACTTTTGTGTACAAACTTGGCAAAGTGATACTGAGACACGTTGCTTTGTTTTATTCTTTATTGAACAAACTACAGTACTTCAGTCACAGAGGAGGCAACTGTGAAACAGTTTGTTTATTACTTTTTTTCAGACATTAAATGTATTCTAGTTCTTGAAGTACACATTTGTACCTCAGCATTTTTCTTTGTTCCCACATTACCAGCCTTTAAAACCCAGTTTGTATGTAGAGTGTGCCTCTTGGCGTGTTCTGTTTTAAAAGGATTTGTCTGATTTAATATTTTTTTCTTTCCCCCGCTGGTGTTCCTGACAGCACTTCAAAACATTCAAGAGAGCTCAGAGGCGAAAAGCACAATGATATCCTCAAAACACATGCTGCATATGTATCCATTCGGAGAACATGCACAGAGAACAAAGCATTATGATGCAGTGCAGGCAGCACATCAAGCAGTGATAAACAGGTTTCGCCAAACATCTGAATCGATGCTTTAAACCTTTGTATGCATCACTAAAGCTCTAGATTTTATTTTTCACCAGTATGTTTTATGCAAGAGTAAAAATTGACTTTCATCACACTGAATTTCCACCACCGTAAGTGAGTGTGACACATAATAGTTCAGGAATTGGTGTGCAGGTAAAGCTAATTGAATTCTTCCCTCCCCTCTCCAAATAATTGGTCTCTGAATGTTTTTAATCTGTTGGCATTAAAACTTTAGAACCATATTAAACCTTTGTAAAATGAAAGCCAGTGTTACCACCAAATTGCAATTTTATGGTGAGGTGGACATTATTTACATGGTATTAGATTAAAATTTACAACTGCTGCTAGGCAGATTAACATTCCTGTTACTACTTATATAAATATTTGAAGGAGAAATTCCTCTGTATGACAAAAAATTGTGTATTGCATACAATGGTGTAATGTTGTTTTATCTGACTACTATTCTATCAACTTGGCTTATATAAACCTTGCCTTTGGGTCAGATAGACATGGGTCCTACTTCTGAATGTCGAGCTTCTAGTCCAGGCTAGGTATTATTATTTTGGGACTACTAGTAAAGTGATCCTTTATCACGCTGTATTGGGAAGGAAAAAATAGCTTGTCTAGTTCCACAATTTTTTCACCTCTGCTTAAGAGTTTATATATGAGTGTACTGTATGTGTATTCACAGGAATATATCAACCTTTGTTTGAATACACATACACACACATAAAATATAAAGCAGGGCCACAGCTAGACAACACCTATTGGCAATTCACCACTTACAGATGACCACATTTGTCCTGGCACCTTTGAGAATAGGATGGCACCATTGGCAGCGTTGTTGGATTACTAAAAATATATTTGCAAAACTGAGTGTTGCTTTCAGCACTGTCTACATTCTGAAACCCTCTGGGTTTCCAACTAAAGCTTTGATTGAAGCTTTGACTCGAGCTCAGACTCCAGTCTGCAGCTTTTCACAAGTGTGAGACAGAGACAGATTGAAGAGATATTGAGAGTCAAAGAGTAACTAGGGGAAAGAGAAAGACACACACATAGAGAATGAAAGCATTATTTGTAGCAAACTTAACTACCTCTGCCATCCCTGGAAACCTATACTCTAAGATAGTTACCCTTACTTTCCTCAGCAAAGACTGATGTAAAGAAATAATAACTCTATCCATTCTTATCCACCACTTCTCCTCAGCTCCATCATTATGGTTCTGCTCTCTCTTGATTTCATTCTTACCTCTCCCAACATCTCTTTATCTCTTCGAATGGCTTCTAGTCTAACCACTACACTGTCACAAGCAGCATTTTTCAGGGCTCTATCCTCAGTCCCCTCCTTTTTAATATATTAACGGTTTGCAGACATTCGGTTAAAATCCACATGTATGTAGATGACACCATAACGCTATCTACCTCCAGCCTCAATTCCATGACTACTGCTGTTCTGACCAATTGTCTGCTGGACAACAATGGATGAGTTCTAACTTTCTTCATTTGAACACCAACAAGGCAAAGATTCTTTTGTTTGGCTCCTATCTGTGTCTTCTTACCATAGATGCTGACAGCATCAAACTATTTGGATGTATTTTCCACCTTGAAGAGCCCATGAAGAAACTCTGTGTCTTGTTCAACTCTCAATTGTCCTTTAAATCTTACACCCATAATCCGACCCACTCAGCCTTTCCCACATTGGTAACATTGCCGACGTCCACCACTACATCTCTCTTCAGGTCGCCAAGACCCTAATCAATTCATTCACCAGGTTACATTATTGCCAACTTGCTGATTGCTAGACTACCTGCCTCCTTCCTTTGTATTTTGCAGACTATTCAGAACTCTGCAACTTGTGTCCATTACCATAAGTCATATCACCTATATAATAATAATAACAATAATAACAATAATAAAAACAATAATAATAATAATCCTTGCATTTGATATAGCGCTTTTCACATCTTATCGACGTCCCAAAGCACTTCACAGAATATACTGTAAAGTGAATTCCCTCACCTCCTTCAAGGTCCAACTCAAGACTTTCCTCTTTGATTATTTTCCTATTTTCCTCTATTTTCAGCTACTTTCCCCCCCTCAACCCCCTCAATCCTTCTATCCCCTTTGACCACAACCCACAGCATGGGTGCAAAAAACTTTGACTTTCCAGCAGTATGGGACATGCTCCTAACATGAAAGGCACAATATAAATGTAAATTTCTATTGTATTGTATTATTTATTGGTCCCAACTTCCCACTGTTTCTAAGAAGATCAGTAAAAAGCCAATATTCTTATCAATTTTATGTGCCACATTTCACATTGCTTCTATATTCAGCTATTCCAGCTGAAGACCTTTCTCTTCGACTGCGCCTTTGGTCACCTTTCTACCCCTGCCCCTGGCTCGGTCCCAGGATCCGCTATTGTGAAGCGCTCTGAGACATCGTCCAGCGTGAAGGACACTATATAAATCAAAGTTGTTGTTGTTGTTGTATATATTTTCATTTGTTTTTGCTTGACTTTTTGAAGGGGCCATACAACATTCTGCATGATCAGAAATGGGAACATTGCATTCCTGTTATAAGAATGAAGTCTGTCAATTTCATATTCACAGAATGTAAAATATAACAAAGAACTACATGGGTACACATCATAATAATACTTGCCTTTAACAGAGGGTTTTATATCCTCCAAAACTCTCACAGTATTTTACACGTAATTGCTGTAAAGTGAAATTATATTTTTAGATGAAGGCAGCAATTACTTTGCGCACAGCGAAGGCTGCAGAGGAGTGGAGGGATTTGAAAACAAGAATGAGGAGCTTGAACTCGATATGCTCCAAGATAGGGAGCCAGTGAAGCCTTGCAAGGACTGGGGTAATCGGTGAGCAAAGTTTGGTTCTGGTGAGAATGCGGGCAGTGAAATTTTGAATAACCTGGATTTTATAAATGGTAGCAGAGGCAAGACCAGTGAGGAGGGCATTGGAATAGTCTAGCCAAGAGATGACAAAGGCATGGATCAGGGTTTTGGCAGCTTTTGGGGTGAGGTATTGGTGGAGACGGCCGATGTGTCGGAGATGGAAGAAAGTGGTGCTGATGAGGGACCAGATGTGGGGGAGGAAGGATAATTGGGGGTTGAACCTGATGCCTGAGTTTCATATGGGTTCAGAGAGCTTTAAGGGCAGATCGGGGAGGTGGAGTAGGGTGAGATCCATGGGATTGAAGACGTCGATGAGAGCCAAAGATTATGACTTCCGTCTTGTCAACATTGATCTGAAGGAAATTTGCACTCATCCAGCTCTTGATGTCTGACAGACAGGCTGTCAAAACATCAGGGGAATGGGGGTCGTAAATTAAGGTGGAGAAATAGAGTTAGATGTCATCCGCATACATGTGGAAGTGTACCCCATGTCTGCAGATGACATCATCATGAGGGAGCATGTAGATAAGGAAGAGAATGGGGCCATGGATGGATGGACCCCTTAATGCTAATGCTACAGAAATAGAATAAATCTAATTCCAGCTGGGATTTATCCCCATACGTCTGGCAAGATTCGATTGAGTAAAGCAGCAGAAGTCTAGCTGTGCTGTGAGATTTGCTGAAACAAATAAACTCAGCCTGCATATGGGGAAATCTCATTTGAAACTCTTCCTGGTGCCAATTGTTTTATCCAGTGGTAATAATCCCTCAAAAAAAATTGGCCATTCAATCCACGATTGATTGTGAGACACTGCCGTGCACAGTTGGCTGCCACGTTTCACCCGCAAGATATACAGACACACACATTGCACAGTCACTCCACTGTGCAGTAGTCATGTAGCTCAGTGGTTAGAGCACTCGCATTATAAGTGTGAGATCTGTGTTTGAATCCAGGCAGTTCAGGGTGAAGCATTGGGCAAGTTTTCTTACTCCACATGCCTAATAATAATCCCTCAAAAACAAAATTGATCATTTCAATCCAAGACTGTTTTCGGGACACCATTGTGTGCAATTAGCTGCCTCATTTCACCCACACAAACAAAATGCACTCAATTCAACAACAACAACGACTTCGATTTATATAGCGTCCTCCACGCCAGAAGGCATCTCAGAGCGCTTCACAGTAGCGGATCCCGGGACCGAGCCAGGAGCAGGGGCAGGAAGTTGACCAAAAGCTCGGTCGAAGAGAAAGGTCTTCAGCTGTGACCTGAAACTGGAAAGAGAGGGGGCGAGGCGAAACGAGTGAGGAAGGGAGTTCCAGAGCCTCGGGGCGTAGTGGCTAAAGGCACGGCCGCCGAGGGTGGAGCGGAGGACTCGGGGGACATGGAGGAGGCCAGACCCAGAGGAACGAAGGCAGCGGGTGCTGGGTTGTGGGGAGAGGAGATCAGAGAGATAGGGGGGTGCAGAGGAGTGGAGGGATTTGAAAACAAGGGTGAGGATCTTGAAGTCGATCCTCTCTGGGATAGGGAGCCAGTGAAGTCTGGCAAGGACTGGGGTAATGGGGGAGCAAAGCTTAGAGCGGGTGAGTATGCGGGCAGCAGAGTTTTGGATATGCTGGATTTTGTGGATTGTGGTGGAGGGGAGACCAGCGAGGAGGGCATTGCAATAGTCCAGCCGAGAGGTGACAAAGGCGTGGACCAAGGTTTCGGCGGCTTTTAAGGTGAGAAGGAGTGTAGGAAGGGGGTCGAGGTAGGAGCTGAAGGTGGGGGGGGGGGGGGTAAGGGTGATGGGGTGGGGTTGGTAGTGGGAGACGAGAGGCTGGAGGATGATGCTGCCTGGCGGATGTTGTGGATCTTGGAAGAATTCACTTTACAGTATGTTCTGTAAAGCGCTTTGAGACATCTGGAAGATGAGAAAAGCGCTATATCAAATGCAAGGATTATTATTATTTATTATTATATTCTATGAAGACCTTTGAGATGTCTCAACAATGTGAAAAACCGCTATATCAACAACAATGACAGCAACAACAAAATTACATTTATAGATTACCTTTAACGTCGGGAGGACGTCCCAAGGCACTGAACAGTTAGGTCAGGACACAAGCAGGGGGGTAAGGGTCGGGGTAGCAGCAGGGGGATGGAGAGTAGGAAAAGTGGGAGAGGCAGGAGGGCAATAGAAGGCACAGTCAAAGAGGAAGGTCTTGAGGCCGGCCTTGAAGGAGAAGAGATGGAGGAAGCGAGGCAAAGGGATTGCGGGATGGAGTTCCAGAGTGTGGGGGCAGGAAGGCTGAAAGCCCGGCCACTGATGGACATGGAGCAGGCCAGAGCCCGCTGAACGGAGGGGATTGGCAGGCTGATAGGGAGACAGCAGGTTGGAGAAATAGGCGGGGGCAAGGCCGTGAATGGCCTTGAAAGTGAGTATGAGGATCTTCAATGCAATCCTCTGGGGAATGGGGAGCCAGTGGAGACGGGCAAGGGTGGGAGTGATGTGGTCGCGGAGCCTACAGTGCGAGAGAGTACACGAGCTGCAGAGTTCCGAATAATCTGCAGCTTGTGAAGGGAGGAGCTGGGAAGAGTTGTAAAGATCAAATGCAAGGATTATTAATATTTTTTCAGCTAGGCTCTGTTGGTAGCTCTCTCGCTTCTGAGGTTTTGGGATTTAAACACCACATTGAGACTTTGAATTTATATTGTCTAGGCTGACACAGAAGTATAGTGCTAGGGATGTGCTGCACTGTGGAAGGTGCCATCCTTCAGATGAGACATTAAACCTATCTAAATGTACATAAAAGATCCTATGGCATTATTCAAAAAGAGAAAGGAGTTTCCCTTGGTATCCAGGCCAGCAAAAATAAAATTGTTCACTCACTTCATGAATGATAGTTTGAAAATTGCAGCGTGCACAATAACTGTAGTGTTCTAGCTACAATTTACATAATCATTGCATCAAATAAAGGATTATTTCTTATTCTCCTGTACTTTACTGCTATTTCCTTTAAGTGTTTTTTTGTGTGTGTGTATCATCATTTAGTCACCATTACCCTCAGTGGGTTTCGAACAGAAAAATATGTTTCTAGCTTTGACAATTCTTAAACTACAGACTTGCTCTCCTTATTGCTCGACACTTTAATCCCTAATGAAGGAACTTACTGAACAAAGTTATTGTTGTCTGTACTTACTTTGTGAAATATTGTTTAAATAAACCGAGAAATAAAGTTTAATTATACCATTTATTATTCTCATTCCAATGAATGTGCTAAGGTGGCTCGACTAAGCCCACCCAATTCCTCCCTCCGTAGGCTGCAGTTCATCCAGTACTCTGCAGCCCGTGTCTTCTCCCACATCAGGCTACTATCACCTATCACCTCTATTCTCACCCGATTCCACTGGCTTCCCATCACACAGTTGATTCAATTCAAGATCCTAGTCCTCACCTTCCATGGCCTTGCCCCCCACATTGCTGTAACCGCCTAATCCCCCACCAACCTATCCAGCCCCTTCACTCAGCGAGCTTTGGCCTGCTCCACATCCCCTGACCCACCTGTTCCCATTATTGGCGGGTGACCCTTCAGCCACTCTGCCCTAATCTTTGGACTTCCATCCTGCAATCCCTCCACCTCGCCATCTCCCTAGTCTCCTTCAAGTCCCGCCCCAAGACCCTCTTCAAGACCCTCCTCTTGATCAAGCTCCTTTTTCTAAACATGGCCAGAATGTGTTTGTATGAGCTTGTCTGTATATCTCATTTGACACTTGTTAAAGGTCCATAACCTCTGATGATACTCATGAATACATTTTCAAATCCTGTTTCTTTAGCTAGTAGTGCACTTAATAACCGACTGCCTGTCAAACCCCAGATCCTGGATGAGAGACAACTTTCTACACCTGAACGGCAGCAAAACCAAGGCCCTCCTGATTGGCTCGCGCCAGGGCTTCCGCAACTCAGGCACTGGCAGCATTGGCATCCACGGATGCACACCTAACCAAGCCAGTCAGGAACCTGGGTGTCTTGTTTGACCATGAACTTTCCTTTCTCCCCCATATCCATGTCATGAATAACCAGCACTGCCTTCCACCACCTCCGCAACATCGCCCATCTCCATCTCAGGCCGCTGAAACCCTTACAGACACATTTATCACCTCAAAGCTCGACTACAACAACTCCCTTCTTATCAGTCTCCCCAACTCTTCTCTGCACGAGCTGCAGATCATCTTAAACACTGTAGCTTGAGTCTGTTCCCGTACCAGGCTCCACGACCCCACCACCCCCACCCTCGACCGACTCCACTGCCTCCCCATTCCTCAGTCATGAGCCTTGTCTTAACTTTCAAGGCCCTCTACGGCCTTGCCCCCTCCTAATTCTCTGACCTGCTGAACCCCTATCAACCTGTCCACTCCCTCCGTTCAGCATGCTCTGGTCTGCTCCATGTCTCCCACCTGACCTGCCCTACCATCGGTGGCCAGGCTTTCAGCCTCTCTACCCCTATGCCTCCTATGTCGTGTCTTCACCTGCCCGCCTCCTTCTCCGCCCTCCTTCATCCCAATCCTGTCACCACCCCCATGCTTGGGTCCTGATCACTGACTGTTCAGTGCCTTGAGACATCCTCCAGATGTGAAAGGCGCTCTACAAGTGTAATTTTGTTGTTGCTTTTTATTATAAAACTAATCATACTGATATTATCAATAACTGATAAATCTTGTACTGCATTTTGCAGCCCTAACATTTTTAACATTTTTATTGATTTTATTTTCTGTTCTTCTATTTATGTTCCTCAAAGTAATGGCATTGAGTAAGATGTAAGGGATGTAAGGGATTCAATAATCTAATCTCAAAGCTTCATCTCTACTCTAGAAGAGAAATTACAAAATCATTGGAACAGAAGATTGATTTGAATGAAGAAGGCCTTTTGGTCCACCTGACTACAACCATGCAGATTACTCACCGTACGTACCATCCTCCAATCAATGCAATAAGTTGCTTTTACATGCCAGGATGCCTTTTAAGTGAAGATAAAAATGGGTGCTGCAGTCCACTCATTGTTCTTGGGAAGTTCCACCTGGGTCTAGATTTCCTCTATTTATGCAGCCTTTTGGCTCACTCAGAATTTGTGAAAAAAAATGTAATCCTAACTTTGAAGTCGGCTTTCTGTGGTTCTTAAAAGAAACTTATAGAAAAATGGCTTCAGAATCAAGACTATGTTTAGGAATTTGCCAAATGCTCTGAAATGCTATGTAAATAGATTAACTTCTCCACCCAGGACAGACTACTCCCAGGTGTAAGAATATTCAGTTGAACATTTTGATTAGATCTTTTGAAAGAGGGGCTGGCTTTCCCTCTCTCCCATCCTTAAGGAGAAAAAAATCCTTGGGGTAATATTAGCAATAATATTAATGCAATCTACAAGCTCCAAAGCTCACAGATGAATCATGATTCAGATTTGCAGTTCAACATAACAACGATAAAAGTATTTCAATTCATGTTGGTATAGTCAGGTTATATATGGCCATTATTGATATCTCAATTTGCATACTTCTCTGTGCATTGGAGAGCTCCTCTGTGTTCCAAAATTAGTGAGTGGTTACTAGTTCCTCATTACATTTCGAAGAATTTAAGAGGAGAAAATCTTGCTCAGCAATGTTAATAAAACAGTACCTGAATGATTTGTTCACATCTTTTGTAACCTCAGGTGGTAATTACTACCCACAAACAGATTAAAGCGTAGGAAATCAATCAGGATAAAATAATAAAAATAATAATCCTTGTGTTTGATATAGCACTTTATCACATTATCGATTTGTTTCAAAGTTCGTTACTATAAAGTCTAGCGACTGTGTGTTTGTAGGCAAAAATGGCAGCCAATTTACACACAGAAATGTTCTTAAAACAGCATGTTGGCCAGCACAATGGGAGAAACTCCATGGCCTTTTCAAATAGTGCCAAAGGATCTATAACATCCTCCTGAACATGTAGATGGGACCTTGTTTTAATGTTTCATCTGAAGGTGTATATTCCATTGTGGGAGGCGCCTTCCTTTGGATTAGATGTTAAACCATCCGTCAGTTCAATGGACATTAAAGATCCCATAGCACTATTTGAAGAGAAGGGAGTTTCTCCTGGTGTCCTGGTCAACAAACTCCCAAATAAAAGTAGGCACTCACTCCATGGCTATTGTGGGACATTGATGTGTGCTAATTGGCTGCCTCGTTCACCTACACACAGCCACTCTACAGTTACAGTATATTGTGTCTCAACAACATATACCAAGCACTATATCAAATGCTATTATTATCCTCAATAAAAGACACAGGGAATTTGAACAGAGTGGGAGAGAAGAAAGAATTTTGTTACAATTTCGAGATACCACAACAAGAACAAAATTACTTGTAAAGAGCGTCTTTCATGTCGGGTGGATGTTGCAAGGCGCTGAACAGTTAGGTTGGGAACCAAGCAGGGGGGAAGGGTTGGGCTAGGGGCAGGGGAACGGAGAGTAGGAAAGGTGGGGATATTTAGGAGGGCAGCAGAAGGCATGGTCAAAGAGAAAGGTCTTGAGACCGGCCTTGATGGAGGAGAGGGAGGAAGCGAGGCGAAGGGATTGCAGGATGGAGTTCCAGAGTGTGGGGGCAAAAGCTAAAAGCCTAGCCACCAAAGGTAGGGTGGTTTGGGTAGTGAACATGGAGCAGGCCAGAGCCCACTGAACGGAGGGGACGGGCAGGCTGATAAGGAGACAGCAGGATGGAGAGATATACGGGGGAGCAAGACTGGTTGGAGAAATAGTTGGGGGCAAGGCCGTGAATTGCCTTGAAGGTGGGGATGAGGATCCTTAATTCGATCATCTGGGGGATGTGGAGCCAGTGAAGACGGGCGAGGGTGAGAGTAATGTGGTTGCGGAGCCTGGTGCAGGAGAATACATGAGCTGCAGAGTTCTGAATAATCTGCTGCTTGTGAAGGGAAGAGCTTGGAAGGCCGACAAGGAGAGAGTTCCCGTAATTGAGCCTAGATGTGATGAATGCGTGGACAAGTGTTTCGGCAGCATAGGGGGTGAGGCAGTGGCAGAGTCTGGCAATGTTGCGAAGGTGGTGGAAGGCAGTACCGGTCATGGCGCAGATTTGGCGGAGGAAGGACGGCTCAGGGTCAAACAAGACACCCAGATTCCTGACTGACTTCGAGAGATGGAGAGTACAGCCTTGAATGCTGATGTTGCCAGCGCCTGAGGTGCAGAGACGCTGAAGTGAGCCAATCAGGATGGCCTCCATCTTGTTGACATTTAGTTGGAGATAGTTGTCCCTCAATGTCGGACAGACACGCAGTCAGAACACCGGTAGTCTTGGAGTCGATGGTGGAAGTGGAAATTTAGAGTTGGGTGTCAGCTGCATACATGTGAAAATTTACCCCATGTCTGCGGATGATGTCATCTAGGGGGAGTGTATAGTGGGTGCAGAGCAGGGGGCCAAGGACAGAGCTCTGGGGAACACCATATGTGACTGTGCGGGGGCTGGGGGAAAAGCCATTACAGGAGACAAAGTGAAGGCGTGTGAAAGGTGTGACCGGAACCAATCAAGGACAGAGCCTTGAAGGTTGTGGTGGGAGGAGAGGTGGTGGAGGAGAATTGCATGGTCCATAGTGTCAAAGGCGGTGGATAGATCGAGGAGGACGAGGAGGCAGGGGGAGCCCTGGTCAACAACAACTACAACAACAACTTCAATTTATATAGCGCCATCCACACCGGACAGCATCTCAGAGCTCTTGGTCACAAATGGTCAGGATGTTGTTTGTGACCTTGGCTGTGTTTGTTTGTGCTGTGGGCAGCACGGAAACCCATTTGGAGGGGTTCAAAGAGTGAGTGGGTTGAGAGGAAAGAGCAGAGCTAGGAGGCAACCACTCTTTCGAGGACCTTGGACAGGAAAGGAAGCTTGGAGATGGGCTGGTAGCTTGAGAGCTGCGATGCATCATGGAAAGGTTTCTTTAGGATGGGGGTGATAGTGGCACTTTTGAGGGGAGTGGGAATGGTGCCTGATGAAATGGAAAGGTTAATGGTGTCGGTGTTAAATGGGGCTAGAAAGTGGAGCTGGGTGGTCAGGAAAGGGGTGGGGATGGGTTCCAGGGAGCAGGTGGTGGGCTTCATGGAGGAGATGTTTTTTGTGACAGAGGATGGAGAGATGGGATCAAAGGTGTGGAAAAGATTCTAAGATGTACCCTGAATTGGGAGATTTTATAATGAATTTGAGAAATTTTAATATGAGGAATGTTTCAGAACATTTGTATTAATTTTATATTTCCTGAACCTCAACCTCCTATGGGAAGCAGCCCACCACAAAGATCAAAGACATTTTCCCCGGGCCTTAAGGAGAATCAAGGACAACTGCAAAATGTTAATACTGTACCTCAGAAGCCACATAACTCTGACTGTTAGTGTTTCACAGGTGACTCATTCCCATTTCCAGCATTTTGTGAAGTAACTGTTTCCACTGATGGGAGAATCTGTGAGTCGTGGTCACACATTTAAAATAGTTTCAAAGCAAACCAGAGGGGAGCTGAGGAGAAATTTTTTCACTCTCTGGGTTGTTCGAATCTGGAATGCATTGCCTGAAAAGGTGGTGGAGGCCGATTCGATAACAGCTTTTAAAAGAGAATTAGATCTTTATTTAGGGAGAATAGGTCTGTTAGGTTATGGGGAGAGCGCGGGGCAGTGGGATTGAGTTGCTCTTTTCAAAGAGCTGGCACAGACTAGATGGGCCAAATGGCCTTCTTTTGTGCCATAAAATTCTATGATTCTTTGATTTTGCACTATGCACTGCACCATTGAGTATCTGTGCTTATTTAGAACATTGTGTGTTTCCCTTTGTGTACACTGCTATTCATTCTTGTGTTATCATCTTAACATGATAGTTGAAAGAACTTCCTGCTTTTTGACAGCAAAGTCCTGGTGATTTGCAAACTCTTGGAGGTTTTCTGGTGTGCTATTCAACTGGGAGATGTCAGCTCAGCGTTTGCTGATAGTTGAAGGAAGCAAAGAATTTCATTAGCAAATCCTGCAGTTACAGGGGAGCGTGGGCTTATAGCTCAACTCACCCGGGTGGACTCTGACCATGACCCCTGTTTCATTACTGAATTTTGATGGAGTACTCGCCTTACTTGGTTGAAGCAAAAGCAATTTTAGTGAAACACAAACAGGCTATCAATCAGTACAAGCGGGCCACGTGGATACTATAATTAAATTTGACAATACACTGAAGTCACTGCAGGTTCTGGTCTGTATATTGCTGAACAAGGCATCTTAAATGCATGAACTCTCTGTGTATCATACTAAGTAACATCTTCACTCACTGGCAGGTAATCTACTTTTTTGCATCTCCTTTGTTTGTTCTCCCATCTTCTCTTTACCATCCTGCTGTACTTCATGTCATTGGAAATGCAATACAATTACAATAAGTTTATATAGTGTCTTTCACATCAACAAAACATCTCAAAGAGCTTCAGATAGCTGATTGGGCATCCGTCCGCGAGGTTTGTGGTTGTGGAGAGGAGGAGAAGTGAAGATAATTGAAAGAGTGGTCAAAGAGATAAATACGGTCCTAAAATACAGAACATATAATAACAATCCTTGCATTTAGATTAAGATAGGGCGAAACTGGGGAACACAGGAATCTAAGCTTTGGACTTAGTCTGTCTGCTTTAAAAGCTGACCCCGCACTTCATCCATGGGTACCCTTCCATGCCTTTTCTCCATATTCCTTAATTATTTTAGTATGAGCACTGTGAGACATTTTGAATTTAGGAGTTATATCTGACAAAACCATTCTTGTTACATGTAATCAAAATATTTCATTGCACTGCTATAACTTCACTTCATTGACTGGATGCGAAAACGAACAGGTGGCTTTTACAAAGTACACTGATTTTCAATATAAATTTTATTTAACATCGTTAACAAGACATGAGGAACTGGTTGCCAGATGCTTAGCAGATGTGTAAAGGAAACAATGAGAGCTTCTTGTCTTCTCTATGGAATTACAAGGGAGGATTTCAATAATAATAATTCTTGCATGTGATATAGACGCTTTCATGTCAGAAGGACAACTCAAAGTGCTTTACAGGATTTATTATCAATCAACGTAGTGACGTTGTACTCTATAGGTGAAGTAGCAACCAATGTGTGCACAACAATACCTCACAAACAGCCATGATGTGAATGAGCACATTTTGCAGCTGGTGATAATTATCATAAAATACAGAATTTAAACTGTTTGCCCATCATTGTATTCGGTCTTATTCTAACAGGCCTCCAAGACATTATCCAAGGTGAAGAACATTGTGTAAATCCAAGTTGTTGTAGTATTGCAGCTCAGGCATTTTAATAATAATAATCCTTGCATTTGATACAGCGCTTTTCACATCTAATCGATGTCTCAAAGCACTTCATATTGTAAAGTGACTTGACCGTATACAGGTAAACCTCTATTCAGGACGGGGTTGTGTTCCTGTTCTCAGATCGAAACGTCCTAAATCGAAACGTGGTTTGCCATGCGTTCCCATTATATAACCTGAGATGCGTTCTTTCCACAAAATTTTCAGACCTTAAACCCACTAAATAGCACACAAAACAACACACATAGGTAAGAAGGGGTACTTGAGGTAACTGTACAGTATTGTACTTTAATACTGGCAAACTTTAATACAGTCCTATGTTTTGAACCTGTAGCTGTAGCATACCTTGAACTTGCCAGTATATTGTCCTTATTCTGTTTTATAGTAGCCACCGTCGATCTAGATAGCCCTAAAGCCCTCCCGATGTCAGTACAATTTTGCCAGACTCGATGTGCTTTATCACCTCCAATTTAGTATTTAACGTGATGACTTTGCAGGGTTTCTCGCCGCTAGCGGTATTACCACTGCTCATTTCACTTACTACTCTGTTCCCGACTTGCAGAATAAACGTGGTATAAACACGGTAGAGGCCATAAATTGCTCAAAGTTGCTCAGGAATGTTTGGAAATTACCGTAATACTGACGTGGTATGGTGTCGCTTCAAAATCAGCTGGCTTTTAAACAATTATGTAGTGACATGCTGTTGGCCAGTTCAAACGCTTGGATACACTATATCAGGTGCGAGCGCGATTTACCCGCAAATACACTATGGACTGTGTATGGACAAAAAGGACACGCCCAAAACGACTGCGATATTCAAAATATGTACTGCGCATGCGCAAAAAAAGTTGTTCTTTAAAATAAAACAAAGTGTCCTATATCAATAAAAAAAGTATTAAAAAATTATGTTTGTTCAATCAAAATGTCCTAAATAGAAACATCCTTAATCGAGGCTTACCTGTGTTTGTAGGCGAAATGCGGCAGCCAATTGCGCACAGCAGTGTCCCACAAACAGTCGTGGATTGAAATGACCAATTATATTATTGTGTTTTTTGGGGGGACGAATTATTATTAGGTATGTGAAGTAAGAAAACCAAGGAAGGACCAAGCCAGTCTCTTTCTAATCAATTTCTTCGGGAGCGCGTGTGACAGGCAGTGATTATATTCAGAACTAATCATAATCATTATTATAATAATAATTCTTATGGGGAAGAAACAGAGAAGTCTCTTTTCTTTGTCCGGGGTACTTGAAACGCCATACTCTTTGCCACAAATAATCCCAATAAACCTTAATATCCTTTGATATGGTGGCTTATCAGCACCTTGGGACGTCCTCCCGACGTGAAAGGCGCTCTATAAATGTAATTTTGTCAGTGGTGAGAAACTGAGATTCCCTCTCATTTGGACGCCATGCCATGTTAAACGAGGATTATTGCATTTGGGAGGAAGTAAATGTTTCTGTGCTGCTGATTTCAGATGATCCCACAAGGAATTTGGGAGTTTCTGCTAACTCACACCAGCAGGCAGCAGTTTTAACCAGTGCTAAGCACTTACTTGTGCTTCAGGACACAATTGCTACACACTCACTGGCCCACTCACTGCACACAGCCAACAACCAGGGATTGAAAGCATCAATGAATTAAAAGGAAGCCTTAAAATGGAATCGCTTCACTCAAACTGACGTTAAAGGTAGATGAGGAAGATTTTCTTTACCAAGCGGGTAATTATCAGGCCAGGATACTGGGACCTATTTTAAAACAAAAAGCAGCTTGATGCAGCAGTGGTAATAATAATAATAATAATGATAATAACAATCCTTGCTATTTGATATAGCAATTTTTCACGTGTTCTAGATGTCTCAAAGCGCTTCACAGAATATGCTGTAAAGTGAATTGACTGTATATTTTGTGGGTGAAACGCAGGACCCCATTGCGCACAGCAGCGTCCCCACAAACAGTCGTGGATTGAAATTAACAATTTATTATTGTTTTATAATGGAGAGCAAATAATAGGGAGGGCATTCTGGAAGAAACAGCTTCTTCACTCTAACTAATCTAATTAATATATTTATATAATATATATTATCATGCAATCTAGTGGTCATAATACAGGTCAACAAGATTCCAAAGTGTTATGACAGGATAAACACTTAACAAATCTGTGCCACTGATAGGTGGGCCAGTAATAATAATCCTCGCACTTGCTTTTGCTCCTTATCACGTCTCAAAACCGCATCACGGAATATATTGTAAAGTGAATTGACGGTACATTTTGTGAGCAAAACGTCACAGGGGAATGAACGGTGGTGGTGATGGGAGTGTGATTTTCTACACCACACACACAAAACAAGAGGCTCTGGTTGGGGTGTTGTGTTCAGTTTTGGGCACCCGCTCTTAAATCGGAGGGTGCCTCTAGCGACGGTTCATTATGTCAGTACCTGAGATGAAGTGACTGAGCTGTGATGGGCAGAGCAGACTGGGGTTCTTTATATATACAGTAAAAGCTTGGTTATCCGGCACCCTCGGGACCTGACTGGTGCTGTTTAATCAAATATGTTGGATATTCGAGCAGCAATTTGCTGAAAATCCTACACAAAAAATTAACTTATTTTACCATATTAATAATAGACTAAATAATCAAAGAATATTGTATAGATACTTACCAATAAAGCATTCCAGAACACTCATTAAAATGATCGGTAAATAAAAATTCCAGCGTTCGTTAAGTTTAATAAGTGTGCATGCGCACTCATTCCACGCATGCGCAAAGTGAGGATACTCGCGAGTGTCCTGGATGGCTCCGGTATGAAAGTACACGAGCTGCAGAATTCCGAATGATCTGCAGCTTGTGAAGGGAGGAGCTGGAGAGGCCGACACGGAGAGAGTTCCCGTAGTCAAGCCTGGAAGTGATAAAGGCGTGAATGAGAGTTTCGGCGACGTGGGGGGTGAGGTAGTGGCGGAGTCTGGCAATATTACAGAGGTGATGGAAGGCTATGCTGGTCATGGATGTGGGAGAGGAAGGATAGTTTGGGGTCGAACAAAATGCCCAGATTCCTGATGGCTTGGCAAGGAGCTCATGCTAGCAGTTCTACCACCACCCATCAGTGATTAGTTAACTCATTTACTTCCGAACAAAATATCCTTCCTTATCAAGTATTTCAGATTATTTTGGTGAATTGATTCCAAGATCTATTGAATCTCCTCCTTGAGAGTATTTTATTCTGAGTATGTAATAACAGTAGAAGCCCGTTTATCCATGACTCGATGCACCGCCACTTCCATATAACTGACACACCCATTCGATAAACTGGAACTTATTCGGAACAATAGCAGTGGAGCATTTGTAAATGCATAAATAATAACATAATGACAGAATATTGCATTGGCACTCACCGTCCAAAATACTCTCCCGTGCCGCCCCCCCCACCCCCCACCCCCCCACCCCCCCGGTAGGTGCTGCGCTTGAAGCCATGATGCTGCGGTTGAGGTTTACAGTCCAGCTACACCTCCCAAAATGGAGCACGCCAAGCAGGCAAAAAAAATGGAGCACATATGACTTCAAAGTCATACTAGCGGCAAGCCGATAACGCTAGCCGATAACTCACATTGTCGCGCAGGTGCAGTATTTTGGTTTGCCACTAATAGAGTCTAGGGCTTCGGCTTGCAGCTAGTAAAGTTGTGCGACTTTAAAATCATGCTGCCACTTCTTTCATCTGTCTGGCATCCCCCATTTAAAAAAGAATCGCTGGATTGCAAACCCCAATCAGTAAAGGTGAGAAGCGCAAGAGAGCAGCCCCAACAACAAGCACCAACGCAATACTCTGCCACTATTTGCTATTACCTAGTCTGGTGTGTATGGTGTGCGTTAAAATAACTTAAATTTTTTTGTGGTGGGTTTTCGGCCATGGGCCGCCTGAATATCCGGCAGGTGCTTTAACCGGCATTGTTAAAGCATTGACCCGCGGGTGCCGGATAAACGGACTTGTACTGTATTTATATCTGAAGTTATTTAATCATTCTGTTATTAAAACCCTTCTTGTTTAATTGGCTATCAGTGTCAGATAATAATTCTGATCGAGACTGGGGAAGGATCTGGTGACTGTGGGATACCATATTAGTTATCAAAGATCATATTAGATTCTAGAATGGCATTTGTTGTGAAAAGACACTTATAATAATAATAATCCTTGCACTTGGTATAGCAGTACTCACATCAGGAGGATGTCTCAAAGATTCCATTAGATTTATAATAATAATAATCCTTGCACTTTTCACGTCTTCAAGCCGTTGCAAAGCATTTCACAGCTGTATAGTGAATTGGACTTTATATTTGTGGGCAAAACAAGGCAGGCAGCTAATTGCATACAACAACTGTCCCACAAACAGTCGTGGATTGAAGTGATCAGCTTTTTAATTTTTTGAAAGAGATTATTATCAGGCGTGTGGAGTAAGGAAACTTGCCCAAGGTTTCATTCACCCTGCTGGAAATCAAACCCAGGTCTCTTGCTTGCGAGGCAAGTGCTCTAACTACTGAGCTACAGGACTCCACAGGTTTTACTTGTAAAATGAATTGTAAACTGGTTATCGGCAAACATCTACACATATTGCCAAACAGCCTATACTTATTCTCATAAAAGCCACAATGTTTTCCCTGTTATCATCTAACAAAGGTTGCTGAAATCCTTTTGAGCAGTAGCATTCACCAATATTCACCAATTTTCACCATTTTCCATATACCACAGTTTGTAGTGAATTTTTTAAATGTCCCATGAGATTTATATCCGCTGATAAGGTCCTTCAGTTTGAGTACTACGTGTGTGCCATGGCATTTTAAAAATGTTTTAATCATCCATCATAAATCTAATCATTAAAATCCTTGTCACTTAAATCTACAAGCACAATGATAAACATAAATTTTTTCCTCTGCACTGACCCAAATACATGTCTAGCTTGGCTGCACTGGACCATTAATCACCTCAAGCAGGCTTGTCTGGTTCAACATTTTCAATTGGTTTCATCAACTTGTTTATTCCTCCATAAATTGACTCTAAGCATTTTTTATTTTGTCTTGTGAATTCTTTATATCCAAGATCATTGCGTTCCCAACCTCAATATTTAGTAAGTTTAGACAGAGACTCATTGAAGACAGGTCTGTCATTAATCTTCTCCTTTTGCCTCATAACAAAACTGAGACAAAAATGTTATTTCCTGGGATTGATCTAGGCAATGAACTGGTGTCAATGAAGCGTTAGTGAGATGAACACATGGTGTACAATACAATAGAAATTTACATTTATATAGACCCTTTCAAGTCAGGAGGACATCCTAAGGCACTTAAATAAATAAGTAAACTGGAAGGCACAAAATAAGTTGGTTAACTGGTCATTTAGTTAGAAATTGTTCAGCTAAACAGAGTCCCCATTAATTGTCATTGGTACAAGCGTAACATTCATCACATTATATTCCACTTTCATTTGAATGTTAGCAGGGATAAAGGATTTCAGCCTTTAGAAGCCAGAGCTTTACACTAGAAATGAGAATAGGATAATTCAAGAGAACTGGGTAAGTACCAGAACTTATAACATTAAGTAAAACTATTATGACCATTAAGAAAGAAGAAAAATAGAAATAATACAATGGGCAATTTTAGAAAAACAGACAACAAAGCACATATATGAAGGAATGAATAGTATGTCTGAGTCATGTTCAGGGTTGACTTCCCAGAGGCCTTCCTAGACTTCCTGAGGCCTTTAAGTTATAAAGGGTTGTATTGGAGCAATGTATTATTTCTACCTGTTGGTGAGTCAGTAACTGGAGAGTACAAAATGGAATGATGTACAGGAGGTTCAGAAATGTTTCTTCACTCAGAGAATGGTTTGCAGTGTCACAAATTTTGTGACACAAACCACTTCATAAATTATTTTGAAAGAGAGTAGCATAGAATAAGGAGACAAACCCATGTATAGAATTGATGGTCTGACTGGCCTGTTACGGTTATTTATATTCCATAAATCTAAATCCACACCAACTGCCACTTGTGCCCCCGTTACGTTTTAGGATAAACGTTTGTAACATCCCACTTCCAGTCATGGTTATAAGGCAAAATAGGCTGCAATGCCTAGAGTCGTGTGCTCTTTCTTTGAATATGAGGATGTCAATTGGCATCCTTCAGCAACAGCTTGCTCTGTGTTTAAAAAGCTCCAAACTGTATTAGCAGAAGCTGTAATGCAGGGCTTCCATATTGAAGATTTTTGAAGTGGCGGAGAGCTAGTTATTTAAAAAAGTGCCAATGCATCATCGAGTATATTTTGGAGACTGGCGACAGATTTGGTAAATAGCACCTCAACACATAAACAGATTACAGCTTTGCTCTCAGTTATCAAAAATTTATGATGCTCATTTCTGTCTTACTTTCCTACTGTCAAACCGCCTGCTGTCCCCCTCAACCCAGTGAGTTATATCAAATCGCTCCTCATCTCGATCCAAAGTGATTCCAATTTTTCTCCAAAGGCTTCAGATTTCTAAGTATTTTTTCCATGTATCTGAAGAATGCAACAATACAGAATGTTTAATCTCCACTGCCTCGTACATTGACTTAGTGTAATGGCCTTTCAGCTCTTCTGCTCACATTGCAAAAATTAAATGATGATCCAATTAAATTAGCATTCCACAATCCGAAATGTACTTAAATGGACAGAAGCTGCCAAGTATTCATAAGAGCTCCAACACCTGCAGTAATTGTAAGCTCTAAGAATGACACATTAGGGTTTAATTGCTATATGTTTTTCTTGGGAATCATTACAGTATTTTGAAACATTTATCCTATTGAATGTTAAACACTAAAATTGTTTTTTTGAAAGATGGGACCTGACTTTCATTCAGTTATTGGAATAATATTCCTGTATCTTCCGAGTCCCGTGCCACTGGAACAATTTTTTACTGCAAAATTTTACGAAGCACTTTGAGATGACCTCACAATGAACCGGACCTTGAAGGAGATGAGGGAAGGGGCAAGTTGAAGAGATTCAGATCATGGGAGCAGATACTGAGAGAAGACTGACCGTTGATATTGGGTGTGTGGTGAGTTTCATGAAGCAAGCCAATATCCGCTGAGTGGGAGTGACAGGTTAGTGTTTGAGGAGGTTGCAGAGGTAGCATGGGGTAAGACCATGAAGAGTATTAAAAGTTAGGACAAGGATCTAGAACTCTATATGCTAAAGGTGGGGAGCCAGGGGAATGAGGATGGGAGTGATAGGCTTATGGAGTCTAATGTGGGAAAGAATACATGGTGTAGAGATGTGGATAGTCGGTAGCTTGTGAAGGGTCAGAACGGCAGTAGCCTTGAATCAAGAGAGTAGAGGCAGAGAGATAGAGTTTGGTATCATCTGTATAGTGGAAGTTAATACTATGCCTGCCTGTGACTGTGGGGGCAGGAGGAGAAGCAGTTTGAAGAGACAAACTGAAGACATTAGAATAGAATGAAACTAGATGAAGATAGAGCCATGGAGGTGCAATTTTGAAATGAGAGGCGGTGGAGAGACATAGCGTGATTGACAGTTTTGAAGGTGACAGAGAGGTCAAGAAGAACAGGGAGGCAGAAAGCACACTGGACATAGATAGAGAAAGAATGACATTTATGACATTGACCATGGCAGTCTCAGAAACCAGATTGGAGGGGTTCGTGCAGGGAATAACGAAGCTGAGAAGCAATGATTTGTTCTAGTATCTTTGACAGGAAAAACAGTTGGGACAGTAGCTGCTTTGAAGTGGTTGATGAAAGATGAGTGCTTTTTCAGCCCCTACAACACCAGAACTCAACACTCTCTTCCCATCACTGATCTCATCTGCTGACGCACGTGAACGTGATTCTTGTCAGTTACTAACAATACCAACCACCAGGGCTTGAAAGTCTGAAAGTCACATTGGAATCTATCGGCAGTTACAGATGTTACACTTTCCCAGATGAGTCAATATGATGAGCGATGCACGGGAAGGTGGGGGAGGAATTTGGAACAGACTGATCCAGGAACTAAAGCTACCTGGAAATTCATTGGAGCTACAACTGTACCAGTTTAACTATTCCAGTAGAAGTTAAGATACTTCTGCTGGAAGTTTCAAACAAGAGGTGAAAGAATAAAGGAAATCCTAGAGAGAAAAATGCCTTAAAAGCATTTTTTAAATTAATTTCATTAAGGGTGTAAAAGACTAATTGGCATTCTTTAATGCTGGAAAGTTTAAACGGGGAAAATTTCAGCGCTGAAGTCTCTCCAGGGATTCATGCCACCATCTGTTTCCATTTTGTGTGATGTTTCATGTTATGAGTGTAACATTCAGAATCATTTCTTATTTTTGGAACTGCTGTTCTGGAACTCAGCAGCAAAGTGAATTCATAGAAGTATTCCAGCCATTTAGTTAAAATAGACATGTCAGTTTTAAAAAAAATTCTACATGATTTTGTTATTGGACAAAAATGTCTCATTCACAAAAAAAAACTATCGAAATCAAGCAGGTTTTGAAACAGGAAGAGGGAACATGTTTTATGTGATTGCTACAAGATGATTGAATGGTGCTACAGATTAGACTACATTTTTCACTGATGTCTCGCTCAGGCTAATGGGGTGAAAGTCTTCGACAACCGTTAACAAGTCCTAAGTGAAATGTGTGTTAGATCAGGTTTTATTACAAGACAAGTTCATGCCAGGTTGGTCTCAATTAATGCAGTACTAATTAAGCAAGCTTAGAAATAATACAATGATCCAGTGTATATGTGCCTCGTCAGTAAAATAACCAGCTGCTAATATATAAACTTTTGATTTGTGTAACTATATTTAATGGAAATGGGAGCAATGCTAAATAAGGTTGAAGGAGAGTGGAACAAAAGCAGATAAAGAGTTAGAAAAAGACCGCAAAGATTAAAAATGGGTCTGAAGGCAAATAACTTGGCAGATGCTATGTTAATGGGCATATCTCTAAGGCCATAATGCAGATATATGTACAGGTTTATTCTTATTTGTTATACCTTGCAATTTGGAAAGGGCAGAGGAGAAGTAAGACCAGAAGAACAGCAGTGCAAATTAGTACTATGGATAAAGATGAAGAACACTCTGATTTCAGAATGTGTATCATTTAAGATTACAGTTTACATTTATATAGGCTTCTCTTGATGAGCAAAAGTCACAATGTGCTTCACACTTAGCCAACTGGGACCCCAAGCTGGAGAGGGAGCTGAGGAGTAGGGGAGAAATTGGCCGAAAGTGCAGTAGAGAAGATAATAAGAAGCATTGCATTTGATTTGATGCCGTGTCACCTTGTTGAAATGTCCAAAGACATTTGTTTAAAAGTTCCAATAACATCGTTCCAAAACAGAATCAATTGCAATGCCAACAGATTGTTGCATTATACTGCACATTACTTCCAGTAAAGCTGCAATTCAGAAAACAACACTAATTTAACAAATACACAAATAGCTTAAGACATTGATCTGGACCAAGAGAAGTGGTTGACATTTCTTGGTTAAGAAGGTGTTGCACATCCACAGTTGCCTTTGTCCTATATTTCTCTGTAATCGTTGCTGTCACTTGTTCTGCCTATCGTTGTGGGGTGTCTAATGCCTTGGGATGTCTTCTGGATGTGAAATGTGCTACCTAAATGCAATTTGTTGTTGTTAACATTGTCTACATTGCACTTCAACGGCAGTACAAGTCCAATCAACAATTTCTCAGAAGACATCATTATCCTCTTTACTTAGTTTCTTGACTCTACTTCTAGTTGTCAATTGTTGCTTTTTCATTACTTCTAGAAACGCATAGTTTTTGTTAAAACAACACATCTACAAGAATTCTTATTTTCCTTCATCTGGCAGGCTTTTGTGTCTTTAGAGAAAATGCTCCTCAAGTTAAACTGCTTGTTGTTAGAACAAATGATTAATAAACTAAAGTGTCAGTATGACAGAGGTGATATCATGCCAGTTTGTGTTGGATATGATTGCAGTAGATTTTTGTCTACATGACAACAAAAAGCTGGGTTTTTTAATGTCAGTGAACATAATTATATACTGTAACAAAATGACCTAAACCATGTTAAAACCTGTCATCATAATGTCACTGTGCTATGTCTGAACTTGACTGCAAATTGCATTTGACTGTGTTTTTTTTAATCATAAAAGGATAACTGTTACATTTGCAACATTTATTATTCTGGTGCACAGTGTAACTGTGTTGCATCTACCAAGCTATTGATTTCTTGAACCTGAATGTTTCAAGGCCTTTCAGCTGCTTGCATTCCTCCTACAGCTGCTTTGATTCAAAAATTATGGGCACATTCTTACTGATCATTCCTTTGTGTGCTTGGGACATCCTCCCAACCTGAAAGGCGCTATACAAATGTAATTTTGTTGTTGTTGTACATGTGTATTGAATTGTTCAATTCTAGTTACTAGCCAACTGTTTGGAGCCATAAGAATAATAAATCAATAACTATAATAAGCCTTGCATTTGATATTGTACCTTTCACACCACGAAAATATATGTAAGCTCCTCAAAGAACATGTCTCAAAGTGATTTGCAACAACAATAACATTTCAATGCTCAACAATGTGTTTGAGGAGATTTAGAACGCAAGGTAAATACATAATTTCAATTTTATTTGAACATTTTAGTAGCTAAGGTTACTATTTGCAGATATTACATTATTTCTGATGCCATAATCACCAGAATGTTAATGGTATAGTATTTTCATTTCCAGCTGAGAAAATACAAAACTGCTTGGCTCATGGAGATAAGAATTCTCCCAGACCTGTCATTTAATGTTAAACCATAGTTGGTATTTTTTCTCTGGTATCTGACACATGTCAAAACCTATTACAAGACTTAAGAGTATCCAAATCAGAGTCTCACACATGTCCATGTGCCTCCTGCACATGGACAATTTCCTGTGTCTGGAATGGAATGTGCACCCTGCTTCCTCAATTCCAGAGAGTATTTGGCACAGGTTGGCAACATCCAAAGATTGGGAATCCCAGAGTGTGCTTTGAGAAAATGTTGAAGTTTAACCAGCTGAAACTAGTGTAAGTTGGTTAATGGGTAAGAGCTACATTAATATCTCTCCAGGCTAGAATTGTCTGAGAAGCTATTCCAAGTATGTCCATAGTAATCAAAAGCAACATTGGAGGTTTCAATGTTCACTGAATCCTACGACCCAAAGCCTTAATGGATAGATTGGTCCTAACTGGACACGTTTCCTGTTTTTTTAAATGCATGATTCATATAACCTTTTACATGTATAATCTTTCACCGTATTCAAGATGAATTTTTGCACAGAGAGTGATAGGAGTATGGAATACTGTGCTGCACTTAATAATTTGTTTGGCAGCCATATGTTCTTTCAACAGACTCATGGTTAAAACAACAACAACAACAAAATTACATATGTATAGCAACTTACACATCAGGAGCACGTCCTAGGTGCTGAAATATTCCGGACCCAAATTGTGGGAAGGGATAGGAGAGGTTGAAGAGCAGGCGGGAGGAGGTAGATCAAAAGCACGCTTAAAGAAGAGGGCCCTGAAGTGGGTCTTGAAGGAGACGTGAAACAAGTTGGAGGCCGCTGAGCAGAGGGAGCAGGCAGATTGATAAGGGGGGTTAGGAGGTTGCAGAGGTAGGGGGTAGCGAGGCCATGGAGGACATTGAAAGTGAGGACCAGGATCTTGAACTGAGCCCAATTCGGGAGAGGACAGGAGCTGCAGAGTTCTGAATGATCTGCAGCTTGTGGAGAAGTTGGTAGGTTTATGTGGGTTAAAGTGGTGATGAGAGACAAATGGGAGACAGATTTGAAAGTATGGAGGGAGGGATGGGTAGTGGCCGTGGAGCTGATTTAGCAAAGGCGAGTGCAGAACATTAGGATTTGATAAGGAGGTTCAGCCAGTTCTGCCAATGGACCATGATGACCATACTAAAAGAGAATAATATTGAGAAATATGGGTGTTGGAGGACGTGGAATATGGGATGAAGGTTAGGATTGTGCATAGGCACTCGTTGCATTTATATAGTGCCCTCCAAGCATCTCAGAGCGCTTCACAATAGCGGAGATCGATCGGTCGGTCGGTCGGTCGGTCTGTCGGTCTGTCTGTCCTGATTTGCAGAGTGAACACTACTGAGTGTGAAAATTCCATGTCGCCCAGCTCACAAGTGGTTGAAAGGTGTAATAATTGTGAGAAATACAATGTTATTTAAATTCTCTTAATAAATGGCTGACATTGAATTTTTAGTACATTTTACCATAATAAAGCAACAAAATTATAACTCGGCATTAACATTCTATTATTTTTCTCATAGATATTTTCAACGTGGTTGATAATTGTTCCGCCCAGGCCCCCTCCACCATGCACAGACACCGACACCCTATAATTCTAAACAATCTTAATGTTGCATGCAGCAGTTCAATAATGGTAAGATCGCGTCTATAAACATATCAGCCCAGATGCAGTGTTGGATTAAATAAATGTATCTCATTTCCCCCAGACCTAGGAATACAACAGCAACTCATGTGCATGATTGGATTTTCTGCCATCTCGTTACAGGTGGAACAAGCTTCGGTATATTTCACAACTCATTTTATTTCTGGCTAAAAGATCTATAAATCTTTGGTCTCCTGACTTTAGCAGATCACTCCTGCCTGAACAATGGTTCAATGTCTAAAAGGCACCTTGCTATGAAAAAAGTGATGGATGATATTAAGGAACAGCTGTTGACAGTGAGCAGAGAGCCATTGGCATTGCTGGCTACACAGCAATGGGATTACACATAACCCAAATTTCAGCAGATTAAAGATGTTATAAAGTGCCCAAATTAAAATTTCATGTGAACGATTTGTTTTTTCTAATCGGAATCCTGCTGGTTGACTTGTCACATTATCTACTTAGGACTTATTTATTTCCTGTTGTACTAAAAGTAGTTTAAATAAAACTCTGCAATGATATTTTGCATATGTCCAAATAGCAAGGTATAACTGTGAATATTTGACCCACAACGAAAGCTTAAAGCTACAATCAGTAATATATAAAATAATATAGTGCCTGTTATATAATATAATAATATACACTGTTGAGATGACTCAAAGAGCTCCATAACTTGGCCACCACACTTGAGTAAAATATTAGAATTTGATATCATCAAAGTGGATATCATCAATTAATCATTGTACCAGCAAAGTTTAGGGTTAGATAATATGGATCTCAAACTCATTGTCATTCTGTTTGCAACTACTCTAAGGATGAAATGTTCTTGTTTAAAATTATTTGGTGTTCAAAATGATCCACTCTCCAAAAAGAAACCAACATTTAGCCCACATCACCATTAATACACCATTAAATATTTTCTAAATCGCTATTCATTACATTATCATGGATGAGGGTTTTCAATTGTCCAGAAGATTTGAAGGATTATGATAACAACAACAATAACAACTTTGATTTATATAACGCCCTCCACGCCGGACGGCATCTCTGAGCGCTTATAGAGTAAATAATAAGAGATTATTTCCACTGGTCAGGAATTCAGTAACACGAGGGTACACATTTAAGTTAATCACAAAAAAGAATTAAAGAGGAGGTTGTAAAACATGTCTTTGCACCCAGAGTGATTGGAATATTTAGAATTCTCTGCCAGAGTCCATAGATAGTTTCATTAAGGGGGAATAAAATACATGTTCGGCCAACAATGAGGAATATAAAGGGTATGGGAAGCAAGCATGTGAATGGGAATAAATCAATTGGCTCATGGGGCAAAATCCACCAGCACGTTTGAATACAACATGGTGCATTTCTGTGGTGTAATATTCTATGATTCTAAAATAGAGTTCCTCAATAAAAAGTAAATCAATATTTTTATGCTGCTAAATAAATACAGTATAATCTATTGGTTAATTCTTAGCCACAACAGGAAATTATAGTCTGAAATTGATTAAAACATATTTTTGTTGTAGTGAATTTAGTCGGTGTAGATTATTCAAAGAATTAAAGTGCGGATTAATTCTATGGATAGGATAGTTGATTTTCTTAATCTTGTGTCTGATGGGAAAATGAAGGAAAGCCAAATAGCTGCTAATATTAGAATCTGCCTCCTGAGACACAGGGAAAAGACAGATTGATGTATTAACACAGAATAGGTACCTGCATCATCTTGTATTCTCCGGTGGCAGTGAGGAATCAGCAAGGTTTCAGTAGCTTTCATCAACCATCTGACAGATGCTAAAGGACAAAGTAATGCTATCTGGATACAACAAACAAATCAATTTATTTATGGACTGTTGTGGTGTTCAGCGTGACTACATAGAAACTTGATTGGAGCACTTATCAATTTTGGGATTACTTACAATAAATGAAGTATATAACACTAAAGTTCAAATTAATTGTCTTGAAATAAATCTGATAAGGTAAAGCGTAGGAGCACTTGGCACTGGCACTGGTCACCTAGAGGAATAATGTTCCTTTCAGAATACAAGTAGTGATCAAGATAACATAAATACTATAGGAAAGAAAAAGGTAATAGCAAGTTATCACGAAAGGGGGCAACAAATCAAAAAGTGTGAGAAGAACACTGTCAGGGCATACAGCCATGTTTGGGACAGTTACCCAAATAAGAGTTATGTATACAAATGCATGTAGCATATAAAATAAAACTAGTGAGTTAGAAGCACAAATTCAGCTTAAAGGATATGATGTTCTGTAGTAGCAATTACAGAGACCTGATTACAAGCTGGGCAGGACAGGTAGCCAAATATTCCAGTCTACATGATCTTTAGAAAAGACAGGGACATTGCTGGGAAAGGAGGAGGAGTTGCAATATTGATAAAATACACTATTACAGCAATGGAAAGTAGAGATTTCAGTAAGGGTGATCAGGTAGTAGAAACACTGGGTAAAATTAAGGAACAGCAGAGGAGGTAAGACTCGGGTAGTCTACAGACCACCAGACAGTTGTGATGTAATGGGGAAATGTATAAATGCAGAGTTCAGGAAAGCATGTAGCAAAAGCAATGCGGTTTAATGGGAGATTTAATTTTTGAACAATACATTTTAGAACCAGCAAGGGAACAAGCCATACTGGATTTGGTGATGAGTAATGAACCAGAACTAGTTACCAATCTGACAATAAGGGCAACATCTTGCAAATAATGATCATAATATGATTGAATTTGACATTAGATTTGAGAGGGAGAAGGGAGAGTCCCAAACTAAGGTTTCAAATTTAAATAAGGCAAACTTTGATGGGATGAGAAGCATACTGACCACAGTAAATTGGGTTGAAGTGTTAGTAGCTAAATCTGCAGTTGAACAATGAGAAGTATTCAAAAAAGTATGTGATACAATACAGAACAAGTACATACCCCTAAGATGCGAAAGCTCAAATCATGTGGTCAAGCAACCATGGTGGACAAAATAGGTTAGAGACTGTTTCAAGTTAAAAAAAAAGCTTACTCAAATGCAAGAAAAAGTGGGAATGCAGAGACCTGGGAGAACTACAAAACAACAACAACAACAACTTTGACTTATAAAGCGCCCTCCACACCGGACGGCGTTTCAGAGTGCTTCATAATAGCGGATCCTGGGACCGAGCCAGGGGCAGGGGTAGAAAGGTGACCAAAGGCACGGTCAAAGAGAAAAGTCTTTAACTGTGATCTGGAACTGGGAAGAGAGTGGGCGAGGTGAAAGGAGTGAGGAAGAGAGTTCCAGAGCCTTGGAGCATAGTGGCTGAAGGCACGGCCACCGAGGGTGGAGTGGAGGATTTGGGGACATGGAGGAGGCCAGATCCGGTAGAGCGAATGCAGCGGGTGCTGCTTTGGGGAAAGAGGAGATCAGAGAGGGTGAGTGGGGGTGGGGAGATGAGTGAAGGTACTCGAAAACAAGGGTGAGGATCTTGAGTCGATTCTTTCAGGGACAGGGATCCAGTGAAGTCTGGCAAGGGCTGGGGTAATGGGGGAGCGAAACTTGGTGCGGGTGAGTATTTGGGCGGCAGCGTTTTGAATTAGCTGGATTTTGTGAATTGTGAGAGACAGGCAAGGAGGGCAATTGCAGTAGTCCAGCCGAGAGGTGACAAAGGCATGGACCAAGGTTTCAGAGGCTTTTGGGGTGAGGTATTGCCAGAGATGGGCGATCCGTCGGAGGTGGTAGAAGGCGGTGCTGTTGAGGGACCGGATGTGGGGGAGGATGGACAGTTGGGGGTCGAACCTGACGCCTAGGTTGCACATAGGTTCGGAGAGTTTTAGGGGCAGGCCGGGGGCAGGCAGGGGGTGGAGGAGGTGAGAGCTGTGAGAAAGGCAAAAGGCAACAAAGGGATACAAAGAAAGTAATAAAACGAGCAAAAAGGGAGTATGAAAAAAAAACTTGCAAGGGATATTAAAACCAATGGTAAAATCTTTTATAAATATATTTAGAGAAAGAGAATGGTCAAGGGGAATGTGCATCCATTAAAGACAGTTGTAGGTGAGACTATAACGGAAATAAGGAAATGACTGACTTGTAAATAAATACTTTTGCTAGCGTTTTTACAATAGAGGATGAGGAGAAAATACCAGCCTGAAAATAAGTCAAAGAGTTATTCTTAATAAAATTAATATAAACTTAAAAAAATAGGGGTGTGTATATTAGGGTGGGATAGAGAAACCAGGAAACTACAGACCTGTCATGTTAATGTCAGTTGTAGGGAAAATACTGGAATCCATCATCAGGGACAGAGTCACTGAACCCTTGGACGGGTATGTGGTTGTCAAAGAGAGTTGGCATGGGTTTGTGAAGGGTAGGTCATGTCTGACTAATCTAGTTGTTTGAGGGGGTCACTAAAGTGGTGGATAAGAGAGTGTCTATGGAAATTGTTTATATAAACTTCAGAAGACATTTAATAGGGTTCCACACAAATGATTATCAGCGAAAATGAAAGTGCTCTGAGTCAAAATCAGTGATTGGTTAAGATCAAAGTGTTTCACTAAGTGTGGGCTGATGTCCAAACCTCTTCATCTGGAGAAGCCTTTGCAGTTAAAATAGCGGGTCTGAGCAAGAGACAAGAAAGTGATCAGGTTAATACTGTCCCTCCTGCCTCAGTCCACCAGAGACTTTACTCATTGCCATATCAGGTAAACACGGTCTACATATCAAACCATTTCCAATTTTCTGTTCAGTGTCTTTGTATCCATAGGCACACCTTATTAATTATTGCATGAAGTATGTTAAATTTAGTGAAAATAGTACATCATAAACATATATCATCAACGTAAACATATGTCATAAACAGTACATCAGTATCAAGTAGTTTAAGCAAGATAAGAGTATATTAGGCACATCAACAGAACAATGTGAAACATAAGACTATAGACTAAACTTGTTAGAGATCTCATCAGACCCCTATTTTACTAATGGAAACACTATTAAAATACCTTTATCTGACTCAATTAATCCATAGTGAAAGAATTTAAAGACGATGCACAGTGAACAAATTAGAAAGACAGATTGAAGCAGCCAGTGTGAATGGATAATGAGGCTAGAATGGGTACTTTGCACAAGAGTGTAAATAATGTAGGACTAGATGGAAAACACAAGAGGTTAAAACAGTACCATACGTATCTGCAGGCACACCTGACTGTTGAAATATTGAGCCTTAATGCACTGGAGAATACAATGAACAGTTGGTTTAAATTAAATAGAGCACACAGCATGATCTTCATCCAATGCCTTTCTGCTTTCATTTCCAATTTTCAGCTGCAGATTGGTTTGAAAACAATTGAGCCATGATTGTGTAATCAAAGCCCAGCACAGTATTTTCAATTGTCTGATCCCTATATTTTGGAAGAGAGGAAAATATAAAATAAGAAATTCTTTGCAAAGAGAAAAATAATAGAAAATGCCCTGAGGTGTATAGCAATGTTTGAAAGATCAAACACAAACAGATAATTAGTGAAAGACTAGAAGTAAATAATTAAAAAAGACAGAAGAGAACAAAACCAATGCATGGCTCAGACAGAATACATTTATTTTATCAAACCAGTGAATCCTCATTATAATATGATGTTTGTGAACAACCAAATTCCTTGAGGTAACATTGGTAACACAAATAAGCATAGATCTTCTCACTCATGCTTCCTACATCCTAAAGAAATTTAAATAAGACGCATTATTACTATTATCAGAATTCTGGTTGGTGTGCATGAATAGTTTTTCATGCACATGAATAGATTCATTTCCCTTTCGCTTCAATGTGGTGGGGACTTGTTACAATAGAAGTTGGATAGAACTGCAAATTCCATTTTGTTTATGTTTATTTACTCCCATTGGCAAACTAAGAACAGGTGAAGTAACAGAGAGAGTGGATGAAGGTAGTGCAGTTGATAATAATTGACTGTGTAAATGTGGGCGACACGCGGCAGCCAATTGCACACAGTAGTGTCCCACAAACAGTCATGGATTGAAGTGACCAATTTATTGTTGTTTTTTGTGGGACTATTATCTGGCATGTAGAATAAGGAAACTTGCCCAAGGTTTTGCTCTGCCTGAAATCAAACCCAGGTCTCTCACTTGCAAGGTGAGTGCTCTAACCACTGAGCTACAGGACTCCACAATGTAGCTTATATGGGTTTTCAAATGGCATTTGATAAAGTGACACTTAAGAGATTTGGAAGCAAAATAGAAGCCCACAGTATTAAAGGGACAGTGGCAGCATGGATACCGAACTGGCTGGGGGACAGAACACAGAGAGTGGTGAACGGCGTTTTTTCTGATTGGAGGGAAGTGTGCAGTTGTGTCCCTGAGGGATCGGTATTGGGACTACTGCTGTTTTTGATCTATATAAATGACCAGGACTTGGGTATGGGGAGTACAATTTCCAATTTTCAGATATGAAGCTAGGAAATGTAGTAAGCAGTGAGGAGGATAGTAGCTGACTTAAAGAGGACGTAGACAGACTAGTAAAATGCAAAGTGATGCATTTTAGAAGGAAGAACTAGGAGAGGCAATATAAACTAGATGGTAGAATCTTAAAGGGTGTGAAGGATCAAAGAGACTAGGGTGTTAATATAAATAAATCTTTCAAGGTAGCAGGATAAAGCTGTTAAAAAAAATACAGGTTACTAGGCTTTATAAATAGGGCATACAAGACAAAAGTTAGGAAGTTATGATGAATGTTTATAAAACACTGGTTAGGCCTCAGCTGGAATACTGTGTTCAGTTCTGGGCTATACACTTTAGGAAGGATGAAAATACATTAGAAAAGGTGTAAAGGAGATTTACCAGGATGGTATCAGGATTGAGGAACTTCAGTTATCAAGATAGACTAGAGAAGCTAGGATTATTCTCCTTGTAGTAGAGAAGGTTAAGAGGGGATTTAATAGGAGTTTTCAAAATTATGAGGAGATTTGATGGAGTGAACAAGGAGAGTGGTGAGTGAGTTGGTAGCCCAAGACATCGATTTAAAATAGATGTTGGAAGAAACAGGGGGAGGTGAGCATAAATGTTTTCATGCAGCGAGTTGTTCGAATCTGGAATTCATTACTTGAAAGGGTGTTGGAAGCTGATCGATAATAACTTTTAAGAGAGAAATAGATAATTATATGGGGAGGAAAAGTTAGCAGGGTTACGGGGTGAGAACGGGGCAATGAGATTGATTTGGACAGATCTTTTCAAAAAGCTGGCCAAATGCCTCCTTCTGTGCTGTAGAATTCCATGATTCTGTGTTTCCATGAGATAGAAATCTACTTTTGTGCCATCCCAGCTCAGTTGGTGGCACTCTCACCTCTGAGTCAGAAGGCTGTGGGTTCAAGCCCCACATTGAGACTTGGAACTCATTTAGTATAAACTGACACTCCAATTCAATGCTGAGGTTGTGGTCTATTTTTGGTGGTGCTGTCCTGGAGTTATTAAAGCTAGGTCCCATCTGCCTGTTCAGGTTAATGTTGAATACAGCTTGGCAGTATTTGAGAAGAGAAGGGAGTATCTCTCGGTGTCCTACCAAACAACCTCCCAAATAAAATGAGTCATTCATTTCATGACTGTTTGTGGGAAACTGGTGCACTCAAATTGCCTGGCATTTTCTCCCACAAAACACACAGTCAAGCTTCATAGGATATACTATAAAGTGAACATGAATGTGATACGTAGCATTATGTGATACATATAGCCAAAATATTAATGTTAATTTCATAGGATATTCAATAATGTGCTTTAGGATATCATCCATACATGAAAGGCACAGTACGAGGCCCTCCTGATCGGCTCAAGCCAGCGCCTCCGCACATAGGGCGCTGCCAGCCTCAACATCCAAGGCTGCACTCTCTACCTCATGAAGCCAATCAGGAACCTCGGCATCATGTTTGATCAAAAACTTTCCTTCCTCCCCCACATCCGTGCCTTGACCGGCACCACTTATTTCCATCTGCGCAACATTGCCAGGCTCCGCAACTATCTTACCCCCCGCGCTGCCGAAACACTCGTGCACGCATACATCACCTCGAGGCTGGACTACGGAAACTCTCTCCTCGTCGGCCTCCCCAGTTCCTCCATTCACAGGCTGCAGGTCATCCAAAACTCTGCAGCCCGTGTATTATCCCGCACCCGCCTCCGCGACCATATAACCCCCACCCTCGCCCGTCTCCATTGGCTCCCCATTCTCCAGAGGATCGAGTTCAAGATCCTCATCCTCACCTTCAAGGCCTTACATGGCCTTGCCCTGCCCTATTTAACCAATCTACTTTCCCCCTACAAGTCCACCCGGACCCTCCGTTCAACAGGACTTGGCCTGTTCCAAGACCCCCGCCCAAACCGCCCCACCATCGGAGGCCGGGACTTCAGTTTCTCCGCTCCCACCCTATGGAATGCCATCCCTCAATCCCTCCATCTCGTTTCTTCCCTTTCCTCCTTCAAGGCCGGTTTGAAGACTTTCCTCTTCGACCGTGCCTTTGGTTCCACCCCGATCTCCCCTTCATGTTTCACCCCTTCCCAAACACTCCCCTCTCAGCTCGGGTCATACGCCTCCTGTACAGCGCCTTGGGACGTCCTCCCGACGTGAAAGGCGCTCTATAAATGTAATTTGTTGTTGTTGTAGTTGTTACCAAATGTAAGGATTATTATTATTATTTTTCTGCACAGCAATGCAGTCTAGTTGTCTGTTTTGATGAAACAGGACTCACCTCCCAATTAATGTACTGCATACCATCTGTCTCACCTGTTTTATGAACAGGAGTACTGAAGTAGCTGTTATAAAGCTGCTTCTCACAATTCCCAAGGTCCAGTAAACTAAGCATGTTTAAATTTGTCCCACGAGGGGAATGGGGAAACTGTGGAAATTCAACAGACTGCTTGCTTAGCATTTGTACTTGGATCACCTAGTCAAGCCTTTGCTGTAATTTTCCTTCCCTCTATTTGGCAAGTTGATGGGGTTCAGATCAAGAACTGAGAGGAGCAGGACTCAAATCATTTATTCAATGGCACTAGGCTGCCTTTGTAATGATCTTCAGGTATAATTTGGCAGTAAATTCATTGTTCTATTGATTTCATAGCTATTTGTGGGATACTGCTTTGTGTTGGCTGTTTGTAGTACATGGCTGTGTGCAATTTGGTTGCTGTGTTTGCCTACCAAATGTTTTTCCCTATGTATCACTACATTTTACAGTTGATCTAGTGAAGCACTTTAATAAATCCTCCCAACCTGAAAACTATTATATCATGTGCAAGCATTACTCATTTTGTTACTCATATGTTATAATTGGAGAACAGTTTGGAATGGATATCTCTATGTTCAATATTTTAATCTTCCTCTCTTTGGGTTTTTCTATTTCAACACAATGTCCCCATAGTGAACCACAGATGGGGCCACCTGCTTCCAAGTCTTTGTCAATGCTTAAATCCATACCTTACCATTACAATGCAATCTCATTCCAATGCATTACATCACCTGACATTCTGAATCAGGATTTATATCATGCTTGTATTGAAGATTGATTGCATATGCCTGTGTGAGATATCTTATTTTATCATTGATAGCTTATGCTTGGATTAAGAGATGCATTGTTGGTTGGTTATGTATCACATTGTTGTGAGCACGATTGATTCACCTGATCAAGAATCAGCCGAGCTTTGTTCATAGGCAGTCCTGAAATCTGGCAAAGCAATGAGAATTTTGTTTGAAGTCATCTTAGTTATGTACCTGATACATGCATGTTTGCTAAGGAATATAATGAGCTAAATTGTAAAATTTATTCATCATAAAACTTATAAAACATTATCTGCATAAATACATAGGTGACACGGCGCACAATTCAATGCTTTACATCAGTGATATAATTTAGTTTTTCCTTAGATCAGAGTACTGTATAAGCTTGCCAATCATGTACAGTAATTGTATTTAGACAGGATGCTAATTAAATTGAAGAGCCTGAAAAATTTAATTTGCAATGTAAAGGACTCTTTGCCTGTCCTTTCAGTCATCATTCCCCTCCCCATTCCACGTGGCTTCAAGACCCACTCAGGTGCCCAGCCCAGGTATCGAACTCAGGTTTGCAAGCCATGTGCTTGATATTCATAAGCATGGTGATGGTTTCTGCATGTGTCCGACACCCAGCTGACCCAAAAAAATACAGACATACCTGCTAACTCAATGAGTTTTTCATAAAGACAACCCGGTTTTAGAAACATCGAGGGGTCTACGGGGATATCTCAACAGTGTGGGACAGAAATGGTGCTAGGTCTTACAAATGAGGCTCTGTTGATGCCCGTGGCTAAACTAATTAGCGTCAAGTTGGGGGCATCATGTGGTCTGGTGGGTGTTTGAAAACATGGGGATTATTTTTAGGACTCAGAATTGTGGGATATTTTTTAGAATTTTAAATTCTGGATAGCTGAGGGTTTCCTGAACTTCAACTGACATCCCAAACTATGCTTTTTGCAGAATGAACATTTCAAGAGCAACAGGTGGCGAAAAGTATTTCACGGATCATATTCTAGCAAAGATCCATTTGAAAAATATAATCACATGGTTTGGGGGTATATTTCATAAAATAATTCTGTAACATTTGTAATTTAATTATTACTGTATTAAGCTTTTAGTCACCAAAAAATACTTGAAATGTATGCTACAGATAATCTGCTTTTTATTTCTGAAAGGTATCAGCGCCTTGGGACGTCCTCCCGACGTGAAAGGCGCTCTATAAATGTAATTTGTTGTTGTTGTTGTTGTATTTTAAAGGGGGACACTATACCAAATGTAAAGTTTATTATTATTTTATGTTTCCTTTGTAGCACTAGTGTCCTCCAGAGGAAGAATCCCTCCGTTTCGCCTCTTCCCTTTCCTCTTTCAAGGCCGATTTGAAGACTTTCCTCTTCGATCGTGCCTTTTGTTTCACCCCGAACTCTTTTACCTCCCCTTCGTGTTTCACCCCTTCCCAAACACTCCCCTCCCAGCTCGGGTCACACGCCTCTTGTTTAGCGCCTTGGGACGTCCTCCCGACGTGAAAGGCGCTATATAAATGTAAATTGTTGTTGTTGTTGTTGTATTAAATAAATTATTCTTTGCCAGAATAGGGGCATTAGTGCCAGCATTTGGTGCTTGAGCCACCACTGCGGTATCTCCCTCAGCGCATTCAGCTAATTAGAGGTCTTGTGCCTCATGTTTTGGAAACATTGTTTTTCAATTAAAGTCCTCATTATGTGTACTACATCTTTCTTAATGACCTGGGAACACAAGAGACAACTCAACAATCTCCCACTGCTTCCTAAAGTTGCTTTCATCTCATTATGATTCCGATTCCATCACAGCCAGATCAGACCACAACTGTTATTTCGCAGATGTCTTTGGGATGTTCTTATAAGAACATGCTCTGATGTATCAGAGTATCTGAGTTTACAAAAAAGAGCATAGATTATATAATGGTATGACTTGAGCACATAAAGTAAGGCAACATTGATAAAGTTGGCGCTCTGCTTGTTCTTTCAGTTTTAGATGCAGTAATCCCATTGAGATGCGATGTGGAATGACAAGCGAGTTTAGTATATTGTACACCTGTCGATTTGGAGAAGTCAGTGTTAGTAAGCAACCAATTATATAAAGAGGTGAAGCGCATCCTAAGCTACAAATGCAATGCAGGTGCAAAATGATGCATAGAAGGAGCATTTTCCATGTTCACTAATAAAACACACAGTCACTCTACTATTCAGTGTAGCCAGTGAAATGTTTTGGGACATGAATTTAAAGGCATCACACCAAAGTGTAAGCTCCAGCTGCCAATGCTCTTCATGCATTGTTACCAGTGATGCAGTATGAGCACGCTGCTCCCGCCACATAAGAATTATGCAAATTATTATTGCTAAGTGTTGCCAGCATGAAACATACACATTATTTATAATTATTTTAATTATTTGTAATTATTTTGTAGATCGGTGAAATCTTGTTTCGTTGACTGCTGTAATTATTTTGTATTGCTACGTACTTTGCCTGTAATGGAAATTATTGAACACTTGAAGTGTTATATGTTTACGTGAAATTTTGTTAATAATTATACTTTGTAACTTTGCTAGGAATGAATGGTGTCTGCTTTATCAGTGTATAATGACATTGATCTGTCTCATACTATTATGTGGATTAATAATAATAATCCACATAATAGTATGAGACAGATCATAATAATAATAATCCTTGCATTTGATATAGCGCTTTTCATATCTGATGTTTCAAAGTGCTTCACAGAATATTCTGTAAAGTGAATTGACTGTACATTTGTGGGTGAAATGTGGCAATGAATTGCTCACAGCAGTGTCCCACAAACAATCGCTGATTGAAATGACCAATTTATTATTGCTTTCTTTGAGGGATTATTATTAAGCGTGTGGAGTAAGGAAACTTGCCCAAGGTTTTGCCCTGCCTAGAACTGAACCCAGGACGTCTTGTCTTGTTCGCAGATCGCAAAAAGCGCGCAAGAGAGAGAGACAGAGAGGAAAAAAGTACAAGATAAAAAGAACAACACAGCGAAGGCGAGAGCGAGTTTTGCCTCTCGAACAGGAAACGGGGAGAGAGAGAGAGAGAGAGAGAGAGAGAGCTTGGGTGAGAAGTAGAACAAAGCAATAGTATTAGTGAACAATAAGGCCTTAGGTTATAAATTGGAGGAAATTGAGGGCAGAGCTGCCTTTTCTTGTGTTTCAAAGTGCTTCACAAAATATGAAAGTCCATGTTTTTCCCAATGAAGATCAGAATGCGCTCATGGGTACAAGTAATGGGTGCGCTGTCCGGCGTGGAGGGCACTATATAAATCAAAGTTGTTGTTGTTGTTGTTGTTAATGTTTTAATGAAATTATTTTGTTGGTTGAAAGTAACATCGAAGAAATAATATTTGGATGGATGGTTAGAATTGAAGGAAGGCTCATTGTATTATCTGCAACAAATGGTTGCTCTTCAGATCAGATCGAGGCAAGCAGAATAATAAGAAGCTAGCAAATAAAGAATACAAGATGGAAATAAACCAAAAGAAACAGTAAAGATTAAGTCGAAGTACCTCCTGTAACTACTAATTTTGTTTTCCGATTGGTAACCATACCAATGCATGTATCATGCGCATTGCTATATAACGGTTTCTTAAACACAATATTCTGTCTCTGTTAGCTTGATTATCTTGGTGGCTGAATAATTATAAAATAATGAAGATTCAACACCAAAACTGAGCAAGACATCTTTTCTGCCTATGTTTGTACTTTGATCTAAATACTTTTCTCTGGCTCTGTCCATTTATTTTCCTTCTCTGATCTTGGGAGAAAATTGAATTGTCATTTGAATATCTCTAAAAATGACTTTTTCTACTACAGGTTATTACTTTTGAGATGCTTGCATTCAGCACCTCAGTCATCTTAAAATAGTGTGATTTTGCGATAATTATTCCAGAGTGCTTGCGATATCCTCAAATTACACAGCATGTCTATAACTGCTATGATGGGTTTTCACATATAATTGTGCTATGTTATTACATTCTATGAAAATATAATCCTCAATTACATTTAAAATCAGTCCACCTCCAGTTGGTACCTATTTGGCTTCTTCTTCTTAAAGGCTTCTTTGTTTGATTGTGCTTCCCTTTTTGTAATTAAAAAACAAAATGTCTGCATTTTACCACATGCATGCTTACCCTATCTACTGTGTTCTGAGTACAGGTACCCCTCCCCAACTGAGAGGGATACGTTCCTGTAAACCTTTGTGGTTGGTAAAATCGCGTTTGGAAAACGCAGGGCCCTATGCCAAACATGGGAATACGGGGAGTAAGTTCGCGTTTAGTAAAACTAAACACCAAAAAAAGCATACAGTTATAACATACCTGGGGACAGGGGGAGTAAGTTTGGGCGCATTGGCTGCCAGGATCTTCAGCAATCAGACAGTCAGGCCGTCTGACTTACAGAGAGAGAGAGAGAGAGAGAGAGAGAAACGGAGGGTGTGGGGGGAGGTAGCACGGAGGGCTGGGTTGGGGGGGAGGTAAGTTACCCTACCCACTGTGTTCTGTATATTAACATGTAACAATCATGCTCAGGGACCTTAAAGAAAAGAGGTTATGAATGATGACATTTGGGGTCTTATTTTGTGATGTTATCTATGTGTTCTTATTTTGTGCACTTGTTTAATGGTTGAAGCCATCCAGTGTTTATTGCAAAAATTATAATAATCTATAATAATCCTGGCAGTTGATGTAGCAACTTATCCCATTGTCGAAATGTCTGAAGAAGCTTCGCAGGATTTACTTTACAATATATATGCATTTTGCAACAAACCAACGACTGTTATTTGCACACGTCTCACAAACATGCACACTTACTAGCTGCATAACATTCCGCATGCACAATGTAGATTTGTGATTAAATTAGATTTTCTACGACTTGTAATGTTTGCCTGCAAGTTGGTCGTCATGTAAGTCAGAATTCATGTAAGTCATATTAAATATTATGATCCCTACTGATGCAACTTTGTTTTGTAGCACTTTCATCACATTCATTACATTACATTACTTGAAAGTCGTTGCCTCCCAGCTTCGCTCCTTTCTCTCATCCCCCTCCACTAGCCCCTCCAATTGGGCTTCCACATTGCCCACAGCACGGAAAATACTCCAGTCAAGGTCACAAATAATATCCTGACAATCTGTGACCAGAACTGCATCTGCTTCCTCGTCCTCCTCGACCTATCTGCTGCCTTCGACACCGTGTACCACTCAATCCTCCTCCACTGCCTCTCCTCCCACCTCAACCGTCAAGGTTAGGTCCTTGACTGGTTCCAGTCCTATCTTTCCCACTGCCTCCACTTTGTGTCTGCCAACGGCTTTTCCTCCAGCCCCCGCACCAACTTGTGCGGCATTCCTCAGGAATATGTCCTTGCTCCCCTCCTCTTCACCCTCTACATGCTCCTCCTCGGTGACATCTGCGAACATGGGGTAACATGTATGCAAGTGACATCCAACTCTACCTTTCCACTTCCAGCCTCAACTCCAGGACTACCAGTGTCCTGACTGACTGCCTGTCTGACATTGAGTCCTGGACGAGAGACAACTTTCTCCAGTTGAATGTCTGCAAGACTGAGGCCATCCTGATTGGCTCACATCAGCACCTCCGCACCTCAGCATCGGCTTCCAAGGCTGCACTCTCCAGCTCTCAAAGCCTATCAGCAACCTGGATGTCTTGATTGACCCTGAACTGTCCTTCCTCCCCCACATCCTCACCATGACCAATACTGCCTTCCACCACCTTCGCAACATCGTCGGACTCCGCCACTGGCTCACCCCTCAGGCTGCCGAAACCCTAGTCCACACATTCATCACATCAAGGCTCGACTATGGAAACTCCTTTTTGGTGGCCTTCCCGGCTCTTCCCTTCACAAGCTGCAGATCATCCAGAGCTCTGCAGCTCGTGTCCTCTCCTGCACCAAGCTCTGCGACCACATCACTCCCACCCCCGCCAAGCTCCATAGGCTTGGCAGGGGTGAATTCGATCCACCAGAGGATCGAATTCAAGATCCTCATGCTTACTTTCAAAGCCATTCATGGCATTGCCCCCTCCTATCTCTGTGACCTGCTGTCCCCCTATGAAGCTGCCCACCCCTTCCATTCAGCGAGGTATGCTAATGTCCGCTGCATAACCCTACCATTGGTGGACGGGCTTTCAGCCTCTCTGGCCCCACACTCTGGAACTCCATCCCACAATTCCTTCACCTCGCTTGCACCCTTGCCTCCTTCAAGGCAGGACTCAAGACCCTCCTCTTCGTTCATGCCTTCTGCCCACCCTCCCAATTCTCTTCATCGTCTCCTAACTCTCTCCCGCCCTTCCCCCTTACCCCGTGCTTCTCTCTTGCTCGAGTCCCAACCTGACTGTTCAGTGCCTTGGGACGCCCTCCTAATGTGAAAGACACTCTATAAATGTTATTTTGTTGTTGTACATCTTTATAGAGGAAATTTATTATTTTTCTTCCATCATATCTGTAGGAAAATTGAAAAGTTCATGAGATATTGTGTCCTTCAGCTGTACAAATCAGCTGTGATTTCAGAAATGACCTTGGATTGACTAATGTCCACACTTCCGCTGCAGTAGCTTGGAAGATGAAAGTTACAGTCACCTTCACTGGCCCAGTCCCCAATGTAATTTGTTTGAGCACGACATTCCAAATCCTCTTTTAACTCATCACATCAGTCATATAGCATTTACTTATTAAATATAAATCTCTGAAAACAGCATGTATCAGACTAATCACTAAAACAATGTGACATCTATAAATTCTGATGGATGCATCTCATTCTATAGTTCTGACATGTTCATAACATCAAGTCTTCAATTGATTTAGATTGGCAAAAGGACACAAGGGGCAGCTGTTTGATACACTGCACAATTGTTTGTTGTTCTGGAATTGAGCATCAGCTCCGGAAAGTCATCAAAGGAGGGGGAACCAAACTCAGAGTCCCGCTCACTCGCTCCCTCCCTCACCCCATTCAAGGTCCATCTCAAAAACTATGATCGTGCTTTCAGTCACCTTTCTTCTCCTCACCACCGGCAGCTCCCAGCTTGAATGCCCAGTCAGGGCCTTAGAATATCCTCCTGACCTGAAAGGCACTATACAAATGTAAGTTTACTGTTATTATTGTTGGACAGTGTGGTGGATATTTATGAGGAATGAGATCAGATGGGCTAAAGGGTCTTCTTCATCCAAGCCAAACTTGTGATCTTGTGATTGCATTTTAAGCACTGCACTAGTGGCTATTCTGTGCATTATAGTCCATATATTGGAGTATTATAATTGAATCCATACTCCCTACATATCGGTCTTGCTTAACCCCCAGCCACTCCAATGGCCGTTGCCTATGCTCAGCCAGTTCTGGCCTCCTGCTTGTCCCTCATCCCCGTTGTTCTGGTGGCTGTGCCTTCAACCACTATATCCCCAAACTCTGGAACCCTCTCTCCTCAATGCCTCTTCCATGCCCCCTTCCTCCCCACATTCAAATACCGCCTAAAGACTTTTCTTTTTGATCATGCTTATGGTCACTCCCTTACTCCCTCTCCCCCTGGCTTGGGGTCAGACTCCACCACTAGCAAGTGGTCCAGGTTCCCACCCCAAGTGAACAGTGCCTTATAAAAGCAAGTTGTTGTTGTTGTATTTGAGTAGATTCATTGTGAAAACAGGAATGATAGTTCATAAGATTGGTTTACTTCCTAAAAAATGTATCTGGGTTTCGTTTGCAATCCCATTAAAAAATTTATATACTGTACCTCCATAAGATCCCCTCTGAATCCTCTTCTCTCAACACTAAAGAGCCCTAACTTATTTAATCGTTTCTCATAGCTGATATCTCTAACATTACAGAACATTTTCATTGCTCTCCTCTGTACTGCCTTTCATCTTGGGCAGCCAGTCCCTTTGTGTTGTGGTAACCAGAACTGTATGCAGTATTCAATGTAGGGTGTCAAGAACACCACAAACCTGAGAATGACATCTGGGGATTTAAACTCAATTGATTTAGCAGTATAGTCCTGTTTCCCTTGTTTATCGCTACCTTCAGTGCTTTGACATAGTGAGACTAACAATAAACACGGCAAAAGAGAAATTACCTAACGCCAGAGCCACTCCAAGGAACATTTAGGAAATATTATTCCAAAGTCATAGGAGAAAAATGCAAAGCATTTCATAATCAATTCAATGTGACAATTATCCCACAGCACAGAATAAATTATTGACTCCATCTTTTATAGTTTAATTATCATTAAATCAAACATTTGCAACATACTGCATATTTTACCTCTTAGAAAAGGGCATTCACCTTATCAAGTTTGTATTGGTGTTTTTCTCCACATGAGGAGAAACCTGGTGTAATCCTCCTCTCCTGCTAGTTGTCCCATACCTCCTCATTTTTGCCCATTTTGGCAAACACACAATTGCAATTTAGAATATATTCTATGAAGTCCTGTGGCATGTCATCCCAATATGAAAAGCGCTGTAGCAAATGTAAGGATTACTATATTTTTGTCAAGCATTGAGGTTAAAGTATAAGCATTTTTAATGTAGATTTCCTGTTTAGGTGCTAATTGAACTGATGAAGGATTTTTGAACAAAATAGCTGGAAAAGTTTCAGATATAATAATAATAATCTTTATTTGATACAGCAATCATGTCTTCAAGGGGTCTCAAAGAGCTTCACAGAATATTACTGTAAAGTGTAGTGAACGTGGGCGAAGTGCGGCAGCCAATTGCACACAGTAGTGTCCCAGAAACTGTTGCATATTGAGTGACCAATTATTTTTAAGGGATTATTACCCACAGAAAGTGATCCACCAATCGACTAACAATGCATTCCTACTTATTGATAGGTAAACAGGAAAAATACCAGAATTTACATGCTCCAAAACCCATGCATCCTTTGTGCTGACTATTTCTATCTGAAACTCATTAAAATAGATCCAACCCTTTGCCCATTCAAGACTGTTCCCTCAATTGCTTTCCTTCTTCAATCTATGCCCGTTCAGAATTTCAATTGCTGGAAAAGCATAAAGATTCTCTATGAATTAATTTCCCAATTTCCCATCAGAGCAGTGTGTCATTGTTAGCTTCTACAATATTATTGACAAATGAAGAAATTTATGGCCAAGGCCAGGGCACTTGGGGACAACAAGAAAGGTTTCCCAGCAACTAGATTGAAGTCAGATAAACTTGGAATATTCATTAAACTATTTACTCCACTTAACAAACTGTTCACATTTTGGTTTTCTAAAATGATTAGAATTTAATAACTGTTGTTATCTCATATTTAATAATAATCATTGTTTTAATTTGGCATTAATCCCATGTGACCCACTTAATAGCAGGAATTTAATAGTGCTTCGTGTTAGTATTGTATAATAATAATAATAATTATTATTAGTATTGTTTAGGTGGTTAAAGCAGATATATCAAAGGAACGATCGTGTTCATGTTAATTTAACATGGACAACCAGAGTTATAACAACCTAATTCTATAAGAAAACTGGTTAGTGCAATACTTGTTCCTTCCTTATTAGGACTAGCCTAGACTAATGGATGAAAGCCCTCTGTCTCTCTCTCTCTGTGTTTGATGTGCCGATCTGTGCTGTAGTCCTCATGGTGCGGGCGTGTTTTGTGCAGTTCACACCTGTCCAGGTCACCTGTTGCAGACCACAAATAGGTTAGGTTTCCGGCCCAAAGCACCCATCTAAAACTGCATCACATAGCTCCTCTGAAAGCTGCTCTTTGCCAATGGAGGTGACATTTCTGCACAAGCCTGCAAGATGTGATAGAAGCTTCATTGCATAAATACATTGTAAGCTTCACTGGTGAAGCTGGCAAATATGATTTAATCTAGATAAGCACAAACCTGTCACTTATTAAATATAGGAGTCAATTTCACTGGATCATTATGCAAATTAAGTTATTCATTTCCCACACAGGGATTGACTGTTAAACGCAGTCGATTAATCCTGCAAGATTACTTACAATTGTCAGCTTTTCTATACTAATAAATATTATTACTTCTGAATCTGCTGATGGTGGGATGGTCTGAAGGATACGGAGCAGGCCTGCATAGTGGAGAGAGTGGACAGATTGATAAGGAGTCAGCAGGTCACAGAGCTAAGGAATAGCAAGTCTGTGGTAGTCTTTGAAGGCAAGAAGGAGGATTTTGAACTCTCTCCTCTGGGGAATGGAGAGCCAGTGGAGCCGGTTCAGGGTGGAGGTGATGGGGTCACGGAGCCTGGTGCAGGTAAAAATATGAGCTGCAAAGATCTGGATAATCTGCAGCTTGTGGAGAGAGGAGTTGGCATGGTTGACGAGTGTTGAGTTGGCAAAGTCAAGCCTGAATGTAATAAATGCACAGATGAGGATTTCGGTGGCATCAGGGGAGACAGTGACAGAATGGGGCGATGTTGCTGAGGTGGCGAAATGCAGAGCGGGTCACGGCATGGATGTGTCATGACCGGAAACATCCAAACGTAATATAAATTCCATATTAAACGTATTTTAGATCTATTTCCTACTGTGTGGGTGTGTTTACTTGGTGTATGTGTGGCTGAGTGTGTGTGCGTTTACTGTGCATGGCTAACTGTGTGTGCGTGTTTACTGGAGTGTGTGTGTGTGTGTGCGTAATAAATTGATCATTTCAATCCACAACGGTTTGTGGGATACTGCTGCGTAGTGTCCGGCGATATATCGGTTGTATCAATATAATTTTTCATATCGATATGCTGATATTGGAATTAAAAATATATCGATATATCAAAAAATTTGGTATCAAAAAAATATATCGGTATATCGTAAATATCGGTATATCGTGTCCAGCAATATATCGCTATATTGGTTATATCGGTACAATGCAAACTTTTCCAACTTACCTTGTCGGCGGCATTGAAAACCTACTGCGCCTAGAGCATGGAATGCGCGCGCATATCGGAATGCGCGCGCACCTCCGAATGAGCACGCATGCATAGTATAAAAAACCTGGAAATATCGATATATCAGTATATATCGAAATGAGCCCACCGATATATCGATATCGGAAAATTTCCATATCGACGGACGCCAATGCTGCACACAATTGGCTGCTGCGTTTTGCCCACATCTACACACAACACAGTCAATTCATTTTACAGTATATTTTCTGAAGTGATTTGAGACGTCTAGAAGATGTGAAAAGCGCTATATCAATTGCAAGGATTATCATAAAAATCTAATTCTTATTACAGCACAAGCCCATTTATCCATGACTCGATGAACCGGCACTTCCGTATAACCTGCACGCCAAAAAAAGTCCCCATTCGATAAACCGGAATTTATCCAAAACAATAGCAATGGAGCATTTGTAAATGCATAAATAATAACATAATAACAGAATATTGTATTGGTACTTATTGTTGAAACTACTCTCTTGCACTTCTCGCCTTTGCTGGTAGATGCTGCACTTGAAGCCATGAGGTTTATAGTCCAGTGATTCTTTTTAAAATGGAGTACGCCAAGCGGGTGAAAAAAATGGAGCGCGACTTTAAAGCCATACTAGCAGGTGCCGGATAAATGGGCTTTTACTGTATTATTATTCCTCATCTCTTATAACATTGCTCAACGTGATCTGTCATTAAGCAGTTTGGATGGGGAGAAGGTTCAAGATAATTCTTCCCCACATCTGCTCTATGATCCAGGAGCAGGCGGATGACATTCTTGCAAAGTGAAAGAAACTTTGAAACTTTTCACATCACACCCCATTCTTTTACCCACCACCTTTACTCAGCTGTCACAGGTCTCCTGCATGTCCCTTGACCACAATTGGCTCCAAACGTCTGAACCGTCCTACCTCAATCTGCCCCAGTTTTGTCCATCTTTAAATTCATACCTCAAGATTTTCTTCTTCGATCAAGCCTCAAATTACCTCTAATCCCTTTCTGGTAGAGCATCAAGCCATGCCACTTTGAGACGCTACCCATGTTAAGGGCATTGTATGAATATATGTTGTTATTAAAAACAAAACTCACAAGTTTGTAAGGCAGCCTAACCTATTGTTGGACACAGTGATAAACTGACAGATGTGGACAGGTAATTGTACAACAACAAGAACAACTTTGATTTATATAGCGCCCTCCAGGCCGGACGGCGTCTCAGAGTGCTTCACAATAGCGGATCCCGGGACCAAACCAGGGACAGGAGTAGAAAAGTGACCAAAGGCATGGTTGAAGAGAAAGGTCTTTAGCTGTGACCTGAAACTGGGAAGAGAGGGGACAAGGCGAAGGGAGTGAGGAAGGGAGTTCCAGAGCCTTGGGGCATAGTGGCTGAAGGCACGGCTGCCGAGGGTGGAGCGGAGGATTCGGGGGACATAGAGGAGGCCAGACCCCGTGGAGCGAAAGCAGCGGAAGCTGGTTTGGGGAGAGAGGAGATCAGAGAGATAGGGGGGTGCAGAGGAGTGAAGGGACTTGAAAACAAGAGTGAAGATTTTGAAGTCGATCCTCTCAGGGACAGGGAGCCAGTGAAGTCTGGCAAGGGCTGGGGTAATGGGGGAGCGAAGCTTGATGCGGCTGAGTATGCGGGCGGCAGAGTTTTGAATTAGCTGGATATTGTGGATTGTGGTGGCGGGGAGACCGGCGAGGAGGGCGTTGTAATAGTCCAGCTGAGAGGTGACAAAGGTTTCAGCAGCTTTTGGGGTGAGGTGTTGCTGGACACGGGCGATCCGTCAGAGGTGTTAGAAGGCAGTGTTGGTGAGGGACCGGATGTGGGGGAGTTGTAACCTTCATGTTGTTTGCCAAAGGCAAGATATGTTGAAAGAACCATCGTCCAATTAGTTGCTTCAGGCACTAACGAGTGACCTGCAACTTCACACTACATAAAAAGAAAATGTAACATTGATTTAGGCTTAGTCTTGACTTCCCATGTACCAAGCAAGTTTTTTGTTTTTCTCAAAAGGAAGCAGACTCAAAGGACTTCTAGCTGCCGTTCCAACTCATTACATGTTTGTTTATTTTCTCAAAGCTTTAAGAACTTTGAATGCTTTCCCAGCTGCATCTTGTTGTCTAAAAATGATTCAAGGCCAAAATTTTGATCTTTCTACACATTCAATGATTTACAAAGTTGATTGTTTCCTCTACTAGATATACAGTACTGCCTGTTTGGATAATCTCTGGGAGAACGTATTGCTTGTACTTTGATGTCCAATTGTGTCAGTTTATCTCTGCGTCCAACAACTGGGACTTTACTGTCATCAGTGAAACTCACCAAAGGGTTAAATAAATATAAACAAAAGATAATAAGGCATTTAATCAATACAATTGATGCAATACAATTTACACATCAGGAGGAGATCTCAAAATGGGATTGGGTGAGTCGGAAGGATTCAGTATAAACAAGCTGTCCCAGTTCATGGGCTTTGCTAGCGAAATATCTTGAAATTAATTTATGCAACATGCACTGTACTGCTACTTTTAAGTTACATTGTTTGAAAGTATTTGGCATTATTGTATATCAGAAAAAAAAAAATTTAAAAACGCTAAAAATGTTCTTAAGACAATGATGTCAAATGGTAATTTGTCATGCCCTCTACCCACACACACAACAAACACCACCATTGGAATAGAAACTCCATAGAAACAGCACAAGGCTTTGAAAAGTTCTGATCTCCTGCCAACCACAGTGACGACAGACACAATTTTACCGAGGTATGTAGCAGTCTTAATGAAAAATGAGTCAGACTGAAAGTGAGCGAGGAATAGGTACATAATGGGATTTTGTTATTTAATGCACCATTAAAATGTAGTTATAGTTGCACGCACAGTTGACTAATGGTCAATTAACTAAATAATCTCTGCACCACAGCTGACCTGAAATGCCTTATGGTATTATCAAATGAAATATGGCCCCATCCCTCCACTATCAATCCTCACCACATTTGCTTTATTAGGAAAGTGATGCTTGAACATACAGAGAATAGGGAGGCTAATATCACTGTTCTTTAGAAGGTTCTGAGCATTAAGAGGCTGTAAGCATGCTCTTAATGATTCCAATAATTATTGTGTCACACAGGTTCCTGCTCCAAGAGCACCAGGAGCACCCTGCTCTAAAAACTGCACTTAATGTGGGTTGAAGAATTGCTTAAGCAGCATGACCAAATAAAAAAGTGATTGCCATGTAAACTATCTGTAGGAAAACCCCTACAGCTGAGGTCAATACAATTAGACTTCAGCAGTACCCCAACCCAATGCACACTCTGAGATTTCCAAGCCGAGGCTGTTGCCAACCTAATGCTTTCAGAATTAGGTAGGCAAGATGCATCCAATAACAACAACAAAACAGCAACTTTGATTTATATAGCACCCTCCACGCTGGACGGCATCTCAGAGTGCTTCACAATAACGGATCCCGGGACTGAGCCAGGGACAGGGGGAGAAAGGTGGCCAAAGGCGCAGTCGAAGGGAAAGGTCTTTAGCTGAGATCTGAAACTGGGAAGAGAGAGGGAGAGGCAAAAGGAGTGAGGAAGTGAGTTCCAGAACCTCTGTGTATAGTGGCTGAAGGCGCAGCCAGCGATGGTGGAGCGGGGGATTCGGGGGACATGGAGGAGGCCAGACCCGGTGGAGCGAAGACAGCGGGTTTTGGTTTGGGGAGAGAGATCAGAGAGGTAGGGGGGTACAGAGGAGTGGAGGGATTTGAAAACAAGGGTGAGGATCTTGAAATAGATCCTCTCCGGGACAGGGAGCCAGTGAAGTTTGGCAAGGACTGGGGTAATGGGGGAGTGAAGTTTGGCGCGGGTGAGAATGCAGTCAGCAGAGTTTTGAATAAGTTGGATTTGATGGATTGTGGTGGAGGGGAGACCAGCGAGGAAGGCAGGGAGAATGGCATTCAATTCCAACAATTTATCTCTGGAATTTGCATGTTTAAGTGGAATGCATGGAAATCTCAGCTTGATTTGGGCACTCTTAAGCGTGGTGATCAGTTTCTACATGTGTCAGACACTCAGATGACCCAAAACAAAATAGGGGAATGTCTGGACTTCATGACAACTTAATAGTAATAATTGCATTTGATACAGAGCCTAATGATATTATTGAGATGCCTCAAAGCACTTCACAGAATATTTTGGAAAGTGGTTTGATTGTGGATCTTGTGGTTGAAACGTTGTAGCCAAGACTTTGCAAGACATCAGCTCCAACCCCATTACCTCCTCTGAGCTGAGGTCTCACGAGTCAGAGAGATAGATTAAACAGGGCATTCCATGTAAACTCAGGGTTCGAGATTGCCATTTTCTTTCCTGCAGTTAAAAATTAAACCAACTTGAGTGATTTTTCAGCTACCATGGCCAGTCATCACAGCATGTTTGTGCTACAGCATATTTTAGCTTTGCTGCAACAATGTCCTTTACATTGCAGAGTTCACAGGCTTTATCTTGGCTTTTTATCAAAGCAAAACCCGTAAACAGAAGATTCAATAAATGATATCCTCATGGCAAACCTCTGATTTCTATGTATAAACAATCTCCCCAAGACATTTTACAACAATAATAATAATCTTTACATTTGAAACAGTACATCTTAATACACTTCATAGAATTTATCGTGACGTCTTCTCAATGTAAAAGGTGCTGGAGCAAATTTACAGTCAAGTACTGCATATTGATTGTGTATTCAATATGTGAATGCAGCAGCTGTTTTCTGCACAGCAAATTTTTCACTAACAGTCATAAAGTGAATAATCGATTTTATTTGGAGCAGTGTTGCTCAGAACACTGGAGAAACTCCCTTCTCGAATAATACCTGACTAGGCAGACAAGATTTCAGTTTAACATCTCATCTGGAAGATGGCACCTTCAGAAATGTACAGCTTTCCTAGCACTGTATTGTTGTGTCAACATCGGCTGTGAGTTCAAAGCCCTGATATAATTAAACTCACAACATCAAAACCAACAACAAAATTACATTTATAAGGCACTATATTTATATAGTGCCTTTCACATCCAGAGGACCGCCTAACCTTCTAAAGCAGAGGCAAGTAATGCTATCAACTGGGCCAAGCTGACACACAAAGCAATAAAGCAACATAAATGAGCCAGGACAAGTTTATTTATAGAATTTAAAGATGTGAACGGATCTACAGGTTTGATTTTATTGTTGAGGTTTCTTGTGCTAAAACAGCTTTTTCCACCTAGGCTAAATTCTTAAAATAAACTACAGGAAACCATCTTAAAAAATAAAACTGAATTTCAAAACAGTCCAAAATTACAAACTTTGAAATGCTAAAAATATGTTGTACATTCTGCCCCCAAACCACACATTAGGTATGATCCTGCCTCAGTTAACTTGCACTAGCTCTGAAACGTAAGGTTGCAGTTTCAAACTGGACATTGGAATTTTGAGCTCTTAGTACTCAAGGCTGACACTCCAATACAGTGCTAGGGTGCACTACATTTGTAGAGGTGGTACCTCTCTGATAAGGCTTTAAACCAAGCTTATGTCTACCAATTTAGTTGAATGATCGCAGAACACAAATGAAAAAGACAATTTCTTCTGGTGTCCTATTCAAAATTCCCCAAATTCCCCAATCCTGTGAAACGCTTAACAACAACAACAACTTCAATTTATATAGCGCCCTCCATGCCGGACGGCATCTCAGAGCGCTTTAAGAGATTATGATGATGTGATAAGGCACTAGATGAAATGCAAGGATTATTATTGTTAAACATACGTGCACACTAACATGCTTCTTTCAACATATACACATAGAGTAAAGATTAGTTTAGAATCAGGGGCAACACATTGGAAAGTGAATATTCTCAGTAGAACAACCTGATAGAAATATGAAGCAACATAAATATTTACTTTGCACTATGTACACTATATTGTATTATATTCATTCCCATTGAGGCAGAATAGTTGACTGTAATTTGCAATGCCAGTATTTCCAACAACTATAACTTGCACTTATATAGCACCCTCCATGCCAGGTAACGTTCCAGAGCACTTAGCAGTGGTGGAGTCTGACTCCGAGCTGGGGTTGCGGGTATGGGGGTAGATGGTTGTAAGCAAGGTCGAAGAGGAAGGTTTTCAGGTGGGACTTGAAATGGGAGAAGTGGAGGGGGCAAGGTGGAGAGATTGAAAGCAAACTGAGATGGTGGGGCGGAGAGTGCAAGGAATGAATAGGAGGTCAGAGCCAGTCGAGCAGAGGTTTATGGTAGTGGATTGGATGAATGAAGAGGTCAGAGAGGAAGGGAGGTGCCAGGCAGTGAAGGGACTTGAACATGAGTGTGAGGATCTTGAAGTCGATCCATTTGGTAATGGGCAGCCAGTGGATCCTGGCCCAAACTGGTGCGATGTGTGTACAGAGCTTGGTCCAGATCAGTATGTGAGCAGCAAAGTTCTGAATCCGATAGATATTTTGAATAGTGCAGCTGGGGAGACCGGTGAGGAGTGAGTTGGAGTAATCCAAGCGGGAGGTGACAAACACATGCATGAGGGTTTGGGCTCCATTTGGGGTAAGAGACTGTCAGAGGTGGGCAGTGTGGCAGAGGTGGAAGAAGGCGGTCCTGGTCAGGTTCTGGATGTGGGAGAGAAAGGACAGCTGGGGGTCGAACCAGAAGACAATGATGGGAGCCAAGCAGTATGCCTTTTGTTTTGTCCATGTTCAACTGCGGAGGTTTACACTCATCCAGACCTTGTGGTTGGATAGAACATTGGCAGACCTGAAGTTGCTACTGGAGGAGCCAAAGGAGGTTTGTGTATCATCCGGATACATGTTGAAATTTACCCTGTGTCTGTGTATGACTTTACCCGCAGGAAGCATATTGACAAGGGAAAGAACAGAGCCAAAGATGGAATCCTGGGGTACCCCACAAGTGAAAGGGCAGAGGTGGAAGGAGAAGCCATTTAATGAGATGAAATAAAAGTGGTTGGTTAAGTGGGACTTGAACCATGTGAGTGCGGTCTCACAAAGGTGGACGAGGGAGTACAGGCGGTGGAGGTTGATGGCATATATCCAATACAGCAGAGATATCCAGGAGGACAAGGAGGCAGAGGGAGACCTGGTTACCGGTAGAGAGAATGTTGTTTGTGACTTCGACAAGCACCATTGTGGGCAGGGCGAAAACCAGACTGCAGGGGCTCGAGGAGCGAGTGGAGGGAGACGTGTGTCCGCAGGTGACTTGAAACAAAGAGTTCCATGCAAGGAAGGGTAGGTTGGAGATGGGACAATAGTGAGAGAGATTAGAGGGATTGGTGGTGGGTTTTTTGAGGAGAAATGTGATGACAGTGGTTTTCAGGGGGAATGGAACAGAGCCTGAGGAGAGAGACTGGTTGGCCGTGTCAGACAGGAGTGGGGAGAGAAGGAGGAGTTGAGTGACCAGCAACTGGATGGGGAGAGGTTCAATGCAGCAAGTGGTGAACTTCATCCAGGAGATTATGGTTGAGAGGGAGAGGGGAGAAATAAAGGCAAAGGAGAGTAAGGCGGGTGGTGTGGCAGGAGCCGAGGCAGAGGGAGAAGGCAGTGTGGATGGTCTGGGTAGGGCGGAAGGGGACATGTTTTGTGGGGAGAGGATGATGCAGCCAAGCGGATGTTTTCAATATTTGAGGTGAAGACGTCTAGGACCTCTTTGCGTTTGGCGCCTGATGTGAAGTTAGAGGGTTCTTTAGAAGGTCCACTAACATTGTCATTAATGTATATACTGTACCCCTAAATTAGGTAACTGAAGCAGACTCTTCTATGTTGTCCTTCTGATCTGCTGTAGAAGATGTCCGTTTCAAAGCAAAGGAATGAAACTCATTTAAATTTGTATCACATCGAGTGCAGTAAATATCAAATGCATATCGAAATGGTTTCTGCAAATGATCCCCAAATCCCTTGCTGAAAATATCCTTGAAGAAGAACCACTTTCCACATTTCAGAGCTACTCACATTAAAATAAGTATTTTTATCAAACAATAGGACATTTTCCTTTCTTAATTTCTGCATAGCTGGAAACATTTGAATTGGTCACTGAATATTTAGTATTAACATGAATAGATATGGCAGATTTCATTTTCATTTTGAAACAGAGTTATAACGTGAAAGGTCAGACATTTCATTTCTTTAATTTTGAGAGAGTTTCAAGCTTATCAAGGTGCAGGGATATGGAACATTTTTCTAATTTCGAGCACCAATTGTCAGCGATGATTATCATAATAATAACAATAATCCTTGCATTTGATATATGTGTAGCTCATGTGGCTCAGTGGTTAGAGCACTTGTCTTGTAAGCTGGGGAGACCAAGCTGGGGAGACCTGTGTTCGAATCCAGGCAGGTCAGGGCGAAACCTTGGGCAAGTTTCCTTACTCCACACGCCTAATAATAATCCGTCCAAAAAAACCACAATAATAAAATTGGTCATTTCAATCCACGATTGTTTGTGGGACACTGCTGTACGCAATTGGCTGCCGCAATTCGCCCACAAATATACAATCAAATCACTTTACAGTAAATTCTGTGAAACGCTTTGGGACATTGATAAGATGTGAAAAGCGCTTTATCAAATGCAAGGATTATTATTGTATAATGCCTTATCACATCTTTGAGACATCTCAAAGGCTTCACAGAATATACTGTGAAATGAATTGACTGTAACGCTTACTTCCAAGTGGGACAGCTTGTTTAGATGTAATTTTAATGTGGATAAATGCAGTCCTGCATTTTAGAATGAAGAGAGGCAATATAAGCTAGATGGCAGAACCTTAATGGGGGTGAAGGAACAGAGAGACCTGGAGATTCATATAAATAAATATTTGAAGATGGCAGGACAGGTAGATTGAACTGTTAAAAATGTATACGGGATACTAAGTTTTATAGATAGGGGTACAGAATACAAAAGTCAGGAAGTTATCTTGAATCTTTACAAAACACTGGTTAGGCCTCAGCTAGAGTACTATGTTCCATTTGGGGGGCACTCGATAGTCCGAAGGTTCGATATCCGAACACACAAATTTCCTATACCCGGGGTGGTTACCGGTTCTGGGCACCACACTTTAGGAAGGATGTCAAGGCATTGGAGTGGGAGTAAAGGAGATTTACCAGGATGGTAACAAGATCAGGAGATGCTAGAGAAGCTATAATTATTCTCCTTGGAGCAAAGAAGGTTAAGAGGAGACTTAATAGAAGTTTTCAAATTTATGAAGGGATTCAATAGGGTGAACAAGGAGAAACTATTTCCACTGGCAAGTGGGTTGGTAACCCGAGGACACTGATTTAAAATAATTGTTAAAAGAAACAGTGGAGAGGTGAGCTACAATTTTTTCACACGGCGAGTTGTTTGGATCTGGAACGCACTGCCTGAAAGGATAGTGAAGGCCGATTCAATAATTTTTTTAAAAAGAAAAATAGATAGTTATTGGGTGAGAACAGGTTTGCAGGGCTATGCGAAGAAAGCGGCAGAGTGGGATTGATTTGAACAGCTCTTTTCAAAGAGCCAGCATGGAAACAATGGGCCGAATGGCCTCCTTCTGTGCTGTATAATTTTATGATGTAACTGTGAAACTCCCTCCTCTCTGGCTCAGGCCCCTATTTCCCAGTGTGATCATTTACATTTGCACCTCCAACATCCTGTGGCTCTACTGAATGAAAATAACTATTCAGCAATGAATCACGCACAGAGAGAGTAAAAATTATTAATAAGACACAATATATGACAGAAGTATCCACACTTCAATGAAAAAATGCTCAGTTGCCAAAAATGAATAAAGTATTTTGATTGAACAAAATATCTGCTTGTGTGTGGAACAGTAATGTACTGTATTGAGATTCAGAAAAAGCTTTTGTGCTGGTATTTGAAGGAAAACTGCTACAAATGTCATGGAAGATGAGATTTAGAGCTGTGAACAGCCACTAGTGCACAACATTGAAGAGACAACATTACCCCTCCACAAGGCCTATAAAATATTAATCCTTCCATTTGATGTAGCACTTTTCACATCTTCTAGATATCTCAATGTGCATCAGTGAATATACTGTAAATTGCATATTTGTGAGTGAAATGCGGCAGCCATTTGTGCACGGCAGTGTTATGGATTGAAATGACCAATTTACTATTACTATAGATTTTTTTGAGTGGTTATTATCAAGTGTGTGGAGCAAGGAAACTTGTCCAAGGTTTCACCCTGCCTGGAATTGAACCGAGGTCTCTCACTTGTAAAGCGAGTGCTCTAACTATTGAGCTACAGGGTCCACAATTTAGTCAGAAAGGGAGTGTGCAGGGATAAAGGTAAGGAGTTCCAGAGGTTAAGCGCATAAATTGTGGAGTTCTGATCCACAAAATCCCTCGAAAAAAAAATAATGAATTGGTAATTTTAATCCACGACTGTTAGTGGGGCACTGCTGTGAGCATTTAGCTGCCGTGTTTCACACCAGAAATGTACATTCAATTCACTTTACAGTATATTCTGTGAAGTGCTTTGTGACATGTAGAAGATGTGAAAAGCCCTACGTTAAATGCAAGGATTATTATTATCATATTCTGTGAAGTGCATTGGGACACCTAGAAGATGTGAAAAGCACAATAACAAATGCAAGAATTATTATTATATAAATATAATAGTGATAAATGACTGAATGCATGGTCACCAATGGTGATTTGGAGGAGGCCTGTATTACGTGAGTGGACTGGGGTAGGAGCAATTCAGAGAGACAGGAGAGAGCTAGGATGTGAATTGATGTATATATGATAGCATACTTGTAGCAATGATCTCATTGCTTGTTAGACTACGTCTTCTCAACCAGGTAAACATAGGCCCAATCGGTCTGGTGAGCTATGAACATTCATAATGAGCCATGACCAATTCTAACCACAGTTCTGTAATCTGCTGTCATGGTTACAAGCCTTACTTCCTGTCCTCACTGGAGCAATCTACTTCACCATAAGTGTGTTCATGAAATACTTGACATCATCATTATCAAGGGCAACAAGCTTCTGTCAACGTAATCCATATAACTCAAATATTTGCCAATATTTGGGCTTGCCATTGAAATTTACAATGATAAAATTAAATCATTTCTCGCACTGGAATGAAAAAGGCAACATTTTACAACCAATCTGATAAATGTCATAAAAGAGCTACATCAAATGTCAAACATGTTATCAAATCTATCATTAAATATCATACTGTTTTGTTTCACTGTATTGTCTTTCAGGTGTTTTTACAACAAAAGAGAGATTCAGATGAAGAACATCCTAAACGCGAATTTGATGATACTGTATTACTTCATGCAGAGGGTAGTGAGATTGTGGAACTTGCTGCCTATGTCAGGACTTGAGCTCAATCTAGGCTGGCAGTCAAGTATAGAACAGGAACTCCCTTCCTCACACCCTTCCTTAGCTTTGGAACTCCCTTCCTCACTCCCTTCACTTCACCCCCTCTCTTCCTAGTTTCAGGTCTCAGCTGAAGACCTTTCTTTTTGACCGTGCCTTCGGTCACCTTTTTCCCCTTGCCCATGGCTCGGGCCTGGGATCCGTTATTGTGAAGCGCTCTGAGATGCCGTCCGGCGTGGAGGGCGCTATATAAATTGAAGTTATTGTTGTTGTCGAAGAGTACTGTATTGAGTACTTCAGCATCTTGGGATGTCCTCCCGAGGTGAAAGGCGCTCTACAAATATAATTTTGTTGTTGTTGTTGCACTCTCAGACCAGTGTCCTTCGGGTGAGATATTAAACTGAGGTATCCTCAGTTTACTCAAGCGAATACTGAAGCTCCCATGACATTATTCAAAAAGAGACAGGCCTCGGTCAGACCAGCTTCTGGTATACTGCGATCAGTTTTGGGTACTGCACCTCAGGAAGGGTATGTTGCCTCTGGGTGGGGTATAGTGCAGATTTAGCAGAGCTGAAAGGTTAAATCATAAGAATAGGTTGCGTAAACTTGGTCTCTATTCCCTCAAGGTTAGAAGGTTGAGCGGTGATCTGATTGAGGTTTCTTAAAGAATAAAACTTAAAAGAATAATACGGTAGATACAGAGAAATTATTTCCTCTGATGGGGGATTCTAGAACAAGAGCACATAATTATAAAAACAGCTACGCCATTTAGGAGTGAAATCAGGAGGCAGTTTATCACCCAAAGGGTAGTGAAAATCTGGAACTCTCTCTCCCAAAAGGCTGTGGATGCTGTGTCCTTTCAAATTTTCAAGACAGGTGGATAGATTTTTAAAATATAGTTTGTTTTTTGATAGATTATTATTAGGCATGTGTTCGCCCACAAATATACAGTCAATTCACTTTGCAACATATTCTGTGAAGCATTTTGAGACATCTAGAAGATGCGAAAAGCACTATATCAAATGCAAGGATTATTATTATATTATTATAAATATTTGTTAGGTCAGGATGTTAAAAGATATGAGACAAGGGCAGGTAATTGGAATTGAAGTATAAATTAGCCATCAACTTGTAGAATGGCAGAACAGGCTTGAGGGGCTGAAGGGGCTGCTGCTGCTTCTATGTTTTAGTGTAATTTCATCCCTGGCCCACAATCTCCCAGTCAGTCATTTGTAAATATTTGGGGAAAACTTCTATTTGGAAATAGGCTACTATGTTTGTCTACAAATACATAGAAACTATACATTTCAGCAATTATCTATGAAGCACTTTGAGATGTTTCAACATTAAAGGTATGATATCGAAGATAAAGATTATTGCACTATTACAGTAAATATAAATCCTAATCATATTGGCAAATGGATTTGGCTCTTTTTTAGAATAACCAAATACTCTCTGGCAAATCTATTCCTTGTGGTGTTACATTAACCTGTTTTGTGGTGTCTTAGTTTTTTTTTCTTTTTGGAAGGTTTTACTTTGTGACCTATTCTAGTCATGAAAGGCACTATACAAATGTAATTTTGTTGTTGTTGTTGTCTTTGCTTTGTGAGTCTTGCCTGTTTGCATGCATTGATACATTTTGCACACATTATATGGACCTACATAACATACCTTTTCAGTACTTAAAATGCACGTTGGATACTAGTTTGCACTCAAACGGTGCATTGAGGGCTGTCGTCTTTTACAATAAAAATAATAGAAGATTGGAATTATGACTGCAGCAGCGATTTCCATAGAAACATACAGGCCCTCAAAAGACCATCTGGCTTTCTGTCCTTCAAAATTAGTCCTAAAGGATACATAAACAGCACTTATTTTAAAATACAATTCATTTTGCATTTATAACATGCCTTTCACATCGGTTGTACGTCTCAAATTATTTTATACAGCTGGATCGGCATCCAAGCCGTTGGGAAGTGGGAGTAATGGGAAAGATGATTGAAAATGTGGTGAAAGAGATAAATCTTAAAGTGGGATTTGAAAGTGGGAAAGGAGGGCGAGAGTCAGGGGACTCCCAGATGGAGTTCCAGAAAGTAAGGGGCATTTTACTAGCATGGTCTAACATTGACACAACACAGATTTTGTTTCAATAAGCAAGCCTTTTTTGACGTGTGTGAGGAGTTAAGGAAGGTTTTAGTATGTATGAAGCTTGGAATTATGTCTTTCAGTTTCAGTATTCACCATGTGCAGTGCTCCTACCTCTCAGTCCCCCAGTAGAGACATCACACGTATCAGTCAAGCATCAATGTCAAAGCCTATTTCCCAGCTTACTGCTGGGTCAGTCAGTCATGGATCATTTCAGCTGATTCCAATCAAACCTGTATCAGTGACTGTGGATAAACATGGGTTTCTTCAAACTACAGAATTCTCGCACTTTCTTGGACCTATTGATATCACCTGCACAGCCATAGCATTTATTTCATGACACCCTTTCTTGAAATCAAATATGTGTTTTAATTTATCAACTTCATGTATTATTGTGTGAGTGGCATTGCAATGTCTGCAATACAGTATCACCCCCCACCCCCCACCCCCCCAGTCACAACCTCTTCACCCTCCTCAATCTTCAGTTTTCAGATCGGTAAATAGGAGAGCTTTCATTGGGAGCTGGCAGTGTGTTTAGCATCAGTGTGTCTGGTATTTTATATGGCTATTTAGTAAAGTTATTTATTGCTTACCACTTTTTCCAGCCAACAAGAGGTCATAGAGCAAAGCCACCTCAAGACTCCAGCTGAAATCTCCAATCCTCCTGCCCAGTCAAGCACATCATTCAGTGATAGAACTCTTGATTTTTTAAAATGAATTTCTAGGTCTTTCTAACTGGGTTGTTTTTTCAGAAAGCTATTGAATGTCCATCATAGTTTTGTATCATCTTGATTTGTCTGTCAGCCCACGTCAATTGGTAGCATTCTCATCTAAGCTTTAAAGTTGTGGGATCAACAATAACAACAACAACAAAATTACAGTTGTATAGCATCTTCACGTCAGGAGGATGTCCCAAGGTGCTACACAATGTTTCAGCCATGAGCTGGGGTTGGGATCAGGGAGGGTGGAGGGAAAGGAGAGGATTGGGGGTAACCGATGGGACCATCAAAGAGGAGGGTCTTGAGGCAGGACTTGAACAAGGCCAGGGAGGGGCGAGACAGTGGGACTGTAGGATGGAATTCCAGAGGTTGGGGGCAGAGTGGCTGAAGCCTTGCCAGCCAATGGTGGGATGGGTGGGTGGGTGGGTTGGGGGACATGGAGCGTGGAGCAGGCTGGAGCCTACTGAGTGGAAGGAGCGGGCAGATTGGTAGAGGGCTAGGAGTTCACAGAGGTCAGGTGGGGCAAGGCCATGAAGGGCTTTGAAGGTAAGGACCAGGATTTTTAATTGAATTCTCTGGGTGATGGGGAGCCAATGGAGTCAGATGAGAAATGGGGGAGATGGGGTCACGGAGCTTGGAACAGAAGAAGACACAGGCCGCAGAGTTCTGGATGATCTGCAGTCTATGGAGGGAGGAATTGGGAAGGCCGACAAGCAGGGCATTGGCATAACTGAGCCTTGACATGATGAAGGCATGAATCAAGCCCACATTGGGATTTGGAATTGATATAGTCTATGCTGACACTCCAATGCCGTGCTTGGGGGATGCAACATTATTGAAGGTGCCGTCTTTCACATACTGATTCCATACTATGATTCAAAAAGAGAAGGATCAACAATCCTCCAAATAAATTGAGCATTAATTTCATGGTTGTTTGTTTGTGGGACTTTACTGTGCACACAATGGCTGTCACGTTCACCCACAAAACACACAGTAACTGCACTTTACAGTATATTCCGTGAAGCATTTTATGAAATTTTAAATCAGCTAGGCAACTCAATGGAGCAGAGCTGCTGAAAACTCCTTCAGGAGCCATTTTGAGGAGCAACAACAACAAAATTACACTTATAAAGCGCCTTTCACGTCGGGAGTACGTCCCAAGATGCTGAACAGTTAGGTCGGGACCCAAGCAGGAGGTGGGGGAGGGAGGGTCGGGATAGGGGGAGAGCAGCACAATTCATATATTATCGTTATAGAGTATATATCCAGAAAATTAGTATGAGGGCACCTCCCGAGAGGAAATTTTGAACAGAGCATTTTTTATGTTTTAAAATCTTGATTGCATGACTTTCTCCTTAATGTCATTAAATAAATCATTCATATTCTGTTTGTTTTCAGGCCCAATGCAAAGAAGGTAGCATCGACTTTTTAACCTCTTTACATTGTTTGATACCTGGAATGAAGCATCTTCACTTCCAGTAGCTAATCAGTCAACACCATTATGGTTAATTAACAGGGAGTGAGAATAAACTAGGGCTGAATTCTCCAGAGTACAGAAGAATTAGGGGGGATCTTATTGAAACATATAAGATTCCTAAAGGGCTAGATAAAGTAGGCACTGAGAGACTGTTTTCCCTGGTAGGAGAATCTATAACCAGGGGTCACAGTCTTAAAATTAAGGGTCAGCCTTTTAGAACAGAGTTGAGGAAACATTTCTTCACTCAGAGTGTAGTGAATTTATGGAATTGAATTTATGGAATTCCATAAATTCACTACCCCAGAAGGCTGTAGATGCTCAATCCTTGAACATTTTCAAGGCTGAGACTGATAGATTTTTGAAAAATAGAGGGATTTGGGGATATGGGATAGGGCAGGTAATCAGAGTCAGATGAGAAGATCAGCCATGATCTTATTCAGTGGCGGAGCAGGCTCGAAGGGCCAAATGGCTTAGTCCTGCTCCTAATTCTTATGTTCTTATGATATACAATTTCCATCCTGGCCTGAATTTGGACAGAGGTTCTGAAGTCAGTGAGATAAAGACTTAAGTAACAGCGCCACCCAGTGGGGATTGAACGCATAACCTTCAGGCTCAAAATGCATGAATGCTATCAATAGAGGCAGGCTGGCACCTGAAATACAGCAATAATTTTGTATTTCATGGTTGAAGCTGGCTGTTGTGTTGTAGCAAAATAAAATCCGAATAAAATGGCATTGGAAAAAATCAGATTATGATTCACAGATGATGGGAATATTTTTGAATGAGTTTTGTGACTCCCAAATATTTGATGGTAAAATTGAACAGTATATATATTTTAAAAATATTGTATTCAAGACTGTACATGATTCAGGTAATTACGCAAATATAGACCAGTTTAAAACATCGAAATAAATTATGGGTGTCAACTTGGTTATATTGATAGAAACAACAACAACTTTGATATCTATAGCGCCCTCCACGCCGGACGGCGTATCAGAGCGCTTAGTACTGTTGCCCTTGAGTCAGAAAGTTGTAGATTCAAGCCTCACATCAGAACTTTGAACATTAATATAATGCTGCATTGATGGAGGTGCCATCCTTCAGATGAGATGTTAAACTGAAGTTTTCATGTCCCAAGTCGCTGAAACATACAACCATTGTGGAACAATCCCACTTGGTATCATGAATCTGGAATATAGTTCTACTGAGTACATAACCCCAGTTGTTTCAAGGGCAAATAGTATTTGCCGACGGATTTATCATTGTGACAGAATTTAAATATAGAAACAAATAGTGATTAGCAATCCACTTGAGTAATAATATATTCCTGCCTGTATCAGCTACTAGACATTGTTCCCCATGTGGAAACCCGGGGGATGAGAGGAGCTCACTTAACACCATCAAGCAGCACTAATATAACCACTTGAGAATTTCCCCCCTAACGTAGCTACAACTTGAGGCACATGTTCTATCTGAATCACGAGTTTCTATGTGAATCATGGCCTGTGATCCTACCCCTACCTCTGCATTTCTCCTCCAAATAAGCTCATTTTATTTCATGGAGTGAAAAGTATGACCTGTGATTGATCAGTTATTACTGATGATAAATATTAGATCAGTCAATGGCTAAAGATGGAGACACACAATAACTAACATCTGGTTATGGGTGTGACTCCTTCCCCACCCCAAACTCCTTCACAATGTCTGGGCCTGAAAACAGCCCACATGAAACTTTTCTGTAGTTGACATCAGGTTCTAGTTGATTGTGTTACTTCATAAGAACTGTAATTATCAGATTTCTAAACTTTTGACGTTACTGAGAAAAGATTCAAGATTTTTCAAAATTGGAACATTTTGAAATAATTTCTTATTTTGAAATCTGTTATGAAATACCATAAATTAGACCTCAATATGTGTGTAAAGGCTGATTGACTGGGTATTTTGTATGAATAATATTCAGCAAGTCCATGACTGCCTTGAAATGTAAACACTGCCATCTACTGTTGGTATTGATTGACCTGTGTTTTTATCTGTTACTGATATTCCTTGTACGTAACATGTATAACATCGAAATATCGCAAAGGGCTTCACAAGTAATTGCTGTGACATGTAGTGTCTGTATTGCCACCTAATTTGCAGATAGCAATGTACCACAAACAATGTGTCTCACTGAATAATCTGGGGGATTCTTGGCCAGGACACCTGAAGAAACGCCCTGCCTTTTGATCAATGGTGATGGACTTTCTAGAATCTACTTGAACAGACTTATGGGACCAGGATTTAAAGACAGTGCCTCTTACAAACCAACACTCCCCTCGTACTGTACTGGAGGAACAGCCTGGACTGCAAGCTCAAAACCCTTAAAAGCCCTTCTAACCGCAGGCTGATGAAATAATGTTTTTTGAGTGGGCATCAAAGTCTATGATACACTATATGCAAAGAGAAGGGAGTTCATAGCCTCATAGCTTTACTAAAATAAACTTTATTTTTGGCTAATAAATAGTTTGGACAAAGTTTTAGATAAAATCTTATATATTATGTTAATATTGTAAGAAGAAAACTATATCCTCCAGATTGTCACTTCCTACTACAGAAGAAAGATGCAGCTTTAAATATTCTGCACCTAAATTAACCTGAACTTTAACAAAGAAAAATATTCCAATGTTTTAGTAAACATAAATAATGAGTGTGTCAGATTTGTGTTGCACATCTAGCCTCACCACAATATTTTTTCTTCATGTTTAGCATTCCCAAACCTCAAAATCTAGTGCCAGAATATAAATACTGCAGCTATTGGAACCAAATAAACTTACAGCACAGAAGGTCTTTGGCTCATTCTGTCTGTGTTGACTCTTTCAATCCTATTTACCTTCTCTATTCTCCTGTAGTTTACTCCCATTTAAATATCAAATCCTCTTCTGAAAGATTATACAGAATCTCCTTCAACCATTGCTCCCAGCAGGGCATTCCATATTCTAACAACTCCATGTGTGATAACATTGCTCCTAATCTCTCTACGGATGTTGCATTTGTCTACAAGAAATCAGGGGACTGAGTAAAGCGTTTGAAACACTTTGACACAATAACATGCTACGGGAATTCAAGTTCTGTCTTCTTTGGCACCATTAAAGTTCACACTATGTGGTGAATTGAGTTCCTAGGGAACCTCAGGTGTCTTGTACACAATAGTGCAGTTCTTGCACATGTTGTCCAACTGGAGTTATTTTGCCAGTCAGACAAAGATATGTGTTAGTGAACAACAATATCATGTACGTATTTATATAGCATCCCCCCATTAAAAAAAATCTTACATTTGGTGCATCACCTTTCACATTTGGAGAACGTCTGAAAGTACTTCAAAGGATAATCTGTAAAATGTAGTGACTATGTGTTTTGTAGGTAACCACGAAAGACAATTTGCTCAAAGCAAAGTTTCACAAATAGCCCTGAAACAAATGACCAATTTTATTTGGAGAATTGTTTCCCGGGAAACCAGGAGAAACTCTTAATGGTGTTTCAAATCTCTTTTCATGGGATCTGTAACATCCACCTGAACAGGCAGACAGGGGAATAGTCTAATATCTCATCTGAAGGATGGAAGTTCCAACAATACAGTACATCTTCAGCAATGCATTGGGGTATCATTTTATACAATACATTGATGAACCCAAGTGGGATGGGATAGGATGGGGGAGATGGGGATGGGAGGGAGGGGTGTAAAGGTAAAGGGGAGAGGAGCTGACCCCTTTCAACAATACATAGTTGGAAAGGAGGGAGAATCACAGCGTGAGAGAAAGAGAGAAACAGGGCTTAGAGACACAGAAATAGAGTAATAGAGGTGAGAGAGAGAGAAAGATTTGGGGGAAGGCACAATATGATTTGATGGATAATACTCCAAATTATTACTGTTTTACAATCTAGAAAATGTTACCATTATGAATCACAATATTATTGTTGCTTTATATAAAACATTTGCTTTTTGGTTGCTCCATAATTGCCGTATAAAGGTATTACATTTGTTTCCTTTTGTTTTCTTACACATCAACAACATCAACAACAAAATTACATTACCTGTCACATCAGAAGGACATTCCACAGAGCTGAACAGTTGGAGATCAGAGCCTGAGTGTGGTAGAGGGTGATGGATGGGGGCACAGTATTAAAAAGAGAAATGAAAACACAACAGATATAGTTACGTCCCCAAAAATGCACAATTTAGATTCTGAACCATATCTAAATGAAGGTAGAATACAACTGGGCAAAATTAGGAGTGAAGTCTGACAGGACTCACATCTGCTCATTTATTCAGAAAACTATTTGTTCACTATTCGAGCAATAGCCTGGTGTGAATCAAAGAACAATTACAAGGAATGCAAAGAAAATGAATGCAAAACAAACTACTTCCAAAATGGAAATACTTTCAGGTACTCCTCAAGTTACTTGGCAAAATAAAACACAACATGAATCTTATATGGAGTCCTGCAGCTCACTGATTGGAGCACTCTTACAAGCGAGAAACATGGGTCTGATTTCAAGCAGGGCGAAACCTTGGGCAGGTTTCCTAACTCCACATGCCTGATGATAATCCCTCAAAAAACACAATAATAAAAGATTGGGTCATTTAAGTCCACGGCTGTTTTGGGGGACAATTGGCTGCGCGCAATTGGCTGCCGCATTTTGTCCACAAATATACAGCCAATTCACTTGACAGTATCAAAAACAAAAGTTACTGGGAAAACTCAGCAGGTCAAGCATACTGTCAAGGTCACGTCTAGAAGATGCAAAAAGCGCAATATTATATGCAAGGATAATTATCATTTATTATTATGTTTGGGACATGCTGTTCATTTTCATATCTATTCTGGACGATTTACAATTGCATTAGACCACTTCTACATTTCTTACACAGAGGATGAATGACTGCCAGGGCTTTCTGGCTGTAGTCCAGAGTCTACAGGCCCATTTATAGGGATCGATTGCAGTATGTAAGATGTAAGATCCTGAGCACAGAAGGTCACACAAAACAAAAATTTAATGTGGCATTTTAGATTAAAGTGCTAATTATGTCATGCTTCCCCCAGCCTGTAATTAGTATTGTTTGCAAATGTATTCTGTTACACATGTCCAGCATATCAAAAGCATCAGGCTGCTCACCAACACCAGCAAGTCCTAGAAGTTTATCATGAAACAGAAAGTCTGAAAAACCTATCTCCGCATGAATGGACAGCTAAATGATTTAATGTGGACTTGGACAGCAAGTGCCTCAACGAACTTACTCTCCAAGTGCAAGTTTAAGACCACCTATACTGTAATCATAATGTTAGTTATGTGTGCAATTTTAGAATGGTATAACTTGTATTATAGTCAAGTAATACTTTCCAAATGGAGTGAACACAGAGGATATAGATTTTAAAATGTATTTGATTGGTAAACCTGGTAGCCAACATGTGCACAGCAGGTCCCACAGACGGTTACCGCTCGATAGTCCGAAGGTTCGTTAGTCCGAAGCTTCCCCTAACCCTAACCCCAAACCGTAACCATAACCCTAAACCTAACCTTTGGACTAATGAACCTTCGGACTATCGCACGCATGTGCAATTTTATTTCATGTAAAAATTATCTTTTGGCAGGTGTGATGCCTCTTTAGGTGGACCGCCTGCTCCGCCAGTCTGGGGAGAGCTCTGGTTTTCACTATATTTAACAAGAGACAAGAGCACAGCACACCTTGGGGGCCTGCGATATGAGGGGCCCATCACCCGACGTTAAAAACGCCTCTGCCCCCAATCACCAGAGGATGGCACTGGATCACTGCAAGATGAGCTTTCCAGCTGCTTATCCAGCCAGGACACTGTAACAGGGGCAGCCCAGCTCTGCCACTATACACGCTGTGAAACGGTACCCCACGTGAAGGGCATTAATATAAACACACTTTACAGGATACTCTGTGATCAACAGCAACAAAATTACATTTGTACAGCGCCTTTCGCATCAAGAGGGCATCTCAAGGTGACTGGAAAGTGTTTTGAGGCATTTCGATGACGTGATAAGGCGCTGTATCAATTGCAAGAATTATAAATATGGTTTTCACAGCACAGTATATTACTGTAACACTGGAGTCCTGTAGCTCAGTGGTTGGAGCACTCACATTATAATTGTGCAACCTGTGTTCAATTCCAGGCCAGGACAAAGGCTTGGGCAAGTTTCCTTACCCCACACGCCTGATAATAATCCCTCAAAATAAAATTGGTCATTTCAATCCTCAACTGTTTGTGGGACACTGCTGTGCGCAATCGGCTGCCGCGTTTCGCCGACAAAGTCAATTCACTTTACAGTATATTCTGTGAAGCGCTTTGGGACGTCTAGAAGACGTGAGAAGCGCTATATCAAATGCAAGGATTATTGTTATACAGCACTCACAAACCCGCCCAATAGAGGCGTTAACCCGCGGAAACCCGCGGACTCCTCCCCGCCCAACCCGCCCCTCCCGTCGCTGCTGAGCGGTGCTCCACGCGGTGACGTCACAGCGGAAGGAGAGCGTGCGTGCGGTTTATTGTGGCGCATGCGCGGAAGCTGAGTGACCCAGGAGTACTCGGTGCCGACGGTAAGTCAGAGAAACGGCTGAGGCTCCTCCCGCCCCCCCCCCCCCCCCTCCCCCCTCCCCTCCCCCCCGGCTACACAGACCACTACAGCCCGGGGACACCAGGCCTCGGCTCACACTGACGCTCAGTCCCAGGTTTCCCATCTGTAGCCGCCCTCCGGGCCCAGGCCACTGGTAACCTTGGAGCCTCGGGCCCGGGGTGACACCAGAGACCGTGTCCCCCTGACCCAGACCCCCCGACACTGACACCCCGAGGGCAGGGGAGGCTGCCCCGCCATGGGGAGGCTTGTCCTCGGGGGCAGAGATACTGACTCTGGGTGTGGGGGGGGAGTGACCCTGGGGGGGGAGTGACCCTGGGTGTGGGGGGGGGGTGACCCTGGGTGTGTGTGGGGGGTTGACCCTGGGTGTGTGGGGGGGTGGGGGTGGGAGAGGGGGAGTGACCCTGGGTGTGGGGGGGGGGTGACCCTGGGTGTGGGAGGGGGGGGGGGGGGGGGGAGTGGGGGAGTGACCCTGGGTGTGGGGGGGGGGGTGACCCTGGGTGTGGGAGGGGGGGGGGGGGGGGGGGAGTGACCCTGGGTGTGGGGGGGGGGTGACCCTGGGTGTGGGAGGGGGGGGGGGGGGGGAGAGGGGGAGTGACCCTGGGTGTGTGGGGGGAGTGGGGGAGTGACCCTGGGTGTGGGGGGGGGGTGACCCTGGGTGTGGGAGGGGAGGGGGGTGGAGTGGGGGAGTGACCCTGGGTGTAGGGGGGGTGGGGGTGGGAGAGGGGGAGTGACCTTGGGTGTGGGGGGGGGGGGGGGGGAGTAACCCTGGGTGTAGGGGGGGGGGGGGGGGGGGAGTGGGGGAGTGACCCTGGGTGTGGGAGGGGGGGGGGGAGTGGGGGAGTGACCCTGTGTGTGTGTGGGGTGGGGGGAGTGACCAGTGTGTAGGGGGTGGGGGGGGGGGGTGACCCTAGGTTTCCTCCTTGTTGTTGGTGGGATGCTTGTTCCCCACCCCTCATTTAGAAAATCTTTTCTCCCAATTTTTAGGGGAATGAGGGGGGGGGGGGGGAGTGGGGGAGTTGTCTGTAGTGGTTTTAAGGGGTTGAGGATGTTTGTTCCCATTTTTGTGGGGGTTGGAGGAGGAGGAGGATGGGAGCTTTTATCCTTATGTATTGAGGGCGAGTTTTATATGTAGGTTAACTACTTCCTCCTTGTCGGCCTCCCCAACTCCTCCCTCCACACCCTGCAGATCATCCAGAACTCTGCAGCTCGTGTCCACAACCCCATCACTGCCAACCTCACTGACTCCATTGGCTTCTCATCACACAGAGGATAGGGTTAAAGATCCTGGTGCTCACATTCAAAGTCCTCCATGACCTCGCTCTCCCTATCTCTGTGACCTCCTGACCCTATAACAACCTGCCCACTGCTTCTGCTCAGCAGACTCTGACCTATTTCACGACCCCCACTTTGCCCGCACCACATTTTGCAGGTGCCTTCAGTCACTCTGCTCCACCCTCTGGAATTTCCATTCTTCCTTGCCTTCTTCAAGACATGTCTCAAGACTCCCCTCTTCGACCATAGCTTTGGTCATCCTCATACTCCTACCCTTCCCTCCCTCCTGATCGCAACCTCCAGCCCTGACTTAACATCCTCCAGCCCTGACGTAACATCCTCCAACATCCTCCAAACGTGAGAGGCGCTATGTAGATGTAATTTGTTGTTATAAGTGAACCCAGCAGCCAATTTAACTTGGGCACAACATTGTCCCACAAACAGTCATGAAATGAACTTTGGGAGAAAAACATTGGGAGAAATTCTCTTTTCAAATTGTCCCGTTGGATCTTTAATGTTCATGTGACCAGGTAGAAGGGACCTTGATTTAATAAGTCCACAGGACGGCTCCTGCAGCAATGCACCAACACGAGTTCCGAGTCCTGATATTGAGCTTTTGACTGAACTGTTAGAAAATCACATTTCTCAAGTCAATTTTTATGTTTTTTTTAGAAAGGAAAGCTTTCTATCATGTCTGTCTCCGTGATTGCCAAGCCCGCGATGAGAGGCCTGTTGGCCAAACGTTTACGATTGCACTTAGCTGTGGCGTTTGCAGTGTCTTTTTCAGTAGCTGCTGTCTTCAAGGTTAGTATCATTGAGATCAGGTTCTTTATTCTTTTCCTCACCCTGAATCGTGCTTTGAGACAATTCACATGTGATGGGCGCTATATAACTAAATGCATGTGATTGTTGTCCTATTTATGCATACTACCATTCCATAGAGAAGTGCAGTGGCACAGGTGGTTTTGTTGACAGGTTTTACACAAAGTAATGGGCTGCTGTCTCTTAGATTTATTTAAAATATGGCTACAACATTTAGGTTATTTACAGAATACAGTACAGGGATTTAATACCTTTCAAGTCCCAACCATCGTGGCTTGGCACCCAAGTGCGTGGGAAAGATAACTGAAAGTGTAATCAGAGAGGTGTGTCTTGACTACACCCTCTCGACTACCCTCGACACCCCTCACCTCCAAAACCGTCTCCCATTCCCGATCATCACCGTGGTACACAACTCACCTCCGTTCCCTCAAAAGCCAAGTGAGAGCAGTTGAACGCACCTGGCTCAAATCTGGCCTCACGGTCCACCGGCAAACCTGGCTGGACCGCATCAAATTTTACCGCTCCACCCCAGCCACCGCCAAATCAGCCTTCTACTCCAGGATAATCCTGGAAGCGAAGGACAACCACCGCCTCCTCTTCGCCACCACCAACCAGCTCCTCCTCACCTCGCAGATCCTCTCCTCAAACGTTCGTTGTGAGGAGATGCTGGACTTCCTCGAGTCCCAAATTGAGAAAATCCGCTCTGCGGTTTTCTCCCCCCACCACTCCTCCACCTCCGCGCCCTCATCAGCTACCTCAACCCCTACTCACCCCCCATTTCACACTTTCAACCCCACCACCCCACTTTCAGTCACAAAAACAATTACCTCCATGAAACCCACCACGTGCTCATTGGACCCCATCCCCACCCCCCTCCTCCGCACCCAGCTCCATTTGTTAGCCCCGCTCATTTCTGACATCATTAACCTTTCCCTCTCCTCAGGCACCGTCCCTACCTCCCTTCAAACAGCCACCATCACCCCCATCCTGAAGAAACCCTCCCTTGATGCGTCGCAACCATCAAGTTATCGATCCATCTCCAACCTCCCGTTTCTATCCAAGGTCCTTGAAAGAGTGGTTGCATCCCAGCTCCGCTCTTTCCTTTCAACTCACTCACTTTTTGAACATCTCCAATCAGGTTTCCGCCCTATCCACAGCACAGAAACTGCCCTGGTTAAGGTCACAAATGACATCCTAACCGCCTGTGACCAGGGCTCCCTCTGCCTCCTTGACCTGTCTGCTGCGTTCGACACAGTCGATCACACCGTCCTCCTTCAACGTCTTTCCTCCCACCTCAACCTTCAAGGCACAGTCCTTGACTGGTTCCATTCTTATTTGACCCACCGTTTACATTTTGTTTCTTCCAACGGTTTTTCTTCAAACCCCCGCACAGTTTCTCACGGCGTTCCTCATGGCTCTGTTTTAGGCCCCCTCCTTTTCACCCTTTACACGCTCCCTCTGGGCGACGTCATCCGCAAACATGGGGTAAATTTCCACATGTATGCGGACGACACCCAATTGTACCTTTCTGCCTCATCCCTCTACCCCCAGACGATCGATGTTCTGACACCATGTCTGTCCGACATCGAGTCGTGGACGAGGGACAACTTTTTGCAATTGAACGTGAGTAAGACCGAGGCCCTCCTGATTGGCTCAAGCCAGTGCCTCCGCATATCGGGCGCTGCCAGCCTCAATATCCAAGGCTGCACTCTCCACCTCACAAAGCCAATCAGGAACCTCGGCATCATGTTCGATTAAAAACTTTCGTTCCTCCCCCACATCCGCGCCTTGACCGGCACCGCTTATTTCCACCTGCGCAACATTGCCAGGCTCCGCAACTATTTCACCCCCCGCTGCCGAAACACTCGTGCATGCATACATCACCTCACGGCTGGACTATGGAAACTCTCTCCTCGTCGGCCTCCCCAGCTCCTCCATTCACAGGCTGCAGGCCATCCAAAACTCTGCAGCCCGTGTACTATCCCGCACCCGCCTCCGCGACCACATAACCCCCACCCGTCTCCACTGGCTCCCCATCCTCCAGAGGATCGAGTTCAAGATCCTCGTCCTCTCCTACAAGGCCTTACACGGCCTTGCCCCGCCCTATTTAACCGATCTACTCTCCCCCTACATGCCCACCCGGACCCTCCGTTCAACAGGACTTGGCCTGCTCCAAGCCCCCCGCCCGAACCACCCCACCATCGGAGGCCGGGCCTTCAGTTTCTCCGCTCCCACCCTATGGAATGCCATCCCTCAATCCCTCCGTTTCCTTTCTTCCCTTTCCTCTTTCAAGGCCGGTTTGAAGACTTTCCTCTTCGATCGTGCCTTTTGTTCCATCCCGAACTCTTTTACCTCCCCTTCGTGTTTCACCCCTTCCCAAACACTCCCCTCTCAGCTCGGATCACACGCCTCCTGTGCAGCGCCTTGGGACGTCCTCCCGACGTGAAAGGCGCTCTATAAATGTAATTTGTTGTTGAGACAGGTGTTGAACAAGATGAAGGATTAAAGGCAGTAGTTGCTGTGAATTTTCTTAAGTAGTGACTAAAAGGCCACTTTGTGTTAACTTTTAGCTTTGCCCTGCAGCCTGCAGATACTCCCTAGCTCGTGTAATTTTAATATTTAATGATTATACATTGTATTGTTAATCTGATTTGATCATTACATTTATTGCAGCATGTTCTCAAGTGTTGTGCAGGTTTTGAGACTCAAATGTAGTTAACAGTGGAAATATTCATTCATTCCCTTTTTCTCTCTTGAGACTCTGTGAGTCCCTCTGCTTTGTTGTCTGTGTGCAGGGATCCTGCAACAAACTTCCATTTAAGAGACCTGGGCAATTATTATTAATAATCCTTGCATTTCATCTCAAAATGCTTTACAGGATTTTACTGTGTAATTAAGTGACTGCATATCTAATGAGTAATTACTTTATTACAATAAATCATTCTTCACTTTTTTGCAGTTTAAGGCACAGGGATGAAAATACAATATTTTTAATTCTGAAACATTTGAACATTTTGCAGTATACAGTAACTGAACCCAAGAAGCAGGCATATGCCGACTTCTATAAGAAGTATGATGCCATGAAGGAGTTTGAAGCAATGAGGAAAGCTGGGATATTTGAAAGTGTGAAACCACAACATAAATGATGGCCTAAACATGAAGGTAAGAACAAGGTGTTCGAAATACGAGGATATCTGCAGTCTATTTTCAACATTTAATAAAGAACATAATTTTAAAAGAAATTTTTTAAAGAGCTCTTTGTGTGAATGGTCACAATAAGAAGAATCCTTGCATTTGGTATGGGACCTTCCATGTCGGGAGGTTGCCTCAAAGCACTTCAAGGGTTTACTGTGGCGTGACTGTATTTGTAAGAGAGCACGTTAGCTCAATTGCACACAGCAGTGGCAAACAGCCCACTTCCACAAACACATGAAAGAAATATCATGTAATTCTAGTTTTTAATCTAATGCATCAAATTGATATTTCAAAGGAATGTTTCATATACTTTAACATTTTCATTAACAGTCTAATTGATTGCTTGCTGTAGCCCAAATTCAAAATGTTGAATTGTTTTTCAAATGTCTTAACAGATTGTATGTAAAATTAAATTAAGTATTCACTTTTCCCAACAATTATTACTCTTTTTAAAACTGATTTTAAAAAAAAACACACAGAAATCTCCAAATGGATGAACAGATCTTTAGGTACTGTAAAAGCAACAATATGTGACTCCTGCAAATGCACTTCTCAGGTAATTGCTGTGAAGTTCTGTGTTAAATGCAAAGATTTATTTGTCTATATGAGTGGTTAGAACACTCCACCTGTCCCTGAAGTACAAAACCATTCTGTAGAACCACTTAAATAGTATTGTTTGTGCTTGAGGTTTGTCTGGAAGCTGACAGACTGTTTTTAGTGTAGGAGCATCATAGCCAAATGAAATCCTTCCAAATCCATACATCCTCTTTCCATCCACTGGATGGTGATCTAGAGCAGGAAGCCTGGCTGTGTTTCTGCCATCCACCTCCCTCCCCCAGTTAACAACAAAATTACAATTGTACAGTGCCTTTCTCGTCAGGAGGACATCCCGAGGGGCTGAAACAATATCAATTGATTAAAACATGTAATTAAACTTTTCTTGAGGACCAAAAAATTAGAACTTTTTTTCTTTTTATGTATCGATCCCACCTAGGATGACATTTGCTTATTATGACCTTGTCACATTTTGAATCAATATTATTTTTAAACTTTCAGATTATTTGGAATGTCTCCCCCGTCATTCTCCATTTGAACTGAAGACAGAGGCTTTCTGTGCTGGACATACTTGGACATAAATAAAATATTTCTGTTGATCTCAACACCTGTCTGGATGTTGCTGCTTTTTCTGAGTATAAGAAAACCTGTGGTTTTAAATTTGACAAGGGGCACATTATCTAGATGAATTGAAATACTGCAGTTGCCAATGTGGCGTCTTACAAATTGGTAGATTATTTTTTATATGTGGGTGTGAAATAGTTTTCCATATTTTACAAAAACAAAGTGAGCTGGAATTGTTACTCATTATTTGAGCTTCCAGTTGATATTTTTCAATGTAATGTAATATAGTGTTGTTATAATTCAGAAAGCCTCTTATGTTGAAGGCTTATTGTAAATTGAAACGCTTCCTCAATTAGGAGCAATATAACAATTACATATCCATGTTCCGGATATGATGCAGTAATCCCCTAGATTAGTGGTTCCCAATCTCGGGTCCCGACTCAAATCAGTGTCACGGGTGTCCTCATTAGGGTCGCGAAGGGTCATCAGAATTTTTTTTTCCTTTTTTTAATGTTGAAAATGCTTTTTTAACACTAAAAAAAAAAGCTTTTAACGCTAAAAAAAAATGCGACACCGCTGACCAATTTGTATAAAGAGCGTACTTACGATTTGCGCTGAATCCACAAAACAGAGATAACGTTTTGGCTGAGCTTTACTCGCGATATCGCACCCTAGACGTGGGAGGACCGGTTGGAGGCTAATTTGGGTTGCAGCAAAAAAAAGTTTGGGTCGTGAGGACTTGCTGGTGGTTAATATGGGTCGCAGCAAAAAAAATCATTAAAACTTTTCAGATTAAAAAAAGTTAACTGAATATTTTGAAACGTAAAGTATTATAGAAAGATGCCAAATGGTTTTCTTGACTTTATTTGTACAACACAGAATTAACAAATGCTCAGAAATAAAATAATGTATATTGCAACATGAGGAAATAAATTGTCCCATAAGTGGATTTGACAGGAAGCACATGCCAGTAAGTGGAAAGCACCACAGCTGCAATTTTATATTAAGCATTCTCCAACTTATGCTGTGAAAAATGTAGAATTGGATTTCCAACCAAAATTATTGCAATAACCAAGGCAATGGAGTCCTGTGGCTTTGTGGTTAAGAGTCCTCACTTTACAAGCGAGAGACCTGGGTTGAATTCCAGGCAGAGTAAAACCTTGCGCAAGTTTCCTTACACCACATGCTTGATAGTAATTCCTCGAAAAATATCCCAATAATAAATTGATCATTTCAATCCATGACTGAGGGGCACTGCTGTGTGCAATTGGCTGCCGCGTTTCACCCACAGATAGAATTTTCTGTTAGCTTCACTTTACACTTTACAGAATATTCTGTTAGCACTTTGAGACATCTAGAAGACGTGAAAAGCACTATATCAAATGCAAAGATTATTAATGGAGAACAAAGTTAATCAGCTGTTTCAAACCATTAAATTGCACTTCTTGATTGTAGGCCTGTCAAAATCTCATGTATAGCACCTTTTCACATCTGCGAGATGCCTCAAAGTGCTTCACAGAATATACTGTAATGTGAATTAACTATTTGTGGATGAAACGCAGCAACCAATTGTGCACAGCAATGTCCCACAAACAGTTGTGGATTGAGTGACCAGATTGTTATTTTATTCATGTTGCTTCCAATAAACAAAAATTATTTGAAGTTTGTTGTAGCAAGCTATACATTTCCTAGATTCATACACATATAAGCAGCTGCTCCTCAAACTACTTCCACCTGGATCCTCACTGAAATGGGTAAGCATATGGCATTACATTTGTGCTACTCAGGGAGCAAGGACTCAGCCCTGGCTTATCAGGTGTCAAATGAACAACTAGTGACTATCCAGCAGTACAGGTAATTGGAATCTTTTGGGGACTGGCTCCAAAGTGACATGCTTGGAAACAAGAGTATTAGAATCAAGCCAACTCTCTGGCAGCCAAGTCCACCAAGGCATTGCTGATGATAGACTAGCCAGCATGGTTTGTTAACAGCTCAGCTCCTGATAGTGCTGCAGGCCAACACCCTAATGGGAAGGCTGGTCCTAGTTAGAAAAGCCACTGGAAAGCTTTCCAGATCATGATGAATGGTGAGCTTTGTGGTTTCAGCTGGTTGAACTCCAGCAGTACCCCCAACACATACTCTTGGGCCCCCACATCTCTTGCCAACCTCTCCAGAATTGGGTAAGATGTCTGAAAAGGAACCTGTGCAGACACAAAGAAGCTTTCATTGTATTGATGGTACACATAGGCAAATCAGGTTTGGTTACTCTTAAAAGCGTTTGATGGTGATGTGATAATGACAGATGCAATTTTTTAATAGTATTGTGTGCAAAAATAATTGATTGTTCACCTGTGACTTTTAAATTCATATCAGGCCAGAAATGTGTAATTTAATATATAAATAGAATGATTGCACTCAACTTTTTTTGTGTGTGGTAAATGATAACCAAACAAAGCAATGAATTGTATGACTGAAGCCATTATGGTAGCAAACAACAAAATGTAAAGTAAATGAGGAAGTTGGTGTTTGTGTGCCAGATGGCCAAGCTGTGCACCTGCCCAAGGAAGATGCTGAGAAGAAACAAGTCGTATGTTTTATATTTAATAAGTTTAGGAAAGAAGCCTATACTTAATGTGCATGCATGCTTGAGAAATATTTAAAGAAATAAAGATTCAAAATTGATTTGGTTTATCTCAGAATCCCTGTTTCTGAGTCTCACCAAATTCCCAATTTCAATTGGATTTAGTCAAATGGTGACAGGATTTATCCCCTGTCCTCAACAAAATAACACAATGCATTCAGACACCCGTTGACAAAAAAAATGTATTGAAAGTAATCTTTGGGTTGTTAAATTAGAACAATGATGGAGGACAGGCATTGTCATTTCAGAAATAAACATTAAAATAATCAATGAAAAACTAGAAACAAAGAGAGAATAAATGGTTATTCTTGTTCAGCTATGAATCAATTTTGAACAACCTTATTGCCCTGCTATGCTACATCAGAAATCCTACATATTCAACACTGATTAGGCAAAAATATGTGGCTGCCGATGGTGCACACTCCATATCAAACAAAGCAAACAAATAGAATTGTCAAACAAGTATAATGTATCAGCTAACTGGCTAAAAATGCCAAATCCATTCACTATTATGTTCAGCAAAGATTTAAATACATTGAGGTCTATTTTGTGACATTGATGGGATTCCTTAAATTTCTGTATGATGTACCTAGAAAGAGTCATCAATTCTTATGAATTGTACAATTTTCCAAATAATTTATTCAGGAAAAATTAATTTTATTATACCTTCCTAGCTCCAGCAAAACCCATTTTCTGGCATTTAGAATCACAAATGACTATCTTAACACTTAAGCATCTATATAATAATAATCCTTGCATTCAACGCATTATTAAGTCTTCCGAAACGTCAAAGCATTTGTGGGCAAAACTAATTAGGAAATGAAAACAAGTATTACGGAAAGGCTGCAAGTGATCCTTTGTAACATTTGACAAGCACACATTACTACCTTTCCCTTCAAGTTTATTTTCTAAGATTGGTGACTCCATCTAGGAATTCTTACAAGTACCATCAGCAGAGCAGCCTAAGTTTTGCTATGCTTCATGAATGATCCTAGACTATTAGCTGGGTGTGGGGAAGGAAGAGCCCTATTAATAATATAATCCTTGCATTTTATACAGCGCTTTTCACGTCTTATCGACGTCTCATTACAGGTGAGCTCGCTACTCTTCCAATCCTGCAGCTAAATTCATAATTTTATTTCATGTTGATTTGTGGTTTGTTTGCCTACACATGCAGTCACAACTCTCAACAGTAACTACTGTTTGAGACACTTCAACATTTCAAGCAGTTTATTAGAGGCTACTGGCAAAGTTATTTGCTGGAGTGGGAGTAATGATTGAGTAAGGTGTTGATGCAGGTAGCTGAAGTTTCAAGACAACTTTGTTTTATTTTTATGTTTTTATGTTTTATTTTTATGTTTTATGAATGAACTTTATTCATAAACTTTATATCATTTATATCAAGTTTATATCATTTAGAAAACTTGGATTCAGATGTGCTTTTAAGCTGCATGCAGAGATCTAAAGAGGAAATGCAGATTTTTCTTAAGTGAAGCAAAATTGGTAATAGGCACATTAAACGTGGAATTATAAAGGGTTTCAAAACATTTCAAATTAAAAAAACGACAAACAAATAGCTAACAGAATGAAATGCTCCAATGGAAGTTAAAGGTGCAAGTGGTAAGGCAGGAGAAAGAAAATTGAGAAATTATACTAAAACTATAAAGTTTCACATTTCTAAGATTTAGTCTTTTTAGATATGATTTTTATATCTGCTTTAATTTTGGAGCAGTTGAGAACATTGACTCAGCAAGGTAACATTGTAGAAATAGATGAAAAACGTATCCCAGAGCACATAGGGCAGTTTTTCTCATTTCCATTAAAAAAAAATCCTTTAAAACAGCTTCCCCAACTTTAGAAATTAGTTGCAAGGGGTTCAGTGTGAGGCTGCACTGTATTTGCCTGTATTAACTATTGAAAGGCAAATTGTTGGTTTCTTCAGCTACATACATCTTTGTACATCAAGTATTTATAGAGGGGTGATATCGAATTGTCATCAGTATACATGGAGAGGTCTTAACTAGTGAAAATAAATATTGGAACAACATACTGTGTATTTCAATCATTTCCTAAATAATGGGGATCTTTTTAAACTAGCTTCATTTTTTTTAATATAACCTGTGGAAATCATTTTGATTTAATATTTCATTTACTATATATCATATAATCAAAGCAGTTGCTTATGATTTGTAGAAAATGTGTAACCTGCATAAATAACAATAGTTTGCATTCACATTAAGTTGTATTCCACCACAAGGTGTGTATGGCTTATTTCAGGTGTTTGACCAAAAAAAGGTCAATTTTAGGTGTAAAATGAACTACTAACATAAACGGTACAAGAACTCCAAAATAATCATTTGGTTTTCAGTCTTTGTTCACAGTGTAAGTAACACTGAGATATTGGAATAGTTTTGTTAGTAAAATGCAAAGATAATCTCTTACGAGTGTTTTAGTTTCACAGCTTTCATATAGTCTGTCAAGTGGTAGAAGTGGCTACTACTCATTTCTGATGTTTACAACTGTAAACAAACAGCAATGATAAAACATTCTTATTAACAATGACCTACAGATTATGAGGAGTGATCACTTTCTACTCCATCTTGACTCATTAGCTCCACTTTTTAAAACATTAAAATGCCCTACAGTGGGCTATATCTGTTCAATGCAACTCTTTCAGCTGGTCTCAATATTGAATTGTGAGTGTACAATTGAGAATATATGTACACTGGGTCTCAGTGTTTGGGATCCATAATAGCAACTCTTACTGCACATGCAAGTGGTGATGTGTTCACTCCCTGCACACCAGCTGATCCACAGAACATACGTAGGCCATCGGAGAGTATGCTTAGTGAATAGAGTCCACAGTCGAGCCAGCATGACAATGAAATTCCCACTAAATAAGTGTTATCCATGGGGCTGCACTGTATATACACAAGTAGCAGAGGAGTATGGAAGCAAAAAAATCCTGACTGTAATGTAAGGCTCATTGTATACTTGTATAGCATAATCTATATATCATCATTTTAAAAAACTATGTGCACCTGAACAAAATGTAAATTTACATGATCATTCAAAACATCTCCAGTCCAGACAGCTTCTATAAAGAGTACATGTCACCTGGTTAAGTCAAGGATCCATTTCTGATATTTTTGTGAAGGTCTTGCTCATGTTAAAATGCAACAATGGTCATAATCATTCCCCAAAACACACTAAAAATAACTCAGTAATTAAACTCTAGTTAATCAATTTTCTTTTCTGCCATGCTCTTTTCTTCAAGTTCCTCATCTGTATGCTCTGAATTTTCTCTAATTTTATCATCATCTTTGTGATATTCATATTTGCCATCTTCCTTCTCCTCATCACTGGCTTCTGTATCTCCTTGAGTAATGGCATTTGGTTCAGGTAGCTCGCCTTCTTCTGGTTCATATTCCCCATCTGCTGTCCATATTCCATAACACATAATGCTGATAACACCCAGTGGCAGGCCAAAGAGAAAACAGCCCAGGAGTGGAGAGGTCTTAAAAACCGACTAAGTTAAACACAGAACAGAAAATAGGTATTTAGTAAGCAAGGTTCATTTTCTTTCCAATATTTGTACATATGGTCATCAAAAGCATGAAGTTTTAAGAAAGAAACAGTTTGTTTACTTTTACTTTGTAGTAATTAATACTAATAATCCTTGCATTTGATATAGCACTTTTCTTCTGGACATCTCAAAGCGCTTCACAGAATATAGTGTAAAATTTTGTGAGCTTATCACCCCCACCCAGTTTCACTGGCTCCCTGATACCCACTTTAAGATTCTTATCCTCACTTTTGAATCCCTCAATGGCCTTGTCCCTTCCCTACCTCTGCTACCATCTTAAACCTTACCCCCTCCACTCCCTCCACTCAGGAAGCACTGGCCTGCTTCACATCCAGTCTGCCCCACCTTCAGTGGTCAGTCAAGCTTTCATCTGTCCCCACTCTCTGGAACTTCAAGTCAGAGTTCCATTCTCTCCTAAATGATCTTCAAAACTTCTCACAACCTTCTTCTTTGATCGCAATTTTGGTCATTTCTTCCCCCACTCACATTTATTATATAAATGCATTTTAGAACAGTACAGATAAATGGTCATTGTGCATAAATATAAATTGGCTGGTGCTGACCAAGAGTTATAATATTAAAATAGTACCACACCATGCCAGTCTCTGCTACTGTATTCTCTCTCTAAATTTTTCTCTCTTTCAGTACTTTTGGTATTATGGTCACTGTACATCACAATCTCACAACTTGTTTGAGAATTTTATTCTGATTTGACTAGTACAGTAGTACTAGTACAATAGAACCCAGTATTGGTGTAAAGCATTGCGCAAATGAAAACAGCTAACCACTCAAACTAAGATCTGCAGGCAAATAGACCTGCTTGCAGTCTGAACGTTAAAATTAAACACAGATTCACAATTGCTTTTTGGACCAAAATATCATCATTTAAGAGTCATGTACAGGCAATGCATTATAATTCAAGAAACCAATATCTATCGTAACACATTTCTCTAACTTTGTAGAAGTGCCTGCAAATACAATGTAGCAAAACAGGATTTACTGATACTTACCAATATAGTTGATTTTCCATCATATAACATTCGTTTGATTCGATGAAAAAAACTATCTCCGCCATGTGCCTGTAAAATAGGTGCACCAAATAACTGGATTTATTTAAGAGCATCAAATTCAATTAGCTTTAAACAGTTGTTTTCAGGTCATTTCTAAACATTTTAAATTAATTTTAAGATTGTAATGGAAAGAACTAAAGAGGTTAGAAAACATTATTTACATAGAAAATAGTGGAATATCCTTTGCCAAAATTGTAGTGACAGCAAAAATACCAATTATTTGAAAAGGGAAATAGATGTAACTGAAGAAGATAACTATTAAATAAGGGAATGAACAGGAGATTCATATGATCAGTTTCCTCATGCAGAGAAAAACAACAAATACTTGATAGGCTGAATGGTCTGTTTCTCTGCTCTGATACCATAATGAAAGAATGTCAGAATCGAGTCAGCAAAATTGCCTGCAAATATACAATCACTAAATATTATTGTAAATCTTGGGAGGTGCTTTTAGATTATCTCCCAATGCTTTCAGCCCATTCTGTCCCCACTCTTTGGAACTTCAACCCAAAGTACCATTCCCTCCTAAAAGTTATTACATGTGAACATCATTACAGCTATCTGTAGCCATCTCAGTTCCTGAGCCAGGTGGATCCACAGTAATCCATGGCATTGCTGATTACAAACCAGTTAGGCTAGTTCATCGGCAGCATTCAGAGGGCAGACTGGGATCAGGGATTCTTCCTTCAATTCTGTTCCTGTTAATCACACAAGCTCAAGATCTAATGGGTAGGGTGGTCCTATTTAGAAAAGTAGTAGGAAGTTTGCCAAACTGTGCTTTCAATGGTAAGATAAGGAATTTTACTCCAGCAACTCCCCAACATATATCCTGGAGTTCCTAAGACTTGGCTCTTGCTAACAACAAATTACATTTGTACAGTGCATTTCACGTCAGGACAATCAATGTTTTGGACCTGGGCATAATACTCTCAGGAATAAGGTAACCAGGGCAATCTATTACAGACACATGGAAATTTTGTTCCAGTCATGTGTAGCTGTTTGGTTTGGGTAACCTTAGCATTAGGGAACGGCGATGTATCGGTTTTTCGATTAAACCCGATATGATTTTCAGATCGGTATGCTGATATGGTGATTCTAAAAAAAACGTTATATCGAGAGATTCGATTTAAAAAATATACATCGTTATATTTTTAATATCGTTCCTGGCAATATATCAATATTGTTGGTATTATCAGTGTAATGCGATCTTTTCCAGCTTACCTTGTCGCCGGCATTGCAACCTCCTAGACCTAGAGCATGGAATGCGCGTACATTCGGTGCGCGCGCACACTTTACTGTGTATACTCGACGTGAGTCGTGGCGTCTTAACAAAGTCGCATCGCTGAAAATTGTAGTTTGAAAATGTACCTTTCTCATCATGGGGAAAAGAAGCCCCACTACTTTGAAAACAATGCAGTCAGTAATGGTGTGTATAGATGTACAGTTTGCAAGGTCTTGGTTAAGACATCTGATTCGAGCACGAGCAACCTGCGACATCACATTAACCACCCCGCCCAGCACGCTGCCCTCAGAGCGAAATTATTGTCGACAACAGCAGGAAGTCGAACCAGCGCTTCGAAGAAAGCGACAGGTAGTGGGGCCAGTGCAGCTCAAACAATTCCTGCTTTATTTAAGAGGAGAACATTGTACCGGAGAGGGGACAAAAAGTGGCAAAGTATCACGAACGCTGTCACTTTTTGCCTAGCAAAGGAGAGCCTGCCAATGGCGAAGGATATTAATTCAGACTTCAGACTACATAAATATGTGGCATTTTGTGGCTGTAAGTATTATTTTTGTGTGTGAGAGTTAGAAGCCAGATTATCACTGTTTCTATGTGTGTGTCTGACTAGACACACACAGCAGTGATAATCTGGCTTCTAACTCTAACAGTCAGACTGTCTGTCTCTCTCTTTTCTATTGTAATAGATCTCATTTACACGTGGACATTACATGCTACTTTCAAGCAAGAAATGGAGGAGAATAAATCTCTAGATTTTGTTTTTGGTGTGTGTGTGTTCTATTTTGTGTTTAGAGATGGAGGGAGAGAAGGAGAGGGGGAAAGTTGGGAGAGAAGGAGAGAGGAAGAGAGGAGAGGGAGGGAGAGAATGCGAGGGGGAAAGGAGGGAGAGAAGGAGCGAGGCGAGGGAGGGAGGGAGACAAGGAGAGGGGGAAAGTTGGGAGAGAAGGAGAGAGGAAGAGAGAAGAAGGAGGGAGAGAAGAAAAGGGTGAAAGGAGGGAGAGAAGGAGCGAGGGGAAAGGAGGGAGAGAAGGAGAGAGGAGGAGAGGGAGGGAGGGAGAGGGGGAAAGGAGGGAGAGAAGGAGAGGGGGAAAGTTGGGAGAGAAGGAGAGAGGAAGAGAGGAGAGGGAGGGAGAGAATGCGAGGGGGAAAGGAGGGAGAGAAGGAGCGAGGGGAAAGGAGGGAGAGAAGGAGAGAGGGGAGGGAGGGAGAGGGGGAAAGTTGGGAGAGAAGGAGAGAGGAGAGGGAGGGAGAGAGGGAGAGGGGGAAAGGAGGGAGAGAAGGAGCGAGGGGAAAGGAGGGAGAGAAGGAGAGAGGGGAGGGAGGGAGGGACAGAAGGAGAGAGGGGAGGGAGAGAAGGAGAGGGGGAAAGGAGGGAGAGGAGACAGGGAGGAGGGAGAGGAGAGGGGGAGGGAGAGAAGGAGAGGGGAAAGGAGGGAGAGGAGAGGAGGGAGCAAACAACATCGTATAATTCAACAGACCTTGACACCAACATTACAAACTTTCTGGACCTAGAGCACGCATTTTGAAATGTGCGTGCACCACGACTGCGCGCGCATCGTCAGTGCGGACGCACTGTCAATGCGCGCGCACCGCGACTGAGCGCGCACCATAAATGCGCGCGCGCCATCAATGCACGCGCACTTCGAATGCACGCGCATGCGCAGTATAAAAACTCGATAGATCGGTTTAAGCAGGTATGAGCAAACCGATATATCCATATCCGGAAAAATCCCATATCGCCGTTCCCTACTTAGCATGATGATATATTTCTGTGTGTTAGCCAGCTGACCAAAAAGAAAAACGCTCATCAGACTCAAGAGCACCATTTTGTATTCAGACTTGTTTAACCCCACTAAAACTTACCTCTGCTGAGCCTTCTAAGATGTCATTAATAAATTGAACCAAGTCCTGAATGCTTGTGATTGCTTTTTCTGGCACAAAATACTGCTGATTTGAAGTATTCAGCACCACAATGGAAGGAATCTTGACTTCACTAAAACAGATAACAAGTCAATTTTTCAAAAAACATAATTTCTCATATAACATGATCTGCTAATGAACATATATATATAAATATGGTTATATATATTCTCTAATGGCCAAGATAATCATAAAATGCTACCCATTCACAATTTATAATCATGCATTTTACTGTAAGAATGTTATGACTAGAGTCCGTACTCTGGTAAATTAACACAGAAAGACAGCTCCTTTTGAAAAATTGATGAAATGAATTGGTCCAATAAGTTAATAAATACATACTGCCGCAAATTGTATTAGTTATATTCACTTCAAATTGATTAATTTCTATTGATGAAACACTCACTCCATTATGACACTGTTGATGTAGTCAGCTCCATCTATGTGCCCAAACTGGAAATCCCTGCAAAAGCATTTTCATCATTAGCTGTCTGAACCCTATAAACAAATAAATAAATCTAGAGGAATTTACAAGCATGATCTTGTTCCATTCACAAAAGACTAATCTGCTTATAACATAGCTGCCAACCTTTTTTAACAAAAAAAAGTACTCCTGAAAGCTAAAAAGAGTATTTTGTAGTAAAAAAATGTATTTTCCACAGAACCTGCCGGTACTTAAAAAGATTACAGTGCAAAAAGATGCCAAGTAAAATGGGACTTCAAAATCCCGTGTGGCAAAAATTGCATTAAGAGGGAGGTTCTTACTGTGTTTCCGTATATGAAAAAAATTGTTTCCAGTAATGCCTTGTATGCTTAGCGCTAACATTTACAGTGTATCAGCGACGGCAGAAGGTAGGTAGCACTGCTATTGAAGGCAGGGAGAGAGAGTTAGATAAAGAGACTGAAACAGAGAGAGACTGTGAGTGAGATTGTGACAGCCAGAGACTCAAACAGAGAGAGAGAGACACAGAAAGAGAGAGAGACACACACACACAGAGGGAGACTGAGACAGAGAGAAAGAGAGACAGACAGGCAGAGCATGGAATTTCCAAAATTTGGATTTTCCAAAAAACTTAATTTTAACAAGAAAAATCATACTGCCGTATTTACTTCAATTTATCGTACTAAATACGGCAAAAACATACTGGTTGGCAGCAATGTTATAACATTTATTTGTTAAACTGTTAGAATATAATATATTGACTTTCTTTCTGTAAAACAGCACAGAAAAAAAGCATGATTACTGATAGTTGATGATGTTGCAATGTGGAATATGGAAAAAGGTTTTCATCGCCAGCCTGGGTTCATTCAATTCTGCAACAAAATCCTGATAACTTTAAAAAACTAATGTTGGTGGGGAAAAAAGGAAGCAATAGATAAGGATACATTTGCTTCAAACATTTGAAAGGACCTAACTCTGCAAGAACCATGATGTGGGCAGTTACAATATCTTTCACCAACACCCACAATACAACAACACCATCTTTCACGTCAGGAAAGGCGTTGGACAGACAGTATTTCAGACACGAGCTGGGGGGTAGGGATTGGGAGGGTGGAGGGAGGGAAAATTGATCTAAAGCACAGTTAAAGAGGAGGGCTTTGAAGTGGCCCATGAATGAGGCGAGTGATGGGGTGAGGCACAGAGACTGCGGGATGGAAGGTGGGGACAGAGTAACTGAAGGCCTGCCCACCGATGGAGGCGGTGTGAGAGGTACGAACTGAACTATTCAAGGTCAGAACCATAAAGGTTGAGGTGAGAGGAGAGGTGGTCGATGAGGATAGAGTGGTCAATGGTGTCGAAAGCAGCAGAGAGGTTAAGGAGGATGAGAAGTCAGGGGGAAACCCTGGTTGCAGTAATAAGGTTAGATATGCACCCGATCACTAAAGCACAGAAAATATATTTTGGGGTTTTAACAATGGTGAAACAAATGGCTTAAATTAAATCAATGGGACATTTATCTTTTAGATCATTTATCTTAGTTGCCCTTTTGGCGGAGTTGGTAAAGCCACTGCTTTAAACTATGCCAATACAGAATGGGAAGGTCCCAGGTTCGATTTGAAAGTTGCAAAGTGTTAGCTGAACTCAGGTGAGTCATCTATTGGTTGAATTGTGTTTTTTTTATAAAATCATTGGATTACTCTGTAATTACATTTCACTGTTTTTCCCAGACAAATGGTCATATCAACACATGTTATCTGAATCCTAGACTCATTCAATTGGAAGGTGGATGTTGGTGGATGGCACTAAATGTAGTTTTGATTTGAGAATAGATTTTTTTAAAAAATCCACTGTTTTGCTTTGATTCCCATGGGAAAGTACAAGAGTATGGACATCACATAAAACAGGTTGAAGGGTTATTTTGGTATACACCTTAAAATCGTTCATCTTAACATTGTCTACAATTAACCTATGGAATTTGAAACTTGGGCATGGTACCAGGCACCCATGGAAATGTATCCCAGCAAGTGTCAATATCTCCCAATGGTGGGGAGCAAGAGAAAGAAAACAGAGTGTACAATAATTGTCTGTGATATATTGCCAGCTTTTAGATAATAACATATCTGAAAGCATTAGAAAGTAAATGTGTTTCTTTGAGGCAGAAGAAATTTGCATTTATCAACTAACCTGTGAAATTGATTCCTGTAGCCAATAGCAACTTCCTGAGTGATGGACTTCAAGCTGGGGGAAACAGGGAAAACATTACACTTATCACTGCAAAGATATCAATCAAATCTATTGGCTAGTCGTGGGTGTCAGAAAAGCATTTGCAGAGTGCGTACAGGGATGGACCGTATGATTAGAATTAGGATGGATTGCTTCATGAAGCAGCCACCATCCAACTTGAAAAAATAGGAAAAATGGCATCTTAGCGTCATATATTTTTACGTATATTTATGGGGTGTTTTATTTCTCTCGCAAATACCAGACTAACCTTCCAAAACCCTCAGATTCCTATTTTATTTAATGTTGCTTTTATATTATCACTTTAGCTCCGGAATTGACTTCGTCAGAGACAAACTCATTGTAAAATCAGTATATATATACTACTATATAGCCTTGATCTGGTTCTGCGTTAGATCAGGATTGGGTTGAGGGCTGAAAAATTGAAAACAATATAGAAGAACTATAAGAACACTTATCCAGGTCTGGGGTAGTGGGCACCTCTATACTACCCCTCCACTCACTAACCATACTACAGCCAATGCAGCTTTTAATTCTCTTTGGAACTCAAGTTCCAAAATGCAGGAATTAATCCACATTCTTGGAGACTCGGATGCCTCAACATAAAAGTACATGTTCCAGGATATCTGGAAATCGTGTCAATTCAGGTTACCATCTTAATGGACTTAATTTGTATTTCAGTGCCAATTACAGAAAACTTGCCTGTGAATTTGCATTATTGAAAGGGTACACAATATTACCTAGCATGTTCCTCAGATGAGTTCTTGCCATCAATAACAGCAACCACCACCAATTTTCCTGACAAAACAAAGCAGACATCAACAACAACAAAATTACATCAGAACTGGAGTGTGTCAAACAACTGATACTTCTCAGAGAGAAAGTGGTGAAGAAGTTTGTATTTTAAAGGAAGACTGGTCTGAATCTATTTGGAAGAATTTTATAATCTTTGTTCAGTTTCTTTTTACATTTAAGATCAACACTTATTGTCACTGGATGCTTTTGATCTCTCTCTTTCTGTAATTGTGTCTTTCATCATTGGCCATGCTTTTAGTCAGTACGTTTCAAAACTTTATGTCCCATCGTTTCCCATTTACAGGTTGCACCTGAAAGCCTTCTTTTTGACCATGCTTACCTTTACCCTTCGCCTGACTCCGCATCGGATTCCCGCACTGTGAAGCGTTCTGAGATGCCACCCGGCATGGAGGGCGCTATATAAATGCAAGCTATTGTTGTCTTCCTCCCCAACCCTCACAATTCACTGTTTTAACCACATGTTATCTGAATCCTAGACCCATTCAATTGGTTGAATGGATGCAGGATTTAGCACTAAATTTAGTTTTGATTTGAAAATTTACAGTTCTCACTCCAACAGTAAGGGGCCCTGGATAGAGAAAAACAAAATCATCCAGTTTTTTGCTACAATTCCCGTGGGAAAGTATGAGTATGGACATCAAGTAAAACACGATGAAATCGTTCAGTGTAGGATTGTCTATAACCATGAAAACTGAAACTTCGGCATGGTACCAAACACCCATGCAACTGTGTTATCTGTTCCAGTTTTGAAGAAAATAGTGGCTAAAACCTTTTTTTAAAAACTATTTAAAAAAAACTTTTACGCACGCACTGATCTCTTTCATCTATTGCATAATGTTTTTCACCTTTCATAGTGGCCATTCATCAAAGCTTCTCACAAGAAAATCTGGTTTATCAAAGCTAATGTTTAATATTGAATCAGTTGGACCACATAGAGTAAAACAAATTAAAATGCACAATGAAAAAGTGTTGTGAAGCAAAATGAGTAGGATTGGCTCATGCAGACGCAACAGATTAGATTGGGTAAATTGCCTGTGACGGTGCTGTAATATTTAGAAGTTGAAAAATTAAAACTATAATTTACCAGTTTCTGAGAGTTCATACAAAGTGAAACCATCAATAGAAACATATCCTTGGAATTTTTCTTTGTTCACCCAAGAGGACAGATCACCATCTTCATACTCTGAGGGGAAAATAAAGAGAAATTGTCAATTTGAGAAATAATCATAAGTTTGGTTTATTGACAGTCATTGTCTACTATTCTGTAACAATATCCACTATAATCTCTCTATATGTTGATTGAGTTACTTGCTGAATCTTTTTTTCTTCAAGCTAGAGAAAGTAACTATTTTCCAATGGATTCTTCATAATCAGGATACCTTACTATAACCAATCTGACAATATTTTAATATATTGAAACAAAGCTGACAAACTATTGCATATGTGGCTAAGAAAGAAATTATCCAGTGTTCAATACCGGTATCCCACTGCCTCCGCTCGGCTGCCTTTTTGATCGGTCATCTCCCCTTCCCTCTCCCTTTAGCTCGGGGTCAGACTCTGCCACTGACAAGCACTCCGGGGTGCTACAACAACAAATTACATTTATAGAGCGCCTTTCACGTCGGGAGGACGTCCCCCAATGGTACCCCGAATGAAGGGCGCTATATAAATGCAAGTTGTTGTAAACTCCATCTGCCATAGTTCTTCCCACTTACTTAAAATGTGTCTCTTTCCACTCTGTACCTGCCCTCTGCTACAATTCTAATAGTCAATTTAATTAACGCAGAGAGCGTCAGAATGTGGAATTCACGGTCGGAAGCTTTTGTTGAACAAATAACATGAAACCTATTCATGGAGAATGGTATTTCACACATTATAGGATTAATCAATGAAAAACACACACGCAGATATTCAATCAAAAAAAGTTGTGTTTTGTGGACTCACCATCATACACATAGTAGACTCCGTCTTTGAACACCAGGATAGAAGGCAACTCCTGCAGGGAGACACTCTGGAAAAGATTTTTTAATTTAAATCAACTATCTTTTAAACTTAGTTGGACTAAATATCAATTGTTATGTACACTGCTGATTGTCAAATTACAGGAAAGATATCATAGTATAACACAGTAAATGCCCCGTAGATTTACAAAGATATTAGCAGGAAGGTGTGGTAATGTTTAGCATTTGGGTTAGCTGAGGGGCGCAAGTTGTTGTTGCATTTATATGTTGCAATAATTTATATGTTGCAATAATAATCCCTCCAAAAAAATCACAATAATAAAATTGGTCATTTCAATCCACGACTGTGTGTGGGACACTGCTGTGCGCAATTGGCTGCCGCGATTCGCCCACAAATATATACAGTCAATTCACTTTACAGTATATTCTGTGAAGCGCTTTGGGACGTTGATAAAAATGTGGAAAGCGCTATATCAAATGCAAGGATTATTATTATTATTATTATTTGATTTAAGAGCCTGATCATGTGGTTGATTTGCCTTAAAGCGTTTCACAACAACAACAAATTTACATTTGTATAATGCCTTTCATATTGGGAGGACGTCCCAAGGCACTGAGAATATAGTGTAAAGTGAATTGACGTTATAATTTGCATAATAAAATAAAATTGGATGACTGGGTAAATAAGGTGAGAAATGTTCAAATGATTTGTGAGAGGTAGAAATAATCCCGGCTGCCAGAAAAATACAAGAAGGTGTGTGACAGTTACGGGAGATGAGGTGGTCCTGGATCAGGGCCAGGCCAAACATGTTTTGGATCAGGCAGCTTCAATGAGGAGGTAAAGAGTCCCTGGGGGGAGCCTGCTTTTGGTTATATAAAGGAGGTTGACGTGCGAATCCACAACACCTCATAGACGGGGACAACTTTGTAGAAGTGGAATGGAAGAACATTTACTAACGGTTTTAACAACTGACTTGCATAATTCACTTAAATTATTTACCTGTGGTAGAGCATCCTCTGAAGCAGAAAAGAAGTATGTATAGACAATAAGTTCTGCAGCCACCTCAAAGAACTTCTCCTAGTTGGGAGTAAAATTATAACATCAAGGTTATTAATATAGTTTGCATGGAAGTTTTTCCAATCACTACAATTGTTTCTATATCCAAAGGCTCGTCATACTTAGATAATGTTCTCCTGTATTCTAAGATTTTTTATCTATTGACTTTCATATGGTACTTATCAATGAAAATGTTTTGAGGTTGACATACATAATCCAAAAATAAGATTGAATTATTCTAAACAAAGCATTGAACATTTTATGTTTTCGAATGTCCCTAAACAATGGTTTGGGGATGCAAATCTTTTGAATAAGATTCTGAACAAGTTTAGGTATTATTCTCAGAATGTAGAATAAAACATTCTTTGGTTTTGTATAAACAAAACTCTGCTCAAGCATTTTTCCTAAGTACTATATTAAACGTGTGTATAAATGTAAAACAATCGATTCATTTTTTGTGCATTTTAAAAAAAATTATTTGAAATAAACTTATTTTCAGACCTTCAATGGAGATTCTCCGCCAACGTACACAAAGAACACTGGGTACCTGTTGTGCCAATGATCAAACAGCTGCTGGGTGGAGAGCGCCCGGACCAGAGGCCTATTTATAAATATATATTTAAGAAATAAATAGAGTGCACTACAAAATTTATACAGTAAGAACTCAGATATTGCATTAATTGGGGCTAAGCCCGTTATAGATAACGTCATCAAGTGGATAGTAAATCTGACCAATAATCTCCCAGATAAACTGGTCATTCAATGCCTGTTTGTGGAACCTGCTTTCCACAAATTGGCTGTCGTGTTTGCCAAATACCCAATCACTGAATTTTACAGCACTTGTCACTCTGTCACCAACATTTAGATACAGGAGAATTAATAGATGTACAGTAAAAGTCCGTTTATCCATGACCAGATCAACCAGATTGCTCGATCCTCCTCCTGGGACAATTCCCCATTTCAGCAATCACGAGTATGCTCACTTTGCACATGTGCGCAATGCATGCGCACTTATTCAACTTATGAACACTGTTTTTTTTAAAATGCTTTTTTATCGATTAGTTTACCGAATGTGCTGGAATCTTTATTGGTAAGTATCCATACAATATTCTGTTACTATTTAGTATAATATTAATATGGTATGTTTTAAATAAGTAAATTTTTGTGTTGGGTTTTCGGCAACTTGCCGCCCGATTATCTGACACAGTCAATTAGTCGACCCCCTGGAAGGTGCCGGATAAACAGGCTTTTATTGTACATGGCTGTCTGTGGGACATTACTGTACAATTTGAACAGACATCACATTTTACAGCAATTATTTGTCACATCTCATTACCTAAGAAATTGACGAGCAAGATTGTATAATGAAAACAAGGATTAGAATTATGCATTGGAACGTTTGGAGGGTATTTGGTAAGGTGTTGCATACAAATATGTGACCAAAATCAAGGCAAATGCGAATGATGGAAAAAACAAAATGGATAAAGCAATGATTATAAAGATGGTAGACAAGGGGATTTAAAGAACGTTTTTCAAATTGGTACAAGGCACTTAGTTGGGTTGCTCAGGAATCAGTGCTGGGATCACTCTTGTTCTATAAATTGGTGATTCAGTTCATGGATGTTTGTGGAACATTGCTGTGCAAAATACTGACTGCTGCATTCACCCATACAATGTACCATCTCTGCACTTCACAGTATATCCTATGAAGCGCTTTGTGATGTCCTCCCAATGTGAAACGCACTATAATCCCAAATGCAGGGTTTATTATTAGAGTGTACAACGCCTTGGGACGTCCTCTCGACGTGAAAAGCGCTTTATAAATGTAAGTTTTGATTGATTGATTGATTGATTAGGAATAGAGTGACTGTATAAATATGCAAGGAACAGGAAATAGTTTTGTGACAAGTAGATCTTGTCTCACAAACCTAATTAGACTTTGACAGAACCATGGAGGTGATAAAGGAGAATCAACGGATGGAAGTTATATTTTTCAGAAAGCATACCATTTAAGAGATTATTTGCTAGAATTAAAGTACAGGGAATTTAATGTAATATTGTTACATGGTTAAAAAGTTGTTTGGATAATGTTTAAATTTCTGACAGGCAATAACCTCTAAAAGTTTGTAATGGGACTTTGCCTTATATTATATCTACTCCTGCTCCTAACTCTTATGTTCTTATTATTGGCAAACAATGGCAGATAGATCTTAAAATTGCCAAATGTGAGATAGTACATTGTGGGAATAATGAGGAAGAAATGAGAATAGAATAACAAAGGAATCTTACAGTCCAAGTCTATTAATCATTGACATTCATGGGTACACAACGCAAACAATGAAACTAATGAGATGCTAGACTTTATAACAAAGGGGAAGCTCCGACAAAGTAGAATGCCATTCGACTTTATTACTAAACGCTAGGATTATAATTATATTGATGTTAATTTCTGCTCCTCCCATAAATCCATCTATCCTAATCCCGTTCTCTATCATTTCCCCATGTCCTCTGCGTTGGTCTCAACATCAGTCTGGTTTGGACATTCCAAAGCACAATAATGGATTTCAGGCATTCAGACACCCATCCAGCAGGAAAAAAAAGATTTCTTAGCATTAAAAATGAAGACAAAAATATTCAGAATTCACTAACCCAGACACTCTGTTCGCAAATTCAATGATGTCATCTTTGGTCCGCGATCCTTTATAATTGTAAGCTAGGTCCCCTTTCAACCTTGCAAAGAGAATTCAAAAAAGCAAATCTTCAGCAAATAAACATTTATATTAACAACAACAACTTCAATTTATATAGTGCCCTCCACACCGGACGGCGTCTCAGAGCACTTCAAACTTGACTTATGGTCGAGTTGGTTGAGCATAAGTAAAAACATTCAAAGAGCCCAAATAAATGCCCAAATGAAGGCTTTACTAATAACAAACATTGAATTTAATATAAATTTAGTGGTCCAAGTGAATTAATTAGATTTGTGGTATGAAAGATCTTGTGACAAGTTTAATTGTGTATTCAACATTGCAGTATCATTCACGACTTAAAAACAACAAAAACAACTTGGATTTAGATAGTGCCCTCCACTCCAGACCACGTCTCAGAGCACTTCACAACCGAGCCAGAGGCCAAAAACAGTAAATTAATTTTCATCAGTACCATTTCACTTGTGTTTTCCTGTGGTTTATTCAGCTGTAAACCTTGATACCTCTCCAACCCTCTCATTCCCCAACTGATCAACTGGCACCAGCTTCCCACTTGTCCCTCATCTCTTCCACTCCATCAGAGGTTGCGCTTTCAACCACTACACCTCCAGGCTGGGAACACACTACCTCTCCCCTCTTCCAAGTCCCATCTGAAAATCTTCCTCTTCGACCATGCTTACAGCCACCTCCCAACCCCCTCCCTCACCATCACCACAATGGCTTGGAATCAGACTCCACCACTGTTAAGCGCCCTGAGATGCTACCTGGCATGAAGGGTGCTATATAAGTACAGTGGAGTCCTATAGCTCAGTGGTTAGAGAACTCGCCTTACAAGCGAGTGACCCAGGTTCAATTCCAGGCTGGGTGAAAATGTGGGCAAGTTTTCTTACTCCACAAGCCTGATAATAAGCCCTTGGAAAATACAATAATTAATTGGTCATTTCAATCCACGACTGTTCTTGGGACACTGCTGTGTGCAATTGGCTGCTGTGTTTCGCCTACATATATACAGTCAATTCACTTTACAGTATATTCTGTGAAGCGTTTTGAGACTTCTAGAACTTCACATTAAATACTATCTGGTCATGAATCCCTGTCCTTCAGTCAGAAAACGGATTGAAGCATCACCTACCCTGTCTCCTTTTTTTCTTAGTCTCATTTATAATTTATATACTACTTCACCAAGCCAGTCAGAAACCTAGGTATCTTGTTCAATCCTCAACTGTCTTTTCTCCCTCACATCCATGCAAGCTCAGTTGAGTTTGTAATTGCTGCAGTATGTCTACTTAATAATATTCCCTCAAAAAGAAACAATGATGGATTGGTCATTTCTGTCCATGACTGTTTGTGGGACACTGCTGTGCGCAATTGGCTGCTACGTTTCGCCTACATATGTGCAATCAGTTCATTTTACATTGTATTCTGTGAAGCGCTTTGAGACGTCTAGAAGACGTGAAAAGCGCTATATGAAATGCAAGGATTATTATTATTATTATTATGACCCGCTCTGTCTTCCCTTACCTCCACAACATTACCTGACTCGGCCACTACCTCAACACTCAGGCCACTGAAACTTTCATTCATGCCTTCAAGTCCAGGCTTGACTATGCCAATGCACTGCTTGTCAGTCTTCCCAACTCCTCCCTCCATAGGCTGCAGATCATCCAGAACTCTGCAGCCAGTGTTCTCTCCCACACCAAGCTCAGCATCCTCCATCCCCCTCATTCTAGCCTGATTCCATTGGTGTCGCATCATTTAGAGGATTCAATTCAAGATCCTTTAAAGCCCTCCATGGCCTTGCCCCACCTAGCTTTGCGATCACCTAACCCACTACTAACCTGTACATTCCCTCCTCTCAGAGGGTTCTGGCCTGCTCTAAGTACCCCGACTTACCCGCCCAACCATCGGCGGGTGAGCCTTTAGCTACTCTGCCCCCAACCTATGGAATTCCATCAGGCAATCCCTCTGCCTCCAAAGCCTCCTTTAAGTCCCGCCTCAAGACCCTTTGAACCATCGGTCACTCTTCCTTCCCTCCACCCTCCCCGATCGGGTCTGAAACATTGACTATCCAGCTCCTTGGGACATCCGCCCAACATGAAAGGTGCTATACAAACGTAATTCTGTTGTTATAATGTTGCCTGACTGTAAATTCACAATTAATGCTACTCTTTCTTCTCAACAAACTTATCATTAGTTAACAGGATTCTATTTTTCATTTTGTGATTGTGCTTAGTTATTCTTTGTGTGTTAAGAGGTTTATTAAAATAAGAAATAAAGGGCAGCAGAACAATGTTAATTTAATTACACGATAATCTGGTTAAAATACACAGGAAATGAACAGAGTGCTTACCAGTTTGTGCACAATTTCTCCAATTTACTTATTGTACTGTGCATGTTAGAGAAACCCTGTTATATGGTTCCCCAGTAAACAGTGATTTCACTATAAATCCATGCCGGACTGTACACTTCTTAAGCACTGTCTAGTCAGTTTCCCAGGCTAAAAGATGGCCTGATGCAATGCAATGTGACAAGCCGACAAACAGGGCATTGGCCTAGTCGAGCTTGGCCACGATGAAGGTGTGAATGAGTTTCATCGGCCTGAGGGGTGATCTGACAACAGTGAAGCCTATTTTAGTGTGCCTTTCTATAATACAGGTCAAGGTTTACGGACCCAAATCACCACATTAAAACAAAGTCAAGCTGAACTACTAAATTGTACACACAACCTATCCACACTAACACATTGTAAGCAGCAATAACAGTTGAATAATCCTTTACTTACAATTTGATAGTTGGATAACCTCTGACCCCAAATTCCGAAGCAATTCCTGTAAAAATATAAGTGAACATTAACCACACCAAAGCAACATATTGTAAACAGGGTTTATTCTCTCCAGATTTCAGATTACCCCCCTCCCCACTGATTCGTCAGAAATAACTGCATGGATTGAGCACTACCTCAATATGGGTAGCCTCTCGTTTCTTTCAGAAGGCAGTATACTCAGTAACGGAGGATGACTCTTTGAAAGACTTGCCGAGTTACAGTTCTGGAATGCTAATACAAACAACTATTAGCAATTGTCCCCTGTTCTGAATTAGCCCAATTAAAAAAAATTCTCCCAACATATAGTCCATTGTTTTCGCCCATCTTTCAAAGGTGGGTCAACTTCTCATACAATTCAGCACCTTAAATCACTAAAAAGCAGCTTAGGTAATGATGCCATGATCATCTCCATAGGATTTAGGTTAGTACATTGGTTAATACAATAATTAAATCATGCAAGACAACCACGGCTTACCTTTATTAGGGCTGATACAAAGGTGACACAGTGACCAAAAACCTTTTGTTGTGCATAAGCAGGTAAAGATATACTCAATGGTAACTAACTCATTTTGAACTGGTAAAAGTTCAATTTAACAATTGTACAGGTTTAGCATAGGGTTGGGATAAAACAGACAGAATGAGATTCACTCAGGTTTGTGGGGTGTGAAGTAGAGAGAAGGAGGGACAAAATCAGAGACCAAAGAATGAGACACCAAAGGACAAGAGAGAATGCTGAGACAGAGTGAAACATAGAAAGCATGAAAACAACAACAATAAAATTAGTTTTGTAGAGTGCCTTTCACAAAACAACAGAACAAGATAGAGAAAAGAAAGAGGAAAACAAAGTGAGTAGCAGTGCAGGTTCACTGGAATGATCCTGGAAATGCAACAATATACAAATTAAGTACTTATTTTTTGTAGCAGAAGTATTTCATTTAAAATATTTCCTCTAGAAAAAAAAAGACAACACTTTTAAAAACAATATTTTTTATTTTATAAGAAAGCCTCATCTGAATAACATAACTGCAACCCACCTTCTCCGTGGATGCAAACTACTGGGAAAAGCCAGAGTAGCTTCATGTGTTTAACATAAGCACACCTGGCCTGAGAGCATCCTACTTGGCCACTTCATTAATCTAACTTTGAAGAGATACCAGCCCAGAATTCAGTAGTCACAATCCTTAAAAAAAAAGCATTTAGTTTGTACCTTTTATAGTTAAAATCCTTCTCAGGCAAACATTATTTATTGCTCTGGAGATTCAAACCACAATGTACTTGAATCACCAATGAAATCTTGTGTGTTACTACCACAGTAATTACTTAATATGTACAATTTTTTGCAATGTTTATTTCATGAAATAATATTTTACAAAAACAAGATTGGTTAATGTACCTGAAATCAAACACACTCACTATCAAGACCACTGGTGCCCAACCACTTTGGTTAAGGTGTAAATCTATGCAATTTTGTTAATACTATGGTCACTTTGTTGGCATTTGCGCAGCCACTTGGGTGAGACATATTAAGTTACTCGCACCATCGAATCACACCCTAGCAAAGTCACCTTCAGGAGGATAGGAGTGGGGATTGAACAGCCTGTGTACCAGATATTGAATACTGAAACAACAATTAACTTTCTTTGTTAACTTTCAATTAACAAATACCTACTGTCAAAATCACATTATTTATATTATATGAAAAATATTAGTTTGTTATGGAGATAAATGATGTTCTTTCCAGCATGGAAATATTCTGAAGATAGCTTTTTACCTTTGATATAATTAATATTCTTCAGAGAATTGACATTGTTTTTTCTTTGGTACAAATATTCATTAGGGAACCAATGTCAGAGGTGCTGACTGTTTACTATGAGGTTCAAACCTACAGAGAATCACTCTAGTCAGAAATCTCATGGGTAAAATATCTATGAATACCAACAGGATTCAGAAGTGATATTTTTCAGCATTTAGTCTTCAACTGTCTGTAATAGGTCCTCCCACCGTAATTAGGCATTATATGAATATAAATTGAATTGTACAATATTACCAATGTTCACTAATGCACCAACCCAAAGTATAAAATAGTTTATCCCACAATGTTCTTTAGCAGTCATGAGAAACGGGAAGATTCAGAAGACATCACTTATTGCAAAAAATTATATTATAACCTGAGGACATACTTTACCTGCATAAAGGGTTGCGTCCATCTTCCCCACTTTTACTGGCGAGCCTGAAGCTTGCAATTCAGCAGCTACATTATCCCATATCGGTTCTAGTTTCTTGCAGTGACCACACCAAGGTGCGTAGAACTAAACCAAGAAAAACAAAGCTGCAGCAGTTAAATGCTAATTTAGTGGTTAGCCACTACAATCATTTGGATAGAAGATAAAAATACATACTTTGCAATTTCATTTCCTGTTTGACTGCACACTCAGTCATGTGATGAACCCGTGGAGAGAGATTGAACCTACCCCAATATCTCAGAGCTGATCAAGATGCTGCCACTATCTATGGGACCCATCCCCAGCATTCATTTTGTTTTATTTTGGCCACTGTGCAAGTAGAACAATTTGCAATTATTCATTTTATCTTGAGGTCTAACAGTGGCTCAAACAAGACCAGATAAAATGACGATAGTATAATCTATGTGACCTCTTTGATATTCTTTACACTCTTCCTGTTGCTGAGTGCAGAAGCTTTGACAACACGCATTTAGGATTTCACAATCAAGTTCATTATTCTAAGCGACGAGAGGAATTTCATCCCTTTTATTTGTTTCATTAATACCCTCAGTGCTTTGTTAAACCCTTTGAAATAGTCTGTATTGTGACAGTACCGCTCAGAACTTCCTGCTCTATTGCCAAGTCATCAGATCGTGTTCATATCCAATGCAAAAAGTCAGATCAGCAATTACATCACTTATTAGTTGCAATTGTGCTTTTTCAAACATCATACCACAAGCAGATGAACACAAAATGGAAGCTTTCAGACGGGACTGGAAAATGGGGAGAGAGAGAGGGCAAAGGGGAGGGATTGAGGGAGTGTTCCACAGTTTGGGGTGTAGTGGCTTAAAGCGTGACCTTCGATGCTGGGGCGGAGTGTGCAAAGGGCGAGCAGGAGGCCAGTGCTAGTCGAATGGAGCGCTGCATGATGGATTGGGAAATGAGGAGGTCAGAGAGGTAGGGAGGTAGCAGGGAGTGAAGAGATTTAAACACGAGGGTGAGGATCTTGGAAATCGAGGAAGAGGAACTTAGATAAATATCCGAATGGAATAAAAGGTATAGAAAAGACACATGAAAATGGGACTAAACCGGTAATTTTTCAGAGAGCTAGCAAAGGCACGATGGGCCAACTTGGGTTGTAAATTTCTAGTTTTAAAACTCAATTTATTCAGGACGTTCTAGGTTAGTAAATCAACTGAGCCAATTCCCAATGTTGTTAGAACACACTATTCAAAGTACTGTAGAAAGAAAAGCACCCAAACTGTTAAACAGAATTAATTGCAATATGTTCCTTTTAAATAAAAATATACTTTAGATAGCCAAGTAACAGATAATAAACAGCTAGTTAGGTACAGCTGATTAAATTCTAAACTTGCTCACTCTTTCAACACTTAAGTTGGTTGTTGCCAGTTATAAAGCAGTCAAATTATTTTGATAGCAAATTTGCACTGTGTTAACCAAATCATAGGTTTATGACTCGATCATGTAATTGCAACTTGAGCATTTATAATAATAATCCTCGCATTTGATATTGCACTTGATGACATCTTCGAGATGTCTCAAACATGCTTCACATTTTATACTATAAAGTGAATTAAATATTTAATTTATTTGCTTGATAAGTCAGTATACCAAAAGGCACCATTATTTCTTCTGTAAATTGTCATGCAGTACTGTTTATCTTACTTCCTGCAAGCATAGTATTGCCCAACTTTCAAACATTTATCCCCCATTACTAAGTGTACTGCCTTCTAAAATGAGATTATCCAAGCATGGTCAGACACCTGACTGACCAAAGAAAATGTCTTTCAGAGGGTACAACCTCTTTTAGCTGCATCGTCATTTATTCTTCTCGAACATATATGACATGTTCTGATTTCCCAAAGGTAAAAACAAGCAGCTCAGAAACAACTGCAAACCAGGATTTTGTTTTAGTTTTGGTTCATTGTCTCGTCTAAATTGTGAAAAATATCACTTTCTCTCAATCTGAATGTGCTTCAATTATAATAACAAACATCAACAACTATGGGGTTGAAAATGTTTCAGTTCAATAATCTGAGACACATCCAGAACTACAATTGCTACCTAAATATCAAGGTGAATTGAAGAAGGCACCTTTTGAAAACAACATTAATGAAAAAAGCACAAGTATGAATCCCCATCCAGATAATAATAATACTCCTTGCATTTGTTTGATTTATGGTGCCCTGTAGTTCAGTGTTTAGAGAACTCATCTTACAAGCAAGAGACCTGGGTTCAATTCAAGGTAGGGCAAAACCATGGGCAAGTTTCCTTACTTCACATGCCTGATAATAATCCCTTGAGAGAAAAAAAACTATAATAAATTGGTCATTTCAATCCACCACTATTTGTGGGACACTGCTGTGAGCAATTGGCTGCTGCGTTTCGCCCACAAATGTAACAACAAAAATAAAAATATAAAGGCCATTACAGTATATTCTGTGAAGTGCTTTGAGACGTCTAAAAGACGTGAAAAAGCGCTACATCAAATACAAGTATTATTATTATTGATATAGTGCTTTTCATGTCTTTGAGACATCAGATCATTATCAATTGCAGTTTTTGATGAAATGGCTGGAATCAAAAGAAAATGCATACTTACGTCAACTAACCATATTTGATCTTCTCTATTTTCTTTAAATCTGCAAATTAAGAAAAACACAATCCTTATGTAGACTATATCCTAGATATCCTTTAATGACTAACAATACAAAATTACATTTGCATAGTGTCTTTCACAACAAGAAGATGCCCTAAGGTACTGGACATTCAGGGAGTTGGACCCGAGCGGGAGGGTTGAGAACAGAGAGGATGAAGGGCAGGGAGGGTGGCAAAAGGCACGGTCAAAGAGGAGGGTTTTGAAGGAGTGAGCGAGGCAAAGAGAATGTGAGTTCAAGGGTGGGGGCAGAGAGACTGAAGGCCCAATCGCTAATGGTGGAGTGGGCTGAGCAGGAGACATGGAGCATGCTGGAGCCTACTGAGGGGACAAACTGAAAAGGAGTTAGCAGGCCACAAAGGTAAGGAGGGGAAGGCCATAGAGGGCCTTGAAGACGAGAAGGAGGAATTTGAACACAATCCTCCAACAAGTGACTATGCTTAGGGCAAGGAGAAGTAAGTGAGGTCTCCAAGGTGACAATTAAATGTACCAAGTCAAGTAAACCCTCATGGCAGTCTTCATAGACCAGTTCCTGAGATGGGAATGCAGTCCAAAGCATTGCTGATGACAAACCAGCATCTTAGTTCCCAGGCAGGATTGGAGGATATTGGGTGTAGGAGGGATTTGGGTGTGCCTCCAGGTGAAGAGTTTGTATTCCATTCCAGACACAGGGAAATTTCTCACATTTAGTTAGTTAACACATGTGAAACTCTCAGTATGGCATACATTATCATGGTGATGGGGGGGCAAGACACCCGACTGATATTAATCTTTCTGGACAATTCATCTGACCAATGGCCGAGAATTGTAGATGTGCTTCCACGAGAACTGAGTTATGAATCTGTGATGAACACATTATATTTAGAAATCAAACACGTGCAAACATTTATAGTTATATTACAGATGAGGGTGGAGGGTGCTATATAAGTACAAGTTGTTGTTGCTGTTGAATCATCTACTAACCCAAAAAAGTGTTTGACAATAAATTATTTCAAATGTTAGCATTATCTTAAACACCTCTATCATATCACTGTACCACCTCCTCTCTTTCAGCAGGAATTGCACTAACTTCTCCAGCTTGTTGTCATTAGCTATATCCTTTAATCTCTGGTGTCATCCTTATGAGCCAACACTGCACCTTTTCTATAGATCTTGCATCTTTTTATGAGTATATGTAGTGTATAACCTACACTGCACTCAAAACTGTACAAATATTCCAGTTGTGGCCTCCAAACACTTACAACGTCATAGTCCAAGAACATTACACTGAACGTTTAGAGTCTGGTTTACATGCATTTCAATGAATAAGACAAAAATGTCCTTAATCATTCAACTAGGTGGATCAACACAATAGAAACTTCAAAGTTGTGAGATACCAATCTCAAAGAATTTATATCAGAAGTTAAACTCAATATAAATTATTTCACCAAAGAAAAGAATATATCACCACCTGCGACCTTGTTAATCACTGTCATACTGTAGTTTGCACTTGAAACACATGGCATTCATATCTAAGGTGCCTTGAGACCATTCCAATTTAAGCTGCAATGCACATGGGGCCTTCTTTGAAAGCAACATCAGGTCTTCTCCATTAGCTCGAACATTTAAAAAATATTCGAATTGTGCCTGTTTATTTTCCCCCAAAACATCTGCAATGCAGCTGTACCTTCTATTGTTAACACCCTTGTAGAGTTGCTGCTAAAAGTAAATGAGCGCACTCAAGTTATTTCCAATTTAATCTCTTATCTCTCTTAATTCAATCTATACTTTCTCCCCTTTCCTCTCCCAGTATTGAGGCATCTTAGAACAGCACCCAAACAGTGAGCCCAACATTGGCTGAAATAGTAAGGAATTGATGATGGACATTTAATAGTTAGGCTGACAAATGTTTGGTACATTACAGAAAGGATTTGAGAGCTCTGGTGAGGAAAAACATAAATTCAGAAGTACAATTTTGAAGGTGAAAGTTCAATTTCAATGTCCATTCTCTCCATGCCCCAAGTCCAGAACATTTCAATTGTGTTGTGCACATCCTTTGCTACTGAAAACTGAAACAATAGGGATTTTGAATAAATACTACTTAAGCCCCGCTTGCACAGCAGGTTTTTAAGTAGTTTTACTTTTACCAGAAATACATAAATATTTGTAGTTCCACAGAAAATACTAAAACATATGTTAATCATATTTAACAAAGCAATAAGTTAGGTGTTCTAATAAAATGACTCACTACAATTAACTATTTCTATCCATGGGATATTGAAAGGAAACTAAAGAAACCAACAACAACAAAATTGCATTTATAGAGCGCCTTTCACGTCGGGAGGACGTCCCAAGGCGCTAAAGAGTAGAACTATTACAATTTTATCCAAACCCTTTTTATATTTCTCCTTTCCAGATATTTATCTTATTCCTCTCAAAAGATAGGGATTCTGCCTCAATCATGATTCCAGGTAAGACTCCCTTCCCTCTATTGTCTGACCTGGTGACATGGATAACGTCAAAGCAAAACAATATATTGTACATTACAATCATGTTTATTACATCCTTGTCATCAATAGATATTTTCAATTGATCTAAATGAATACAGAAAAAGCAAATAGATCCCATATGTTAGTTGTTTGTTTGGTTCACTATTGGGTTTGAATTAAAATGTTATGGAATCAACCCCTGCATTAGGCCTTTTGAGTTCATAGCAGACTGACAAGACAATGTAATATTAGGGGTGTGACATTATCAGTGGTGTTGTTCCTTGGATAAAATATTAAACCAGTCATGTCTGCCTGTTATGATGGATTTTAATATTCCATGAAAATATCTGTAAGGTGAAAGGAATCCTGTCTTAATAATAGTAAAGATAAAAAATGTGTCTTTCATGTCAGTTGTGTGGCATTACTGTGCACAGATTAGTTATTAATAATCCTTGCATTTCATATATAATAATCCTTGTATTTGATATAGAGCCTCATCATATCTTCTAGACGTCTCAAAGTGCTTCAGAGAATATACTGTAGAATTAATTGATTGTAGATATGTTAGCAGCAAGCAAAATGCTTTACAGGAGATACTGTGAAGTCCTGCAGGTCAGTGGTTAGAGCACTCGCCTCACAAGCAAGAAAGCTAGGTTTATTCCCAACAGGATGAAACCTTGGGCAAACTTCCTTGCGCCATACGCCTGATAATAATCCCTCAAGAAAAAAAAATTGGTCACTTCAATCCACGACTGTTTGCTGGACACTGGTGTGCGCAATTTGCTACTGAGTTTCGTCTACAAAATATAGTCAAATCACTTCACGCTATATACAGTGGAGTGACTGAGTATTTTGGGGGCAAACATAGCAGTCAATTTGTGCACAATAATGTCCCAAAAACGTCCATGAAGTAAATGAACAATTTCATTTAGGGGATTGTGGGCCAGGAGACATTTCTAAATAGTATCATCGGATCTTTAATGTTTATGTAAACAGGCGGACGGGCCTTGGTTTAACTTCTCATCCAAAGGTTGGGCCTTCCATACAAATAAAACTATACCTTAAAGAAACTTTCAACATTACAGGCACACCATGAGATTATTACAACATAAAAGAAGCATAAATTACATTGGCAACTGTATGTGGAGCTTCTGGCATGGTGGTGGGGAGATGGGGGCAATTGAGGTGCATCTTAGAATTGATGGTGCAAGTTACATGTGCCAGCTTGTCATTACTACTGGGTAGTGGACTTGAAGTAAACTCAAGCTGTGTGTGGGAGAAAGGTGGTAAATTATACTTAGCCTAAATATCAGTTAACATTCACATGCTGGTTTACATATAATTTATTTCACAAATTCAAAGTGGAAATTTTAATGTATTGTGACAGTTATAATTCACGTGCTACTTTAGACAACTCAAATCGATTGAAACATGCTCCTTCACATCACTTTTGTAAGCTTAACTAACTGCCATATGTGATGCTTTCAAAGCCTCTCCCATAATTTTCTCTTTGTGGCAGTATAACACTGTAAAATATCTCCCTTTATTTTGGTATGTCTCTTGATTGACCTCTTTGATCAGCCAGGTGTTGGGACACACATAGAAACACCACATTATGGTTAAGTGTATCCAAACAAAACTGCTAAGAGTAATGCATGAACATTTCCATTTTCTTTAATTGAGTGCCTGCAGTCTTCAAAAACGAATGCAGGATAATAATGAAAAAGCTAGTATTAATAATAATAATAATACTTGCATTTGATATGGCGCATTTCACGTCATCTAGAAGTCTCAAAACACTTCACTACTGTAAAATACGTGGGCGTGCAGCCAATTACGCACAGCAGTGTCCCACAAACAGTCGTGGATTGAAATGACCAATTTGTTTTTCCAGGGATTATTATCAGGCGTGTGGAATAAGGAAACTTGCCGAAGGTTTCGCCCTGCCTGGAATTGAACCCAGGTTTCTCACTTGCGAGACGAGTGCTCTAACCACTGAACTGGAGGACTCGACTCTAAATCAAATGCAAGGATTATTATTATTATGATCATCATCATTTTTATCATGTGCAACTCTCGGCTATTTAGTTTGAAGACTCTGAAGCACTGTGTGTGTGTGTGTGTGGGTGTGTGACACTCAGCTCACCAAATCCACATCTGAAAATAAACCGCTCCCTCCCTCCGCTCAGACCAGCGATGGCAATCAGTCTGTCAGTCAGCCTGTCTGTCAGTCTGTCTCAGTCTGTCTGTCAGTATGTCTCAGTCTGTCTGTCAGTATGTCTCAGTCTGTCTGTCAGTATGTCTCAGTCTGTCTGTCAGTATGTCTCAGTCTGTCTGTCAGTATGTCTCAGTCTGTCTGTCAGTATGTCTCAGTCTGTCTGTCAGTCTGTCTGTCAGTATGTCTCAGTCTGTCTGTCAGTATGTCTCAGTCTGTCTGTCAGTCTCTCTGTCAGTGTGTCTCAGTCAGTCTGTCAGTCTGTCTCAGTCTGTCTGTCAGTATGTCTCAGTCTGTCTGTCAGTCTGTCTGTCAGTATGTCTCAGTCTGTCTGTCAGTATGTCTCAGTCTGTCTGTCAGTCTCTCTGTCAGTGTGTCTCAGTCAGTCTGTCAGTCTGTCTCAGTCTGTCTGTCAGTATGTCTCAGTCTGTCTGTCAGTCTCTCTGTCAGTGTGTCTCAGTCAGTCTGTCAGTGTGTCTCAGTCTGTCTGTCAGTATGTCTCAGTCTGTCTGTCAATGTGTCTCAGTCTGTCTGTCAGTCTGTCTGTCAGTGTGTCTCAGTCTGTCTGTCAGTGTGTCTCAGTCTGTCTGTCAGTGTGTCTCAGTCTGTCTGTCAGTGTGTCTCAGTCTGTCTGTCAGTGTGTCTCAGTCTGTCTGTCAGTGTGTCTCAGTCAGTCTGTCAGTGTGTCTCAGTCAGTCTGTCAGTGTGTCTCAGTCTGTCTGTCAGTGTGTCTCAGTCAGTCTGTCAGTCTGTCTGTCAGTGTGTCTCAGTCTGTCTGTCAGTGTGTCTCAGTCAGTCTGTCAGTGTGTCTCAGTCTGTCTGTCAGTGTGTCTCAGTCAGTCTGTCAGTGTGTCTCAGTCTGTCTGTCAGTCTGTCTCAGTCTGTCTGTCAGTGTGTCTCAGTCAGTCTGTCAGTGTGTCTCAGTCTGTCTGTCAGTGTGTCTCAGTCAGTCTGTCAGTCTGTCTGTCAGTGTGTCTCAGTCAGTCTGTCAGTGTGTCTCAGTCTGTCTGTCAGTGTGTCTCAGTCTGTCTGTCAGTGTGTCTCAGTCTGTCTGTCAGTGTGTCTCAGTCAGTCTGTCTCAGTCTGTCTGTCAGTCTGTCTGTCAGTGTCTCTCAGTCTGTCTCTCAGTCTGTCTGTCAGTCTGTCTATCAGTCAGTCAGTCAGCCCGGCTGGTTTTCGAGGCCGCTTTTCTCCAGTGACAGTGATCGCCGCCAGGAAGGAAAGGAAAGGAAACCACACTTACGATTCATCCAAGGGCACAGCGAAGGGAAGCACAACATCGGCCCGGAAAACCGTCACTGCAACAGAGAGGAGAGGAGTCAACTACAAAGGCTCTGCACAGTGACACAAGTCTGATTCCTTCTACATCAACTAACAGCGCTGTAGGAGCTAAGGACGCCTTTCCTCACCGGCAAACAGCAGCAGCCGCCGCCAGCCTCCCGCACTCGCCGCCATCTTGGCTCTGACAGGAAGCGCCGCTGGGCGCAGGCGCACTCGCTCTCCCGCCTGGCTGGAAATGACAACAGGTTTGTAGCCCAAAGGCCCCCAAACAGTAGCCCCCAAATAGCCCAATTACATCAATGGGGACGCAGCATGGGCCCATTTAGGTTTGGCTCTTTTCAGGCCGGGTAAAGAAAGCGCTTCAAAAAAGGGAGGAAAATGCGTGTTACAAGTTTTTCCAAAAAAATAAAATGAGGCGCCCGCCCAAAGCCGCTCTGCCGCTCAGCCTCCGCCCGGACAGTGATCCCCGCGTTTGACATCGCGGCTTGTCATTATCATTATTAATTTTTTGACACATCTTAAAAAATTCAGAGAACATACTGTAAAGTGTTACACCGCTGTGCAATCAGCTGTCACATTTCGCCCACAAAAATAGTCAATTCACTTTACAACCCCAAAAAATTACACTTGTATAGCGCCTTTCACACGTCAGGACGACCCAAGGAGCTGAAGAGTTATTGCTTCAGACCCGAGCTGGGAACAAGGCTCGGTGGAGGGAAAGGAGTTGATTTGGGATGACCGGTGGGACCGTCGAAGAGGCGGGACTTGAAGGGGGCAGTATTTACAGAATATATTTGCAGTACATTATATTCCGTGAAGCACTATGAGATGTCTAGAAATGAAAAGTGATATATCAAATGCAAGGATTATTATTAGTTAAAAATTGGGTGGATTTGTGTTGCTCTTTCCGTGAAAAATAGCTTTGAGCAGGTGCCTAAATTTAAAAATATTAAACCCGATAAAAGTTGTTTCCCCCCTTTGAAACCTTTTAAGTTTCAAAAGCACGAACCTGAATTGTCCAATCTGGTACCCATATAGATTGTGACGCATAATGAAGCACTTTTAGGCTAACATTTAGTTGACTGAGAGCATCAAACCAATTTGGATTTCCGGCTACCCTGCTCGGCAATGAGGGAGTCATTAAGTTCTGTTTTTTCATTGAAAAAATTAATTTGGGGTTGCTTGTGGCTCGTTTGCAAGGTGCGTTCCCCGTATTGCAAGGCCAGAACTAATGTTAAAAATAGCACCTCTCGCAAAGGAGCTTATAACAAAAATATGAATCCTTGCTTTTAATAGCACCTTATCACATCGTCGAGACACCTCAAAGAATTTCTCTGCAAAGTGTCGTGACTATTTTGTACGCCAATGCAGTAGCAACCTTTTGCACAGCAATATCCAACATTGGGTTGTAGGTTCTCAAGGCTTTAAGTTCACACTTTCAGCTGACACACCAGTGCAGTGGCTGTGGGGCACTGAAATGTTGGAGCATTTCAACATGCTGTTGGAGCGGGACTGACTGGCTGACTCCACCCCGGCCCAACCTTCCCGCCGGGAGGGCTGGGGAGCTGGCGGGACTGACTGGCTGACTCCATCCCGGCCCGGCCTTCCCACCAGGAGGGCTGGGGAGCTGGCGGGACTGACTGGCTGACTCCACCCCGGTCCAGGCATCCCATTATTCAGATCAAATGTTAAACTGAAGTCCTGTCTGCTTATTCAGGTGGATGTTAGAAGAGAAGCAAGTTTCTCATGGTGCCCTGCCTGGCCAACAATTCTCCACATGAAATTATTGCTATGTGGCTATTTCAATTAATTATTGTATACAAATTGACTGTTGCATTTTAAGCACTTTACACAAAATCTGGCGAAGCACATTGAGATGTCATCCCAATGTGAAATGCAAGTATCAAATAGAAGGATCATTTAATGATTTGATCCCAGTACCGTTGCTTAACTGTTGCTTTCTAATTTAGCCATAACCTAACTGCCATCTAACTCAAAATAAAGAAATCCAGAACAAGGAATGAAACTTGAACTTCCTGCTCTGCATAACTTACATTTACCCCAATAGATTTACTCACTGAGCTAGACTGAATCTAATCAGCACTTTACAACGTGCTAATTAGACTAAATGACAAACAAAATACAAATCTATGAAGACTTTATTATAAAAATAAATTGAATTCAATACACAAGATTTACAGTTTTCTACAATAACATGTCATTATCTGTGCTTGAGGCAGTCATTAACTGTTCAGCAGGATTGTTAGATTGTCCAGACATTTCAACAAATAGGGTCTCAATGGTATTTCATCAGCTTCAGTGACATCTATGAGGTGAAACAAAGAAAAATTAGATTCTATATACAGTACATATAAATGTCCAACACTGGCAGCCCATGCATCTCGAAGAATCACCATTATTATCAGGAATCACTGAACTAAAATGCTGTAACTTATTTTTAAATATATGAATTTCATTAGGACAAGGGGAATGTTTAAGTGCAGAGGAAAAAAATAAAATAAAAATGAACCTAGCATTTGTGTTTTTAGAAAGTTGCTTCAAAATGTTTTAGTATTCTTGTGAAGAAAAATAAACAAGTCTACCTAATTTATAAAAAGCAAGATATAAAAACTGCAGTTTTAAGATTTTCTTTTGTTTTTTGACATCCTAATTGTTGTTTAGTTTCAGATGTGCAATCAAAATTTGCTCTAGTGTATTGCTGCTTCTGCACAATCCAAATTCAGAAGTATAAACAAAACACAAAATACTACAGATGCTGGAAATGTGAAACAAAAACAGAAGTTGCTGGGAAAACTCAGCAGATCAGGCAGCATCCATGGAGAAAGGAAACTGACGATGGGTCTTGGGACCCAAAACGCTGACTCATTTTCCTTTCTCCATGGATGCTGCCTGACCTACTGAATTTTCCTAGCAACTTCTGTTTTTGTTTCAGAAGTATTTGTTGTTTTACATTTGTTGGGGCCAGCTAGATGCCTGACTGTCTGGTTTGGATACTCTTAACAACAACAACAACTTAAACTTATAAAGCGCCTTTCACGTCGGGAGGACGTCCCAAGGCGCTGCACAGGAGGCGTGTGACCCGAGCTGGGAGGGGAGTGTACGGGAAGGGGTGAAACACGTAGGGGAGGTCGAAAAATTCGGGGGTGAACAAAAGGCACGGTCGAATAGGAAAGTCTTCAAACCGGCCTTGAAAGAGGAAAGGAAAGAAACGAGACGGAGGGATTGGGGGATGCGGAGAAACTGAAAGCCCGGCCTCCGATGGTGGGGCGGTTCGGGTGGGGGCTTGGAGCATGCCAAGTCCTGCTGAACGGAGGGTCCGGGTGGGCTTATAGGGGGAAAGTAAATCGGTTAAGTAGGGCGGGGCAAGGCCGTGTAAGGCCTTGAAGGTGAGGACAAGGATCTTGAACTCGATCCTCTAGAGGATGGGGAGCCAGTGGAGATGGGCGAGGGTGGGGGTTATGTGGGAGGCGGGTGCGGGATAGTACACGGGCTGCAGAGTTTTGGATGACCTGCAGCCTGTGAATGGAGGAACTGGGGAGGCTGACGAGAGAGAGTTTCCGTAGTCCAGCCGTGAGGTGATCTACACGTGCACGAGTGTTTCGGCAGCGTGGGTGGTGAGGTAGTTGCGGAGCCTGGCAATGTTGCGCAGGTGGAAATAAGCGGTGCCGGTCAAGGCACGGATGTGGGGGAGGAAGGAGAGTTTACGGTCGAACGTGATGCCGAGGTTCCTGACTGGCTTGGTGAGGTGGAGAGTACAGCCTTGGATGTTGACTTCTATAACCGAGCATTTCACAAATACCACCTACACATGGAAGATTTCCTGGGTCAGAAAACAAAATGCACACTTTCTCCAGAGATCAGGGATTTCCACCCAATAGTGTCTTGCACATGCTCAATAAAAAAAGATACTTACAGTTTACACAATAAAGTGTTTATTTTTATTTTGAGATGCATAAAATACTTCTTGCTTCTTTTTAAACTAGAATAAATACAGTTCCATTGCTCCTTGCTCTTATCTTTTTGAACGTGCACGAGAACAACCACCTCCAGCAATCGACAATTGGAGACCCCAGTCCTAAAGGAACATACCCTGCTTATCTAATTTCAAAGAATAGTAGGCACTGATTGGAGAGAGACATGGCTTGGGGTCACCAGAGTTCATGAGAAGCACTATTGGAGTTTAACCAACTAACCTACATGGATTACCACTGAGCACACTGTCTGGTAAGCTTCCTGCTGCTTGTCTAGCTCCGACCCATTAGAAAAAAGATGAGATTGAAGAGATATGTAATTGTGATACCTTGCAGAATGATGCAACCCAACAAAATTGTTTAATTTCTCCGATAACCTTTCTGGCTTCATGCTGTTCTTGATCGAAAGCAGTTCTAATTTGTTCCGAGGAAGCTTCTGGTACTACTTTTAAGGTCCTTTGCTTATGCCTAATAGATCTCCTTCCCTTTGCAGTTATCTTGACAGGATCCTACTTTGTGGATGATGGCTATCAGGCTGTAACTTTTGGTTGCAACCTCAACTGCAGAAGCAAGGGAATCATTAGCTACATCATCAGTTGTCGCACAGACCCATTCTCGGGCTTCGTGGTCAACACATTCTTTAATTTTTTTTAAAAAAACTAGCATTAATTCCATAAAATGTTTGAAAAATCAGCTACCGTTGTTGGCAATGCACTTACATTGTGTATCCACTTTAATACTTACACTTTTGGACAGATAAATAAACTTCATCCACTCTCGCCTTTATCAATGGGTTTTTCAGAATAACCTTAGCCTGTAAAAAAAAGTGTTCAATTATTAACGGGCAAAATGTTTGCAGGATTCTTTATGCTATATTAAATGGGAATCTTGTTCAGTTGAAATTCACCAATCATATATATATTAACCACAAGTTGCATGTGTATAGCACCCTTCACGTGGGTAGCATCAAAATGCTTTACAAATATAATAGGGAGCAGTCAGCATTGAAAATAAATTTAAAGTTGTTGATTTAAAGCACGGTTGAAAACGTATGTTTCAAGAGTTTTAAAAGAAAGGACTGAGTAAGGCAAAATAGATTTTGGAAGAGAGTGCCAGACTGTTCAAATCCACTCTCTACCTGGCACCTCCCTACCCCTCGACTTCTTCACTCCCCAATCCACCACCCGGCACCTCCACTCAACTAGAAGCCGCCTGCTGCTTGTTGTTTGACTTTCTGCCTCACCACCGGAGATCGCGCTACGACCCAAAGCTCCCTCAATCCTATCTTGCTCCCTTTCTCTCCCTTTTCAAGAGCCGCCTGAAAACCTTCCTGTTTGACCATGTCTATGGCCGCCTCCCCACATGATTCCCCAGCTCAGAGTTAGGTTCCGCCATTGTTAAGCGCTCTGAGATGTTACCCAGCATCTACCAATTATGAGATGGAAAGAGTGAACAAGTTACCAAAATCAGAAGAGTTCAGTGTGAGGCAGGAGAATGAAAATGGAAGAGATTGCATAAATAGGATGGATAAAACTGTGAAGGGTTAGTATTGAAAGCAAGCATCTTATGTAGAATCATAGAATCTTACAGCACAAAAGGAGGCCATTTGGTCTATTGAGTCTGTGCCGACTCTTTAAAAAGGGCAATTTAATCCCACTCCCAGGTATCTCCCCAAAACCGCGCAAACCCGTCCACCCCAAATAAATGTCTACCTCTCTTTTAAAAGAAACATAGGTTCTTTTTAGAAGGAACATAGGTTCAGAAGGCGACCAATTAGTTCAATGGTTGCCAACCTGTAGCCCACAGCCTGGAAATGGCCTGTGGAGCAGTCACGAAAATGTCTCCCTGAATATTCACACAAGTCTCAGTAAGTCCTTGCTTAATCAATAGTGTTATTTCAGTTTCTTTTAAATTGAATATTTCTTAGTTTATGGCATAAATAATAATTTTTTTTTACTACTAAGGTTGTTAATTCAGCTCCATTAGACAAAATAATTCTATCATTGTTTCTTTACTAACCACTTGCGGTAATGAAATTCAGACCTTAATAACCCTCTAAGAACAAAGGAACAATTGTTTAATATTATGAATTTACAACGAATAGGATCGTATCATCCAATAAAGATTTCATTTGTCTAACACTATTAAACTATCAGTGATGCAGCTGTCAACATGTAAACCATTTCTAGATACGGCTATGTTAACATTTAGAAGTTACAGGAAATAATTAAACCACAGTTTGAAACGCTGAAAAAAACTATTATAAAAGCACACGCACCTTTTGACAGTTATGAAGTAATGCCCAAAGAGCTGAAGCTCCTATCGTCTGAACAAGAGGGTTGTCATTTTCTAGACAAGCAGCAAATGTGGAAACGATGTTGTCTGGAAAACAAATCACATTGGTTACTCACTCAATGCAATTGGGCAAGGTTCCTTACTCCACAAGTCTTTATTTACCTAGCAGTAAGTTGGAACCTTTTTTAAAAAATATATTCGATTGCTGGTTTGCTTTTCCGTGGGTGATGTTCCCTTAAAAAAAATGTGGTCACTCAATCCAAGACTGTTTATGGGACACTGCTGTGTGCAATTGGATGTCACGTTTCGCCCACAAAATATACAGTCAATTTGCTTTACAGTATATTCTGTAAAGAATTGGAAACCTTTCAAATACGTGATAAAGTGCTATATCAAATGCAAGGTTTATTTTTATTATTACTTATCTCTTCTGCAAGTCAACACTAAAGCATTTGATAGATATAACTGTTGACTGTCTAGAAATTGTTTTAAATGGCTAATGTAAAGCACACATACTCAAGCAATATGTTGGGCCAAACAAATGTTGGTTGCAGTGAGGCAATCTGTTGCACTTAACTCTACAAATAAGGTTTGTTAGTCATTTTTGACCTACTTGCACTGACATTTTTTTGTTGAAGTTCAAAAGTACTACCAACTGAGAATAGCTCACAAGCCACAGTAGTATATTATATTTTGAAGCGCTAAAATACTATATATAGCATGGCAATTTTCTCGAAGGACATGTAAAAACATATATACAGTATTTTAAATATACTATGACTACTCACTAGGGAACGGCGATATATCGGTATATCGCTAAAATCCGATATGATTTTCATATCGATATGCCGATATAGACATTTAAAAAATACCGATATATCGAAAACCAGTATATCGAGGTAAAAAATCGGGATGCGAGCACAATCAACTACAAGACCCAGAATGCTCATCTCTATACACAATGCACAGACCGAGGTGCAAAGCCGCCATCTTGTATTCATAGTCCTCGAATACAATATACAGGTATGCAAGGGGTGGGGGGAGAGAGACGGCTGTGGGTGGGGGGGGTGAGGGGGAGAGAGACTGCTGGGGGGGGCGGTGAGGGGGAGAGAGACGGCTGGGGGGGGGGGGGGTGAGGGGGAGAGAGACGGCTGGGGGGAGGGGGAGAGACGGCTGGGGGGGGGGGAGAGAAACGGCTGGGGGGGGGAGAGGGGGAGAGAGACGGCTGGGGGGAGGAGGAGAGGGGGAGAGAGACGGCTGGGGGGAGGAGGAGAGGGGGAGAGAGACGGCTGGGGGGGGGGGAGAGGGGGAGAGAGATGGCTGGGGGGGGAGAGGGGGAGAGAGACAGCTGAGGGGGAGAGAGACGGCTGGGGGGGAGGGGGGCAGAGAGAGACGGCTGGGGGGTGGAGAGGGGGAGAGAGATGGCTGGGGGGGAGAGAGACAGCTGAGGGGGAGAGAGACGGCTGGGGGGGAGGGGGGCAGAGAGAGACGGCTGGGGGGTGGAGAGGGGGAGAGAGACGGCTGGGGGGGGAGGGAGAGAGAGACGGCGGGGGGGGGAGGAGAGGGGGGGAGAGAGACAGCTGGGGGAAGGGGGAGAGAGACGGCTGGGGGGGGAGGGAGAGAGAGACGGCGGGGGGGGGGGGGGGAGGAGAGGGGGAGAGAGACGGCTGGGGGGGGGGGTGGGAGGAGAGGGGGAGAGAGACGGCTGGGGGGGAGGGAGAGAGAGATGGCGGGAGGGGGGGCGGGAGGGGGGAGGAGAGGGGGAGAGAGACGGCTGGGGGGAGGGGGAGAGAGACGGCTGGGGGGAGGGGGAGAGAGACGGCTGGGGGGAGGGGGAGAGAGACGGCTGGGGGGAGGGGGAGAGAGACGGCTGGGGGGAGGGGGAGAGAGACGGCTGGGGGGAGGGGGAGAGAGACGGCTGGGGGGGGAGGGAGAGAGAGACGGCGGGGGGCGGGGAGGGAGAAAGAGACGGCTGGGGGTGGTGGTGGGGGAGAGAGACGACGGGGGTGGGGGGTGCGAGAGAGGGACGGCGGGGGGGGGGGGAGGAGAGACAGTGTGGATGTGATAATATACAGATAGATAGAGATGGGGGGGGATGTGAGAGAGGAGAGAGACATAGAGAGACACAGACAGAAAAACACAGAGATGGAGAGAGAGACACAAAGAGAGAAAGATATTTACCTCCTGAGAAGATAGGCCCCGAATGCGCACGCACCCGGAATGCGCGCGCACTCCGATACGCGCGCATGCGCAGTACGAAAAAACTGAAAAATTGATATTTCGGTATATCTCGATATGAGCCAACCGATATATCCATATCCGGAAAATTCCCATATCGCCGTTCCCTACTACTCACCATTGGCCAGAACTTTTGGCTTGTTGGCTGGACTGAAGCAAATGTTATGCAGAATAAGAAGAGCAGTTGGCTGACTACCCTTGTGTTTGTACTGGGACATTGTTATTAGCAGTTCCAAGCTCCCATTCATCTTCAATATCATCTGCTGTCCGTCATCTCCAAAAGATATGTTCAGTAACAGCTTCAACCAAAGAGTAATCAATGTGCTGAGGCCTTTTGCTGTGGTCTTTGGCAATGGCAGTGAAAGGAAGTTTTGCAGGAAATTGCTCTACAAAGAAAATGAAAGCTCATTTCAAAGCATAGCTCCACATCTACTAGATAATCAAAGCAACTATGTTGCACTTACCTGGTGAAAGAATGGCAAAGACCTTCTTTCAACTGAAAATGAGAATTAAAATCTGATACTAGCAGAGCAACAAAGTTGTTTTTCCATTTCTAAATTGTAATTCATAATACATGAATGTAAAAAAAATAAGGTTGTCATAGTTTGATATCGCTCACAAAATAAATTTATAAATCAAAATCACTTCAACTCAGATATATCTGACGATTACATCTAAGAATGCACAAGATGCACTCGGTCACTTAATCTTTGTGCGCATCTTTCTATTGACATCCAGTTTGCCATCGAGTACCATGTGGTACTTTATGTGGTACTTTATCACAAGCTTTTTCGAAATCTAGGTCTACAACATCGTATGACTTTCCACAAATTGGAAGGTCATCTCCTCAAAAGTCTGAGGTTGGTCCAGCTCCTCTGAAGCTGGGCTGGCTGTCATTATTTAGATTATTTTCATACATATAATCTTCCATTTGATCTAATGTTTGATTCTATTGGTTTACCGCAGTCAAGCCAAGTATGGCTGACACCTTTCTTGAATATGGGAACCACATTAAGAAATGCTAGGCACAAAAAATAGATCCAAGATCCATCTAGTTTACCTTCCAGCATCCAGGCGGTCACTTGCACATATATCCCGAACTACCTATATACTATATCCCATAATGTTAATATACATTTGCTGGCTTTTGTCTGCTAGAACCTGTCTAGTGGGGACCAATTTCCTCATAATGTCTACAGTGCTACAAATATCTGTGGCCTCCTCCCCAAACATACACTAAGGTACATGTCATCTGCCCTTGAAGCCTATTTAAAACCTCAACCACACTAAAGTCAGAAAGTCCTGAGTCCTAAGGCACGGTCAAAGAGGAAGGTCTTGAGACTGGTCTTCAGGATGCAAGGCGAGTGGCGGAGGGAATGTAAGATGGAGTTCCAAATGGTGGAGGCAGAGTGGTCGAAAGCCCGCATTAGTGGCAGAAGGGGGCGGGTGAGGCAGGGTAGATGAAGCAGGTTGGAGCCCACAGGCAGGTTGATGGAGGGTTAGGAGGTTGCAGAGGTAATGGGGAGCAAGACCATGGAGAGCTTTGAAGGTGAGGACCAGCACCTTGAACTGTATCCTGTGTGATGGGAAGCCAGTGGAGTCAAGTGAGGATGAGGATGATGGGGTAATTTACCTGGCTTTTCCCCACACTCCTGCTAATCATTCATTTCTATAAATAGAATGCTATAAAACATTTTGAGGAAAGATCAAGTGGATGATTTTTGGAAATGTTACACCTATGATTCTGAAGAGATCCCAAAATGTTGTTATGCTCCAATTAGTAAAATATGTTTTGCAGTTAAATACTTAACATTTCTTAAGTTGATTGTTTATTAAAGAGTTAGAGGCCAGAAACACAGGCCAAACAACTTTTTAAAATCAAATAGTGTTAAAAGTTATCTTTCTAGATTTATTTAATTTAGAGATTTTGAGATATAAAAAGATGGATCACTAATATGCAGATCTCAGCAGGAAGATGATACGATCACATAACGCAAAAAATGCCACAAGGAGTTAAGTCAACATTGATTTTAAAAGGTTGGATTCATTTTTGAGGAAATAGGTAAACTGCTAATTTAGTGCAACTGCCATAAACAAAATGTGGATTTTACTTCAGTGAGAATGTTGCTTACCTTCTGCAGGATTCCTTTACATTCATGGAACATGGCTAAATTGGAGAGCAGAGCAAATGCCATTTGTCGTACCATACTGTTGTCGCACGATTTGTGTAAGGCTTGCTTCATGATTAAGTGAACCAAGCTGTTATTTGACAAGCTTCTTTGAGAACACTGGGGAACTCCACCTCCCCAGCAAAGGACAGCACACGCTGAAGGATACAATTAATAAGCAGATATGAGATTTCCATCTCAAATAATCACCTTTACTTCATAACAATTATTATTTACTCGAGTAAGAACAGAATGAAATTTAATTTGTAAGTTGCATTAAACATGTGCAAATGTATACATAGAGGTAAATACAGATGTCCTTACGTATGTAATTAATAATAATCCTTGCATTTGGTAAAGTACTTTGCATGTTTTCTAGATGTCTCACTGATGCCTCCAAGGCAGCTGGGAGGGGGGTGGGGGATTAGATTTTTTTTCCTGGGAGGGTAGAAGATGGAAGTGGGTTGGGTGGCGGTGGGATTGAGAAATTAAGGGAGATTAAGTTATAATCTGATATAGTTTTGTCGATGATGGTGAGGTCCAAAACTGTGTGGCCAAACATTAAAAGGCAAAGTCAGGAAGAGGACTAATTCAACACTGTGCTTGGATTGAAGGCCTTCCCAATCCTGTTCTACCACGCTCTCTGGAACTCTATTCCGGAATCCCTATGAAATACAGTAAAAGCCCATTTATCAGGCACCCGATCAACTGTAACTTCCGTATAACCGGCACATAAAAAAAAGTCCGTATTCGATTAACCGGAAATTATCCGGAAAAATGCTTTTTTTTTGTGTGTTTTGCGTTTTCGGCCGAATATCCGGCACTCACTTTAACCGGCATTGGCCAGGTCCTGCGGGTGCCGGATAAACGGGATTTTACTGTACATGGAATAGGTCTGGATCAATGAATCAAAATGTAAAAGTTAAAGTATTGGGACAATGGATTGCTACTTCCTAGTTGATCAGATTCCTGAAGCATGCACATTTCTTCGTATGCAAAAGGTGTAATTGTCATCAAATGCTGATGCTGTTGTAAACAAAGCAATTCCTGGTATAGCAACTGTACTCACATGCTGATAAATTAGCTGTGTAAACACATAGTAGCTGCAAAGCCATCAACATTAGTTGATCATCCATTAAAAACCAGGGCCAAAGTGAATGTACCACATTCACAAGATGGGCATCTGAAGCTGCAACCTGTTAGAAAGATGGTAAAACAATGAACCTCTTTGTTAGAACTCGTACCTTAAACTAATCCTGAAAGAATAATTCAGAACTCACTCTGAATACTTCAGTTTGGAAGTAGACTTACTTTGCATTCAGCATTGTTATACAGGCAATTTCTGAGAAGCTGCATGGCAACTTTCAACACTTGGATAAGACTGTCATCCTGCACGAATAGAAAAACATGAGATTGAAAACACTTAAATTCAAATGCATATTAATAAAGAATGACCCCCATTCTAGTAGTTTGGGGCCACGAGTCACAGAATTGCCCTAGATTTGGCAAGTGTATTTGGCACAGGTTGGCAAAAATGGGCAATGTTATAGAGTCTAACAAGCCCAAACTGCATAACTTGCCACTGACCTAACTATTTGGAAAGTGTCCCTCTGCTTGTCCAGCTAAGACCACCCTACCCATAAGGGCATTGGCTTGTAGGGTTAACAAAGACTCAATAGGAGCAATGCCAACACCTAGTCTGTTTCATCAGCATAATATGGAGGACTGCAGACCACCCCAACTAAACAAATCGACTACCGGGACAGTCAAACAGGTAAGACTTGATGCCAACGTTTCTTTGCCAAGCATGTCACCTTGGAGACAATTCAGCTCTAAAGAAACTTCACTTACTTAAACCAAGGATCATGGTAACCATTACTTCTTTTTAAACTGTGGGAAGCCGAGGTGCAAGTGCATATAGTGTGCAGGAAAGCTAGCAACCATTCTTACAAATGTATAGGACAGCCGCATTTCAGATTTGAGGAAGAACAAGGCATGAGAATGACAGAAATATAATTGGATAAATGAGTTACAATTCACGAGAGATTACTGATATTTTAATCTTGTAAATTAAGAAACAAACGCAATAAGTCCAATGCCTGTGTTTACCTTTTTTCTTTGGACCACTTTTCCCGGTCTCAGAGAATCCAACTTAAGTTGTACACAAGTGTGCTTCATCTGTTCTATTATGCTGTCAATAACACCGGCTAAACAGATAGTAAAAATGATTTTAGTATTTTTTTTAATGATTTAATCCTGACTTTCTAATATCTCCCTATTGGCATATTTTTCCCCTCTCCTAGTCCTGATGACATGTGGTTCCAGATGCTATTGCCCCTTTAGTACTCCAGCCACTCCGCTGATCACTACTTCTCCAGAAGTTCCTAGTTGTTATTAGACATATAACAAACAAGTATGAGCTCTCTCCAGGTGACTAGGAGGCACCAGAAACAGCACCATGAGTTGTTTGGTAATCAGCCAAGTCAGCAAGACCGTTCCACCATCCTACTGCTTATACAGGGAGATCAACATTTCTTTATTGCAATTAAGAGTATTGTTATTTATCATATATCCCTCCGGTAGATTCAAATTAACTTGGGTTGTATGTTTGTACAATGTTTAGTTTCTTTCCCAACAATTGCATGCCCAAGTAATAAAACTAACTCAACAAGACTAATAGAGATGTGATTTCTGTTTAATTCCTACCTTGTAAAGCGTGCTTTTGTGCACTAACACTGACAGCAAGCAATGATGTAAGAGCACCAGCTGCAACTTTCCTGTGGACATCTTCAGCGGATTTACCTTCATAGCTCTGCCAAAAAAATGCAAAACAACACGTTCACTCAATCAAGGATCATTTGGGGGAGAAAAGGGTTCACATTATTCCAAAAACTGAAGCAGAAGTTTCAAATTATTTTCCTCTGGTTCTATGTCACTGAGATTCTGAGAACAGATTCTCACTTTCCTTTCTTTGGATTCAGTTATAAAATCCCTCTTGATGCCACCAATTGGTTTGTTCTGAAAGACTTTTTACTGACTTATAAAAACCGTACAATTTTGATAAACATTTGACACCACACATAAACAAAGCACTAACAATATTCCTTGATCAAGGCAATCAATTGACCATTTCTATAATATAGTATCGATATTCAATAGTTCTGTCTTTCAGAATGTGAGCAATGTTATTTTAACATCATTGGCAAGTAATAATTGAAAAAAGGTTAACAAGCGAAGGACAATTTTGTCAATTTTAAGTCAGATCCAGAATTGTAAGATATAAGAGTGATAGCAAAATCAGTTTTATGACAGGCATTTTTTTTTGCGTGACGAGTTGTTCGAATCTGGAATGCATTGCCTGAAAGGGTGGTAGAGGCTGATTCAATAGCAACTTTTAAGAGAGGTGGATGGTTATTTGGGGAGGACAAGTTTGCGGGGTTATGGGGAGAGAGCCAGGGAGTAGGATTGACTTTGAATAGCTCTTTTCAAAGAGCCGGCACAAACACGATGGGCTGAATGACTTTTTGTGCTGTAAAATTCTATGAATATTATTATAAACTCAGTGGAATGCCTGGGCAAAACTTATACATTTAGTATTCTTTCAGATTACCTGTAAAATGCTTTCACAAAGGGAAATTCCTGATGGCTCAGTCCCATCACTCATCTCTAGAAGTTCAGTAATGGTGGAACATTGACTTTCAGCTCTACCGTGGAACTGTCTCTTCCCCTCTTCAGCCAGGAGGAGAGAAATGAACTGCAAGGATGCGGTATACAAATTTGGTGTGCTGTTGGTTAGCTGAATGCACACTGAAATTGTGTCTGAAAATCAAAGAAAGTCATTGAGCAACACAAACTAATTTATTTCAAACCTAGAGAAACAAAGTGCAGTATTCTATTAGGAATTGAGAATGTGTCATTTTAGTTAGTTAGTTGTAATTTTGTCAAATATTTTGTTTTTAGATATATGCATAGAGATTTTCTTCATCTATGTAACAACACTATCAGAAGAGCTCAAACAAGAATTCAGTTTTTGTAATACAGAGAATGCACACGTTGACCTACATTACCTATGAGAGCAGCCCATTGCTTTGCAGCAGCAGCAACAACAGATGGAAGTGTAACCTGACCACTTTTCCGTATAATTAAATTCAGAAGGATGAACAAGTCTGTCCACGTTTGATAGATGGCACAGGTTACCTCACAGTCTGAAACATCAAGATTGTTATTAGTTTGATGTCAAAAAATAATCTTCAAAAGAAGATTCTTTAATATTTAATTTTAAAAATTACATATAGTATAACATCTTTCATGTCAGGAAAAGTGCTCACAGGTAGAACTGTAAAGCGTGGAGACTGTAGGCAAACATAGGATAATCTCCAAAAAGCAAAGAGAATTTTAGAAAGTGAACAAGTGTCTTTTCTTACAATCCACAGAATCCCATTATTGTCTATTATGACTCTTCATATAAATCTTACTGAATAAATCTCTGCTGAATACTGGATGGGAAGGAGGAAAGAAATAAAGCACAGCATAAGTGTCACTACACAGGGATTCAAGCAGAGGCGGGGTTACTGGGTAAGAACGCTGGCTGCTGCTGCCCATTCATGTGAGATGTATGCCTCACACCTTCAACTATGGTGAGAATAGGATTATATTTTCATGACTGGGCAATAATTAGCAGGATATTAATGTTTCCATCCATGCTACATGAACATTACCCAATGAAGCTGCTGGCAAGCCATTTGGGGCTAGGCATCCACAAAGCAATGAAGCCATTTTCATTTTTTGGGCGTTCTTGTTCAGGACAAAGCTGATTTTATTCTTATCTATGACCCAAACTAGCAGGATAACAATTGCATTTGATGTATGCCTTATAACGTTGCTGAGATGTCTCAAAGCGTTTCACAGAATATACTGTAAAGTGTATTAATAAACATGTGGTAGAACAAATAATAGTGATCCTAGCATTTGATGAAGCGCTTTTCATGTCTTCTAGATGTCTCAAAGTACTTCACAGAACATACTGTAAGATGAATTGACTGTATATATTGTGGGCAAAATGCAGCAGCCAATTGCGCACAGCAGGGTCCCACAAACAGCCATGGATTGAAATGACCAATTTATTATGGTTTTTTGAGGGGCTATTAATCGGGCGTGTAGAGTAAGGAAACATACCCTTACTTTCACCCTGCCGGGAATCAACCTAGGACGTTTGCTTGCAAGGCAAGTGCTCTAACCACTGAACTACAGGCCTCCACAAAAGTCAAAAATTGAGTTTTGACAGTCACATCAGTCCATGTCTGTAGCATTTAGTTCTGCAAGAAGTTGTGAACACCAGGGGAATCAGGGAAGAGGTGTGCCCTTGAGCAAGGACAGCTGAACCTTTTTGCTGAGCCTCTGCAATAAGGGTTGTGCCACTTTTGAGTATTTGAGCCACTTAAATTAAAGACTTCAATAACTATTACAGTAAATTCAAAATATGAGACAAATTAGATAACTGCTGCTCAGCCTCACTGTTCTGTTGTGATGGTTTTCATTCCCAGGCACTGTTCACCAGGATTGGGTCAATATCAAGCTGAATTGATGATACTGGTATAGGGATTGCTGACTGTAGAATTGCTGCTGACATTAGTTGTTGGGATTATTTTGCTCAAAGGTTATATGGAATTAATAACCAGCTCTAACTCAGGCTTCTGGCTGTGTGGAAAGGGGAAATAAACTCTGATCTTAGGTACACACACACATTTAAATTTCCCTGAGGACAATAGAAGACAGTATATAGTAATGCTCTTTTGACCACTGTGGTTCGCTGTGCTTTTTCTGGCCTTGTGATAAAGCACATTACAATAATCCCTCGATTATAATCATTACATTTGAATTAAAAAGTACATTACCAAAATAATCCTTGCATTGAACACAAAGTACTGTTAATATATTCGACAATAATGGTTTCAACAGGTCTTCTTGTGTTATATGTTCATAATGCAGGATGAGACAGGCCTGGAACAGTCCAGACAAAGATGATAAATACTGAAGGTGACTCAAAACCTGCAGAGAAAAATAACATTTTTTGGGAGGAACAAAGCAAAACATCATCCTAAAAAATCATCTTGAACTGAGCTACAGGAGTTATAGGAGTTCTGTAGCTCAGTGGTTAGACTCCGTAGCAAGCAAGAAACCTGGGTTCAATTCTCAGCAAGGCAAAATCTTGGGCAAGTTTCCTTACTCTACATGCCCGATAATCCTTCAAGAAAGAAAAACAATAATAGAATGGTCACTTCAATCCACGACTGTTTGTGGGACATTGCTGTGCTCAATTGGCTGCCACGTTTCGCCCACAAATATACAGCCAAATACAGTATATAGATTTTACAACTGGCTTCAGCACCTCAAGTTAGGGAAATTAAAAAAACTTGTATCAATAGGAAAAGATGGAAGAACTGAGAAGTATTGAGGAGACGTCAAGCTCTAAGTATAATTGCTTCTGCGATAAAATCAGTCAGACTGACAACTTTTGGGGTCTTTACATATTTGGCAATGAGCCAAACGAAAAACAAGTCTTTTTATTTAGAAGAAGAATGGTTATTTGTGAAACTTTTGAGTCAACAAAAGATTTAATTTTAAAAAGTTTTTTTTTAATTGATTTCTTGTTGAAAGTCAGTTGATTACAAGAACTGCCAATAAAGATGCTAGCCGTGGATTTGAAGGAAATGAGTGGTTGAGGTATCAAACTGACCTGAGCTTTAATATCCTGTTTGTGATTAGGGTGAAGTAGTGGTGTTCTCAGTTCCCACAAACATCTCTCCAACAAACTAATGTTAAATAAACTGTTGACAAAACAAAGGAATGTAAGAATATATTACAGTTAATTAAAAAATATTTAGAGGAAGTTTTTATTATTGTACAAGAACTAGAGGCATTGATTAAGCTCATCAACCTGTTTTACTTGTTTATTAAATCGGGACAGATATTTTAATTCCATTTAATCACCTTTTCTCATTAACATTTAAGACCCCTGCTTTCCAAACACCCTTTTATAGATCCAAATAGATTTTGCCTCTAAGTATATTCTAGGGAAATAAGTGTCAAATTTTCACAGGTTATTACTGTATACAAAGAACTGGTGGGGACCCAGCACAGACCACCCCCACCGAAGCAACTTAAGACTGTATGAAGGATCACTTCTATCTATAGTACCAACTATTTCTCTATAATATAGTGATGGCTATCCCTCCACAGTTTAGCAGTGACTATTCTTCAATGGAAAAATATAATTTCTCAGTAAGAAACAACATGCATTGACTTACATGAGTTTTTACTTTTGAATCATAATTTTTGTTTTCATGTTGAATTTAACTTAAGTCATTAAAACATCTAGTTCCTTAAAATTAGTTGACTTAAAAACAACTAATTCCATTGATACATTTCCATGAAAATCACTGCATAAAGTAAATAAGGGCATAAGCACAAAATGTTATAAAACAAATGCTGCCATATTCTCTCGCAACAACAGGCTTTGCAAACCTATCACTCCCATCTTCGCTGGGCTCCATTGGCTCGGCAGCAGTTAAAAATCCTCATTCTCACACTTAAATCCTCCATGTTTTACCCCAATGAATCTCTGCAACCTCTTTCAACCATATCACTCCAGCTGCTCCCTTTGCTCAGTGAAAACAGACCTACTTCAGGTCTCCTAACCTTTATGATCTACTATCAGCAGGCAGGCTTTTAGCTATTCTGCCCTCCTGCTCTTTAGAAATTCAATATCGTTGAAGGAGTTTGTAGAGGTTTGGTGGGCAAAACCGTGGAGGATTTAAATATTAAATGCATCTCTTTGACCATACTTTGGTATCCTTCCTCTCCCCTGCCCCTTGGCTTGTACCCACAGCTCAGGGTCCCTGCTAACGGATCAAACACTTTTAAGTGTGAAAAATACTATTTAAATGTAAATTGAATAAATTGCAAATTGTGGCCAGACTTTACTGTAATGATTATCTGTAAAAAAAAGTTGCATGTATGACTAGAACATTCATTAACATTCCAGTAACATTAATTATGAAATGGTGCTAGAATCAAAACGAGAGATTTATAGCACAGAAGGCAGCCATTCAACCCTGCACATCTGTGCTGGCACTTTCAAGAGTAATCTTTCCAGGCCCATTTACTTGCCCTTTCCATTACTTTTATTCTGTGGCCTACTGAATGCTGAATAAGGGTGCATACAAGATACACTTGCATGGGTAGATAGAGAACAATGCATGAATAGCTATAATTTGAGTCACTTTTTGACACAAGATGCAAATGCGTTTGGAGGTAAGACTTATTTGCCCTTCAATACTTCCCAATCGACCGGTTATCCAATCACCTACCTATGGAAAGATGCGAGGAGGTGATTTTGCTTGACTGCAATTAATGTATCTTCCGGAATAGCTGCCAGTAGGTTTGTAAGCAAGCTGCAGACAGCTGACAGAATGTGAGGGGTAACAACTGCACACTGCTCTGAGTTAACAGAAACATGGGAATTCTCACTGTCCAGAGATTGTACCGTGTCAGTGTCACTTTTTCCTAAGAGGGGTAAAAACAAAGGTCAAAATGTAATCTTAGTACTGCAGCAGTAAAAACAATAGAAAAAGACAAAAATACTCCCAATATATAGACCCGAACTTGTGGTGTAAATTAGAGAACATAATTAGAGGAAACCAGCCAAGAGCACCAAATGACTCTGGGAAGAAAAATATGATGGCATGATGACCAATTATGCTCATTTATCAGGGAAATCTTCGATCGAGCTAAAGGGTTTATAGTTTAGACCTTCAAAGTGCATGTGACAGGTCCTTGAAACTCCACCCTGGTGTTCTTCCGCCTCACCCTACCATCTCCACCTTTAAACCCCACCATGAAACCTTCATTTTTGGTCACCTTTCACATTTTGTAGGTACAGTCAAGAAGATAAGTTGGATGGAAATGTTCTGAAGCAAAACATTGACTTAGCGTGACTTAAAATTGATAGCTTGCACACAACAACTTGCATTTATATAGCGCCCTTCATGCCAGATGGTGCCTTGGAACGCTTAAAGATCAAAATCAGCAAGTTATGTTAAGGGAAGCCACCACCAAGATAAGCGCTCTGAGGCGCCGTCCGGCATGGAGGGCGCTATATAAATCAAAGTTGTTGTTGTTGACAAAGCAAAAAAATAGAATGCGTAAAAGAGCTGTACTTTTAGGCTTCCACTAAAATAATGCTTTTTCCAGAGTTGAATTGAAATCTGGCATTTTGAAATCACACATTCAAATGTTATTCAGTGTTTTTTTGCTTCAGAAATAAGAAACTAATCATTTGCAGAATGTCAGTGTACCTTGAGCTGTAAGCCTGTTGCTTGGAGCTTCAGAAGCAATGACAGGAGACAGGGCAGAAACTTGCAACACTCGGTACAACTCAGGTCCACCAACTGATGAGGAAGACCGTGGTAAAACCTAGAATTTTCACAACAATTATGAACAATTTAAAAAAGAATTCAAGCATTTTTTGAAAAGCATCTGATATAACTTTGCCACACTAATATCTACTGGATACGCTTTTGAGTGAAAGAACATTCCAAAATAGGTTAAAAACACAAGGTTAATAAAACAGTTGAAATGAAATTTTCCACAGTTGATGATCTATAGGTAGTTGTGTGTTCAGGATTTGCTACATACCAAAGTGCTTGATGTAGAAGGGGAACTTGAAGACGGATTATGGTTGGATAAGACAGATGGCAATCGCCAATATTTCAATGAGTCTATTAAAAGAAGCATTAATAAATATTTACGTCATTATGAACACAGAAAGAATCAAACCTGTTCCGCTTTTAAATTTATGAAAGCTCTAACTCTATTTCCCTTCCTTTTCATATCCTTTCCAACTGAGGATTTTTCTCTCTCAACCATCTCAATCCATTGTGAATTCATGACCTTCTGTTCCATATTCTCAATCCTTTGGTGTTAAAGCAATTTTCTAGACTTTGTTCCCCATTGACCTTTACTTTTAATTATATTCCCCATCAAGTGTGAGGAAACAATTTCATATACAACCTCATGATAAATCAATCATCCAGGTACAATGTCTCAGATTATATGAAACAATGAAACATGGAAAGATGGCTGACTTTCCCAAAGATTAGAAAGATTTTTTTTTCAGAATTGTTGTGGAATGCCTTGTTGGAAGTGGTTGAATCCTTTCAGCTTTCCAGAGGAAATGTGACCAATGTCTGAAAGGAGCAGTTTGAAGGGATTGCTTTCAAAGAACTGGAACTGACACAATGAGCCAAATAATAATCCTTGCATTTGATATAGCACTTTTCACATCTTCTAGATGTCTCAAAGCACTTCACAGAATATATTGTAAAGTAAATTGACTGTATATTTGTGGGCAAAACACAGCAGGCAATTGCACACAGCAGTGTCCCACAAACAATCATGGATTGAAATAACTGCTCACAAGGTACAAACTACAGTAATAAGAATACAGTAAGTACTTTGTATTAACATTTCATATGTTGCTTTGCCTTTGTTTGAAAAGCTTGTACTTAAAAAAAACTAAAAAAATAGCTTGCTTTACTATATAAAATAGCATGCCTCACAATAGAGTATTGGAGGGTTTCTATCATGAATTTCTATGTGCTAAATTATCCCCATTCAATATTCTCTATTCAAAGGCGAGTATTTGTGTGTGTGTGTATACCGCAGTCTGCAAATATAGGATTGAGCTCAGTTTAAATGCCTTCCTCCCCCATCCTGAGTTGGACAGGCATTCAATGGCAAATGCCCTGATAAAGATTGGCCACTTGGCTCTAGCCCATTTCAGGCAGGAAGATTGTACTACTTCAGGATAAAGAAATTGCTTGCATTACAATTTGATTATTTTACCCAAGAATATATTTACTGAATATTTACAAAATGGCTGTTGTAAAGTTCTAAAGCAAACACCTAGCACAAAAAAGTGTATTAAATACCTTGTGTGTAAAGTGCGAAGGATAGAATTTTCATAAGCCAATTTATTTTTGAGCCTTAAAACATTATTCTAGCATTTTGTCTAAAATTTGTAACATGCTGTTGAGGAAACCACAGCTTCTATCTCTGTCACAATTCTACCCATAATCAATTTAATGCTGACAGTAGCTTAGTAAGGAAGGTAAATATAGCACGTTGTGGCTGTATGTAGATTGAGCAATTGAAGTGTTAAAATTTGTACGCAGATAAAAAATTGTGTTCTTGTTAGCTCTGAATGTAGTTCAACTACTTAGTCCACTGGCCACAAACTGCCATCTTCACCTTCCTCAGTCGCTGGGGAATTACCAGCCTCTATGAAATACTTAGTACAGTACTTGTAATTTAAAATAAGCTTTTGATCAGGATGCTGAACAACCTCTATAGCTGCAAGAAATAGTTTGCTCAGATAAAAGCAGCATTATATAAACCAAATAAAAGATTCAATGGGTTGACATTGTTAAAACGCATACCTTCAAAGCTGTTATTGAGGAAACTGTTTTCAGTAGATTTAGCGACATTGAAATCAAACATTTGCCTTCCAAAATAGCAGTGTTTTGCCATATAAGCCACATGCTCATAGAATTGGCAGTGATACAGGAGAGCCTGGAGAGCAGGCAGTCCTACCAGTGACGCACCAGTCTCCTCATCATGAACACATGGGGTCTGCAGAAAAATAATCAATAAATTACAGTACATAGAACTATACTGCATGGAAACAAGTCATTTTGACTAACTTGTGCATACTGGTGTTTATACTTCATATAAAAGCCTCTCCTATTCCCTTCTTCCTCATGTATACATCACATTTGTACACTCCCTCATCAACTGGGCAAAATATTACTGAGGTATTCACTTTCTATCAGTTTGTTCTGAATAAACTGCATGAATAAAGGGATTAAGGGATATGGCGGGCAGGTGGAGTTAGATTAGAAGATCAGCCATGATATTATTGAACAGCAGGGCAGGCTCGAGAGAGAGAATGCCCTGATCCTTATTCTTATGTTTGCAGCATAGTAATTTAATATGTAATTTTAATTCATACACCCATATACATGTTCAGACTGTTTATAGATTTGTTTGGACTGAAATAGACATTCAAAGCCCTTCACGGCCTTGCCTCACCCTATTTCTACAACTTCCCAACCCCCTACCAACCTACCAGTCCCCTCCGCGTAGCAGACTCCAGCCTGTTCCACATCCCACGACCCTCCCCACCCCACCATTGGTGGGCGAGCCTTCAGCCACTTTGCCCCCAACTATGGAACTCCATCCTGCAGTCCCTCCGCCTCGCCCCTTCCCTGGCCCCCTTCAAGTCCCGCCTCAAGACCCTCCTCTTCGACGGTCCCATCGATCAGCCCAAATACCCCCTTTTGCTCAACCCTCTCAGTCCCCGACCCCACCGCGGGTCTAAAACAATGACTGTCCAGCACCTTGGGATGTCCTCCTGATGTAGGTGCTATAAAAGTGGAACTTTTGTTGTTGTTCTGGACAGGTGTATATGCACCCAATACAACCATAATGTATTGTTAGGTTTTGTAAAACAGTTTAAAGAATGGTTAGCACGTGTTTCAACATTGGTTTCATCACTTAGGACACTGAATCATTAATTAGATTACTACCTCTCAGCAAGAACAAAAAAAATGGTTGAAAAAACATCATGGTGCATGTCAAATTATATATAAGAGGGTTAATTTCAAAGGTCAATGAATAATACTTAATTACATATTCTTGCTTTCAAGATATTATGCAATTATTATTTTGTTCAGAGCTTTCTCACCTGCCAGACATCCTTGGCTTCCTCCATGTTAGCAGGCAAACAAATCATCAGTAAATTCTGGAGAATGGACGCTGCCTGAAAAGACAAACCCTTGCCATTTTTCTGCATAAATAGGTGCAACCAATACAGCAACATCTCACACATCATAAATGTTTCTTAAAAGTGTAATGCACCAGCTTTTCAGTAGCAATGAAAAACATTCAGATTTAATATTTTAAAAATATATAGAAATGATTTACAAGCATCTTTAAACTAGCAAAGTTTTTTTTTACAAAATGCCCCAAATATTAAATTTAAATGATTTCACCATTTTAAAATGCAGTCAGAGATAAATGTTAAAACAGGTTCTGAAAGCAGAGAAAGAGTTCCAGTGAGCAGGGACAACCATCTGAGTGAAGACATTTTTGGCGCCACTTTCTACATATTGAGCGTGGCTTCCGTACTAAACAATGGCTTGTTCTCGGTTGGCAGCAATTTGATGGGATTCTTATAATGGGTTCTACTGTACTTAAATTCTATGGCATCACTTCTATTTTAAGTATTGCTCACCTCTTTACGAACCATACTGCATTCAGATTGATCCAGAAGGATATTTAGCACTGTACCCCATAATCCTCCAGAAATGTTCTGACAACTGGAAGCCAGAGCAGTGCACCCATTTTCAACCAATGTGAGAGCTGATCCAATACCCAAACTAGCAAAACGGACCTGAAATAATCAAAATAATACAATTATAAATACTGTAATCCTTGTATTTGATAAATTACCTCCAATATTTGTAATGTTGCAAGGCAACAAAGAACAGGTAGTTGCTGTGTATTTGTGGGTAAACATTCAGTCCTCCATTTCCACACACACCTTCCCACAAACAGCCGTAAAGTGAATGACAAATTCATGGTCAGGACACTGGGAGAAATTCTGTTCTTTTTTCCCCAATAGTTCTGGGATCTTACTTTTTAGATTTAAAATATTGAGCATCACTTCCTCAATTGTCCTATACATTTCAATGCTGAGCTCAATTGGCTACCGTGCTTTGTCCACAAATATAGTCAATTCACTTTATAGTATATTCCGCGAAGTGCTTTGAGGTATCTAGAAGACGTGAAAAGCGCTATAACAAATGCAAGGATTAGTATTATTATTACATTTAGATTTACTCTGTAAATTTTCTGGAAAATATGGTTAGGTGTATAAATAATATAAACTCGGAACAAATGGAACTACATATACAATTAAAAAATCCACCAATAAGTCAGTAACTTTTCTACAATAACATGATATGAAATACCTTAAACTAAGTGTTAAGCAAAGCATTCCGATACAGACAAGATTCTCTGATAAAAGTGTTCCCCCTCCCCCTCAACTCCTTTTCTATATGAAGGAGAAAGTGAACTATTTATCCTAATGTAGTATTCCACAAAACATAGTGTTATAATATAATTAATCAAAAACACAATCAAATTGACTTACCTCAGGATCTCGATCAACCCAGAGAGGGATAAGCCACGCAAGACCAAGTCGTGATGGCATCTGCTCCTCATTATTTTGCCCATAGGCTAACGACCAAAGAGACACCCAGGTCTAAAACAGAAAAAGATGTGACTTTGTTTTTTAAATCACCAATATATTTTAAGACCAAAATGTTTACTAAAATTGTTCTCTTTGAAGATTATATAATGAGCAATATTTTATTAAAAACTTGTGAACTAATCAAAATGAATAACACTACGAAGGAGAAAATAATATTTTGTACTATATTTTGTATAGTAAATCTAGCGCCAGCAGTTTCTACAATGCATTTATATACCTAGACAACGTCTTGGTGTGGGATAGTGTCAAGACAAGGATGGAGGGCCAGATGGGGCAAGACAGTAAGTGAGAACGCAGCAATATATGAGGTTAAAAAAAAAGAGGGAAGGAATCACTGAATGAGAGGTAAAAAGGAGCGAGATGAGGGAACAATTGTGAATGAGTGTAACTGTCATAAGTAAGAGAGCTAAAATACAGAAGAAAGAGTGCATTATATGAGGCAGATACAAAAAAGGGTCTATGTTATTCCAAGAGCTGAAGATACAATGAATAAACAGAATGACTATCATGCATAAAGTGGATACATCGACATATGCACGCTGATGGGTTGCGCAGTTGTCAGACATTAGGCTGACCCTCTCAACAAAATGGTATGAAAGGCTCCGTATCAGAGCAAGGATTATTAATTAGAAATGTTTTTGAATGCTATCAGTTAACACTTGCAAGCATGGAAAATATTTGAATAAGCTCTACATATGCAATTATTTTCAAATGATGTAAGATTTCCAACAAATTTAAAATATGCAGATTTAATGTAATTTCACTGTGCATCTGCTAGTTTCACATAGTTCAGCGAACTGGAAGTACTCTGGAGCCATTGAATCACAATGCGTATAGACAAATTCTTGATAAGTTTGTTGTATTGAAGTATTTTTAAAAAAATCAAATATGGCAAATTATAGTTACCTCATCATTGGCCTGGGTCATCATCTCATGCGACAGTTGAAGCAAGCAAAGTACTGCACTTTTTGTCACGCCTTTACCCATGTAAGACATAGCATTTCCTCCCCATTCCACATAAAAGGATGAAATGACCTATTAATGATAAGACGTGGATATGGTTACAAAACTCCCCATCAACCACTGTCCAAGAGTTATCTGGATAGACAGCTGGAAAATATCTGGATAATCAGAAGTAAGAGAATAAAAGATATGGAGAAAGGACACTGAAATGGGATTAAAAGATTTGTCATGATCCAATAAAATGTTAAAACTGCTCAATGGTTAAACAGCCTACTTGCAGGTCACTTTTCCGGGAATAATAGTCCCTCTAAAATATATAAATCACTTAATCCACAACTGTTTGTGGGCCACTGCTGTGAGCAATTGGTTGCTTCATTTCGCGCAACAACCTGCACTTACACAGCTCCCTTCACGCCGGGTGCCATCTCTAAGTGCTTAACAGTGGTGGAGCCTGACTTCGAGTCGGGGCATAGGGAAGGTGGCCATATGCCCACAATTCACTTTTGTCTATTCTGTGAAGCTCTTTAAGACATCTCGAAGACGTGATAAGGCACTATATCAAATGCAGGCTTAATATTATTATTAAAGCATAAAACTCAATGAAAATGGAACTCTCCAAAGAGAAATTACTAAACTTATATATTTCATTAGGCAAATTAGAATATTTTGTTCAGATTTGGTCACACCACTTAGACACAGTGGTAACCAGAGGTGTGCAGAGGAGATTTACTAGGATGATGCCAGTGATGAATGGTCTATAATCTATTTAAGGCTTAGAATGGTACAGAGCATTGGGTATACATAACATGATATTTAATGCTAAATGTGAACCTAATTTAAAAGAGATCATATCCATGAATTACTTTGCTGAATTGTTGTTCTTACCTCAAGCAACCCTGTCAAATATTTCATACACAGGGTATATGGTTCCAAAGCAGCAGAATGCAAACTCCACCTGGGAAGAGCAGTTATGTGAACCATTCCTCGTAGTGTTCGCTCCAATGAAGGTAGACCATAGAAATGTGGTGCATCTGTTTTTCGCAAGCACTGCAGAAATTTAACTGCCAGCAGTGTTCTGAAAGGGCCAGCCAACGACAAACATTTTCTGAAAGAGCACAATGCAAACTCAAGTATGTATTTTAATAGGTTATGTATGGATCTGTGGTGAAATAGAAATTTTGATAGTTGCAACCTAAAAACGTTTTTAAAAAGTTTAGAAAAACACACACTATAAAAACAAATCTAATCACACACGATGAAAACAGAATGTTTAATTATCTTCTAGTACCTATCTGTAACAGAGGTGAGCGCTTGTAATATGGTGTTAAAGAATTCAGTCAGCTCCTTTTGTAGTTTTTGTTTTACAAGAGTTTGAATTTCATCCATTTCACCCCGCACTGGTGATTCAGCTCCCACAAAGAAATTCAGCAGCAGATTGGATTCCTATAGAAAAAGACACCAGTATAGTATTAACGAAACTTACCCAAATCTGATTTATTTAAGCATCTTTTATATTCTCTAATCCAAAAGCATTAAACTAATTGTAGTTTCAATAATAATGATAATCGTTTAATTTGATATAACACCATATCAAGTCTTCAAAATGTCTCAAAGTACTTCACAAAATATACTGTGAAGTGAATTGGCTGTATATTTTGTAGGCAAAATAGGCAGACAATTGCGCACAGCTGTACACACAAACAATCGTGGATTGAGTGACCAATTTATTATTTATTTATTTTTTGAAGCAATTATTACCCCTAGAAAAGCAATCTGCCAATTGACTAACAACTAGGGTTCCAACTTAATTCTAAGCAAAAACTGTGACTGATTTTCTTTAATTGATCAGCCACTATTAAAAAAACATCTAGAAAGGGCAACAGATGAATATAATTAAAGGAAAGTTTAAAGATTTCTTATGCTTTGGTGATACACCCCCATTCTCACCCGGCTTCACTGGCTTCCAATTCCCCAGAAAATCAATGTCAGAATCCTCGCCCTTATTTTTCAAGCCTTCTGTGGACATCCTCTTCCCTACCTCTGCGACCTATTAACACCATACCAACCTGTCGCCCACCCCACCATTGGCACTCAAGTCTTCAGTGTTTCTGCCTTTCTGCCCCCGTCCTCCATCCCAGAATCCCTCCACCTCAGTGATATTATCCATTAAAAGATCCAGGTTATCATTGTCCTTGAGTTGCCTTCTAGTTTCTTCATGATGCTAACAGAACACAATATTTTTAACAACATCTAATATACCACTTACATATATACAATCAATTCACTTTACAATATATTCCGTGAAGCACTTTGAGAAGTCTAGAAGATGTGAGCAGTGCTTTATTACCATTATATTTGTTACCTGAGTGAGCAGGAGTTCTAAAAGTGATGTCAGATCCTTTGAATCCACACCATCTTTTTGAGCTAACAACAATTTCCTCAGGAAGGACACAACATCAGCCAGCAGCTTCTCGTCTTCAGTACACGCTGGAAGAATTTGCAAAAACCTGGAATATATTTGATTAAAATGTTCAAATATCAGAGTAGCACAAAACACTCAATAAGCATACCTTTCCCGATTTATAAAATTAAATCCATTGAATATTAAGACTTTATTCAATAAAAAATTAGATAGCTAATGCTACTGGTCGGCACTTCCAGGGTAGGTTGACTGGTTAGTCAGCAGAGTATCCTCAAGCATTTCCAGAACTTTCTGGAAACACCACTGATAAAGCTCTCTAACTTCACAATATCCACAGGAAGCTAGAGTAGGAAGCCAAAAACTGTTTCCTGAGAGGAATGAATGGATCGCAATTCTGTATACCGCAGGTCTGTAGTATGACCATATTTTATCTGAACCACTAGGGTCCGGCGATATATCGATATATCGCTAAAACCCGATATAATTTTCATATTGATACGCCGATATAGACATTTAAAAAATATCGATATATCGAAAAAACTATATATAGAGGTAAAAAATCGGGATGCAACACACTGAACTACAAGACCCAGAATGCTCATCTCTATACACAATGCACAGACCGAGGTGCAAAGCCGCCATATTGTATTCACAGTCCTCGAATACAATATACAGGTATGCAAGGGCTGGGGGGTGAGAGAGATGGCTGGGGGGTGGAGGGTGAGGGGGAGAGAGACTGCTGGGGAGTGGGGGGGGGGGGTGAGGGGGAGAGAGACGGCTGGGGGGAGAGGAGGAGAGAGACGGCTGGGGGGAGAGGGGAAGAGACGGCTGGGGGGAGAGGGGAAGAGACGGCTGCGGGGAGGGGGAGAGATACGGCTCGGGGGAGGGATACGGCTGGGGGGGGCGGAGAGGGGGAGAAAGACGGCTGGGTGGGGGGAGAGAGACGGCTGTGGGGAGGGGGAGAGAGACGGCTGGGGTGGGGAGAGAGATGGTTGGGGGGGTGAGGAGAGGGGGAGAGAGATGGCTGGGGGGAGGGGGAGAGAGACGGCTGGGGGGAGGGGGAGAGAGACGGCTGGGGGGAGGGGGAGAGAGACGGCTGTGGGGAGAGGGAGAGAGAGACGGTGGGGGGTGGGGGGGAGGGAGAAAGAGACGGCTGGGGGGGTGGTGGGGGAGAGAGACGACGGGGGTGGGTGGTGTGAGAGAGGGACGGTGGGGATGGGGGGAGAGACGGGGTGGATGTGATAATATACAGATAGATAGAGATGGGGGGGATGTGAGAGAGGAGTGAGGGAGAGAGACACAGAGACACACAGACAGAAAAACACAGAGATGGAGAGAGTGAGAGACACAAAGAGAGAAAGATATTTACCTTCTAAGAAGATAGGCCCCGAATGCGCGCGCACCCGCAATGCGCGTGCACCCGGGATGCGCGCGCACTCCGAATGCGTGCGCACTCCGAATGCGCGCACGCATGCGCAGTATGAAAAACCTGAAAGTATCGATATTTCGGTATATCTCGATATGAGCCCATCGATATATTTAATCGGAAAATTTTCCATATCGACGGACCCTATGAACCACACTATAAATGTAATGCTGAATTCGCTGACATTTTTTAGTAAGGCCACAATTAGGAGTGTAAAAATATATATAACTTGGGGCACCCAATTATAGGAAAGATATAAAAAGAATGGAAAAAGTACATTATATATTTCCTAAGGGGATTTTCTTCTGAAGAGTCAAAAGTTTAGGCCTTTTTGACCGAAACTAAGTCTTCAAGATCATAAAGGTTTATAACAGGATAAATAAGATTATTTCTAATGGAATTAAAAATGGTTAAAGAAAAAGTCTCGAAGAGACTTCTGTGTCAGAACGTTGTGAGTTCAAGCCCCAGGTTGGAACTTCAAGCTGATTATAGGCTGACATTCTAATGCATGCAGTTCCAGAGGTACTGCATAGTTGCAGGTGGTGACCTTCAGATGAAACATTAAACTGAGGTCCTCTATGCATGATTAGGTGGAAGTTAAAGATCTTTTGGCTTTAGTAGAAGAAGGGAGTTTCCTACCCTCATTCACCCAGATAAAATTAGTCATTCTGTTCATGGCTGTTTCAGAGACATTACTATGAGTAAATTAGCTGTTGCATTTGTCTACAAATACAGCCATTATATTCTACAGTAAATCCCGTTAAGCTCTTTGAAATGTCACAACAACACGCTATATCAAATGCAAAGATTATTAAATTGTTATTGAAACATAATTCATAAATGTATAGGGAACTGCTTACATGCTTGAAAGCAGACAATCAAAATATGGGTAGGAAGCAGCAAAGCCACATTGCATTAGGTGCAACGCCACATTTAAGCGCTCTGAGACGCCGTCTGGTGTGGAGGGCGCTATATAAATCGAAGTTGTTGTTGTAGATGAGTTGTGGAGAAAAACACAAGTGCAGACCCAATGGGGCGAATGGTCTGTTTTAATGCTGTAACATTCTATGATTTTATACCATTGCTAAACTTGCTCTCAACTACAGTAATTTTTTTTAAAAAAAGCTTACGTTTTTACCGGCTCAACAACAGAACTTTCAATTTTTAAATAACAGCTTTTCTTAGTTATTTTAAACCACTCCTATTTTGAAGTTTCACAAACCTGCCCAATGCTGTATGCCATTCAAGCTTCTGTAAAACAGTTAAGCTGCTGTCTATTCCTTGCGTGAGAGCTAGTTTATCATTCAGCAAGTATAGTCTCATTCTGGAGAGAGCAGAGCTGACAGTGACGTGAGACACTGCCAAAGAGATGGAGCAGAGGCAGTCCTGAAGACCACTGGCAACATTGGTGACTTTGAGCATCACACCGTCAATGGGAGACAACTTTAGTTTCTCTATAAATCTAAAAAGAAAATAAATGCAACAAATAGATGCGTCAGTGAAGTCTTTATGCATTGTAACTATAAACTTAACTACAGTATTTAGTATACAGTAAGAGCGCGCGTGAAAATAATTCTATCCACCAGTCTTAGGTTCAATTTGTGCCTCTGCTGACAACCCAGACTGCCACAAAGCATCAATGAAAATGAGGCATTTTGAAGCAATGTGCTGGAGTGGAAGTCTTAGGGAGATTTGATAAATTAAGTTGGGCTCATGGGAATGGGGAGAGCGCAGCCGCTATTTGTATAGACATCCAGAACACAAAACAGCACTCATCACATTACTGATACCTAAGAACTTTTTAAAAGAGGCAGGTTAAAGGGTTATAATAATAATCCTTCCATTAGATATAGCGCTTTTCACATGTTATCAACATCTCAGAGTGCTTCACAGAATATACTGCAAAATGAATTGATTGTATATTTGTGAGTGGGTTATATAAAGGATCCATATTCTGGGCCAAATCAGAGTTTAACCCAGTGGTTAAGGACGCCAAATGAGGAAGCATTTTGCCCAAACCCTGAATTTGAAGACAAAACATTCTTAAATTTTGAGACAAAACGCTGGACTGTATTTAGGAAATTTCAGGCAGCTGCTCATTACCCCGAGAATGAGTTGATGTTTACAGAAAAAAAGGGCAAGTGGAAATAATTGGATGGCTTTCAAAAAAATAAAAAGTGGTTTATTGATCACCATAAAATAGTATATACTTACTCTGCTGATGTATAGGTTTTCAAACACTTAATTTGATCTAATAGGTGGTCAATTCCATTATACCATGCAAGATTCCAGGCTATTTTTAACATGTCTGAAGCAGGTTTTGTAGTCAAATGATCTGAAGCAGATGGGACCACAGTGCAGTATGGACTTACTGCATGATGTACTGCAACTTTGATCATCAAGTTATATCTTTTTGTTTAGAAAAAAAATCCAGTGAGTACATACTGTAAAACAATCTGCGTTTAGATAAATAGCATCTTTCATATAAGATAATGTATCAAAATGCTTTACAGAAACACAGTGGGAGCTCAAGCAGTTCCCAAGTACTGTAATAAGATTCTATATAAACTACAATTTTGTAAAGATTAATTATTTTTAAAAGAATAATGTTATGGCATGCTGATATCAAAAATTCCTCAATAGCTTACCTCCTTGCTACAGTAACGGGTAAACTGAATGGAGGAGGAGCTGTGGCCATACCAGATGAATGATCACACCTGTTTAAAAGTATTGTGAGACAAAGTAACTTTATTATTACAGGTACTTCACATTAAAACAAAAGAATAGTTGCACAACATTTAACATGTCTTTCTTTACATGTAAAATGAACTTGATGCTTATCCACATAACATTTTAATTTCCATGAACACATTGCATATTTAGCTAAATAAAACTTGCATCTTATAGGGCCCTTCACACTGGGTAATACCTCTTAGTGCTTAATTTTCAACCCTTTCACTGCCTGTTGGATACTCCTTTAAGATTAAATTGACAATAAACAATATAATAATAATCCTTGCATTTGATATAGCGTTTTTCATGCCTTCTAGACATCTAAAAGCACTTCACAGAATATATTGTAAAGTGAATTGACTGTATTCGTGGGTGAAATGCGGCAGCCAATTGCGCACAGCAGTGTCCCACAAATAGTCATGGATTGAGCGACCAAATTATTACTATATTGGTTTTTTTTCTTGAGGGATTATTATCAGGCATGTGGAGTAAGGAAACTCACCCAAGGTTTCGCCCTGCTGGGAATCAAACCCACGTCTCTCGCTTGCAAGGCGAGTGCTCTAATCACTGAGTTACAGGACTCCACTGAGCGAAAGGGCTAATAAGAAGGGCAGGAAATACAAAAGGACTCTGGGAGTGGGACAAAGTATGTGGTTTAGAGCAGTGGATTATTGAGAGTTTGGATCAACAAAATAAATAAGATAGTAATATAATCTTCATTTGGATTGAACAATACTACACTGGCAGCATGAACATTGGAAACTCACACCACTCCTGATCCAATACAATATCAGGGCTGGAGCAAGGTGTGTACATAATCTCTTAAATTCATAATTTATTTTGTGGGGAGGGAGGGTTAAGAATTGACTCACCAAAGTGCCACAAAAATTTAACAAAAAAGTCAAAACATCCTTCAATAATTGTACTCCTGTAAGGAGAGCACTCGCCTTACAAACGCGAGACCTGTGTTCGATCCAGACAGGTCAGGGCGAAACCTTGGGCAAGTTTCCTTATTCCACATGCCTAATAATAATCGGTAAAAAAAAAGTAAAATTGGTAATTTCAATCTACGACTGTTTGTGGGACATTGCTGTGTGCAACTGGCTGCGTGTTTCGCCCATAAATATACAGTCAATTCACTTTACAGTATATTCTGTAAAGCGCTTGGAGATGTCGATAAGATGTGAAAAGTGCTGTATCAAATGCAAGGATTATTATTATTACTCACTTCATGGGGCATTACGTAGCTATAATTTGGCTGCCAAGTTTCCCTACAAATATAGTCACCAAATTCACAATAAACTCCAGGGGACGTTTCATGTGGTAAACCGCTAGAATATAAGAAACGTTTTAAAATAATGAGTAAGTTAGAAATCCCACTTACTAAACACTATATCATCTATGAAATTGATAATTTGCTTATTCTTACCAAGAGCCTATTGTCGCGACTTCATCAAACAGCAGCAGGCTCAGCACTGCTGCTGCCTCTATAAGGATTCTTTTTTCCTTTTGCAGAATCAAAGACACTAGACAGCCAATAAAATTGAGTTACTATAACAGTCTAAGATAGCTTTTAGAAAACATACACCACACACATCCCCACCTACCCTCCACTTTTAGACTGCCAGTACTTACAGTAAACTATTATTTACTGAAACATGAATGCAAAATCTTTTGACCCAAAATATTCAGTAGTATTCATTTAGCTTAGATATTTAGAAGTTGTTTATGTGAAGTAAAGGTGTTAAATGGTGCAAGAAAAAGAGAATTGTAATTTATATACACAATTTAGTTAAGGGTGGTGGGTTTAGTGGTTTCCTTTGGTATAAATTTCTACTGCAACATTCTCACTTCTGGTCAGGTTTGTGTGCTGAATCCCCAAATGAAAACATGAACTTATATTCAGGCTGCCAACCCAAAAGAAGGCAAGGGAAATGATGCATTGCCAGAACTACCATCTCTTTAGGTAGGATTTAAACCAATATATCACAACATTCCCTTCTTCAAATGCAAACTAAATGAAACACAACTGTTGCTTTTATATTTTTTGCTAGCAGTTTGGTTCCCCATTTAGTTAAGCGTGATTAATAACCCTTTCCCAATGAACCACCCCAAACAGTGAAAAGAACAGAGATTCTGGTTCAAGCTTCTTTCCCCAATCCAGTTATAAATTTAGGAATCTCACCTCTGAAAAGTGCAAGTAGAAGAGAAGTTTCTTGAGCCAGGCTGTGGCGTAAGGTAGGGTCTGAGTAAACTAGTTTTCGTAAAATAGCAAGACATGGCAATACCAAACACTGCATACTCTGGCAAAAGAAAACTTTAAAGTATTATACAAGTACAGGTCCCCTGCCCCGACCGCGCCCTCGACAACCGCGAAACTCACACATCCACAGTTTGCTAAGTGCGACAACCCTTGCTAACCACGCAATGGTTATTGCTTAACCCTTACTTATCCACGGGTTTTAACACTAGCGTTTGGCGCTAGGACCCAGTGGCATCAACCAGCTTAGCGCTAGCGTCTGGCGCTAGGACCCAGTTGCGATGTCGCAAACAACCAGCGAGATGTCGCTTCTCTCTCTCAGGATAAAGGTAAATCTCTGTTGATTTCTCTCTCTGTGTCTGTGTCTGCAGATCCTGGCAGCCAATGCTCCCAAACTTACTCCCTATGTCACCCACCACACCACCTTCTGCACACCTACCCCCACCCACCCTCCGTGTCACCCACCACACTACCTTCTGCACATCGCCCCCACTCCGTGTCACCCACCACACCACCTTCTCCATTGATTTCTCTCTCTCTGCGTCTGTGTCTAGATCAGTCAGTCAGACAACCTCAGGGATTGCTGCAGATCCTGGCAGCCAATGCATCCAAATGTACTCCCCCTATCCCCATGTATGTTATAACTGTATGGTTTTTTTTGTTTAGTTCTATGAAACGCAAACTTACTCCCCCTATTCCCATGTTTCCCATAGGGCCTTGCATTTTCCAACAGCGAAAAAGCGAACATACTCCCTCTATCCCCATGTTTCCCATAGGCCCCTGCATTTTCTAACCGCAGTTTTACCAACCACGGAGGTTTACAGGAACGTATCCCCCACGGTTGGGGAGGGGTACCTGTATACACATACCACCCTACCCATACTAATTTTGCATGTTCATCATTTGCTAATTAATCTTGAATCTCTCAAAATGCATAAAATCCTCTGAGAGAGGAAAGAAAGCTATGGATGGAGTTTTGACCAGCTCTCCTACTTCCCCACCCTTCTCTCCTCTCCCAGTGTGTAAATCCACAATGGGGTCAGTCGCACCTAGTATTGAAATCTGCCTGTCCAATTTACACAGCCACAAAATTAAAAGGATTATGCTGTACAATACACTTGAAATGTACACAAACAAATCAAATGTAATTGGGATAAACAAGCAACAGTTTTAAACAATACCTGTCCATTTCTGTGCACACTTTCACATACAAATGAGATTATCTTTTCAATTATTCCATGATTTTTCAATACTCCATGCATTGTGCTATCTGTACAAATAAAAACAAAATGTGCAAGTTAAAGAACCAGTAGTCAAAGTAACCAGTAGTCAAATTTCTTTCTTTACCAATCCAAAAAAGCAAAGGTTGGAAAAGTTGAATGGCTGATGAACCCCGCCTAAAAATTCGGCAATTTTTCCCTACTTTCCTCTCCATTTGTACAATTTCATTATTTTCATACATTGAAGTCTTCCCATGTCACACATAATCCTAGGCTAAGAGACTGGGCAGACAACATATGTTAACAGCCCAGTAAGGTGACAAGGTTCAGGCAAGGTTCACCATCATATTCAATCCTACTGCAATTCACTCTATCCCAATATTGATGGTTGCTCGAAAATTATTTACGGTTCTATTCTGGACCAGTTGACCATTGGAAAACAAAGTTAATGTTATTCAACTATTTATAATTGCCAGTTTCCTAATCTTATTGATTCATGGTATTGTAATTTCCTTCAACCTATTTTTCCTGACTGATTCATTTGACCCTAGAATTCTGTTTTCAGTTATTCAATCACTCCTGTTAAACATTTTCTCTCCCATTCACCACTATCATCTAGATTTCTTATGGATAAAGGGATTAAAGGATATGGGGATAAGGCGGGTAGTTAGAATAGACCAGCCATGATCTTATTGAATGGCGGGGCAGGCTCGAGGGGCTGAATAGCCTACTCCTGCTCCTAATTCTTAGGTTTATATGTTCTTATCATCTTTTTTCCTTATTCAGAGTGAAAGGCAATATATGAATGCAAGTTGTTGTTGTTGCTGTTGGTTCACTGGGTATGGAAGCACTTGCCTTGCATCATAATGACAAGTTGCTCTGCTGCAGACTTCCGAAGAGCCAGGTCAACAGTCTCAGATATCAGAATTTCGTACACTTTGAAAACATTGTTGTCCTGAGGGGAAAACAAAAGGGCAGTAGAGTGGTATTAACATCAAAATAGACAGACGTTTCCATACATTGCAGGTATGGTTGATCCATTGGTTTTAACAATCATAGTTTTGCAAAACTGGAAAGAAAGTTAAATGCAGAAGGATAGTGGTAATGATGGATTATTTCTGCAAAAGCTATAAATGATAATAGTTTCACCCACAAAATACAGTCAATTCTTTTTAATGTACCCTGTGAAGTGCTTTGAGACATCTTAACATTATAAAGCACTGTATCAAATGCAAGGATTATATTACTATTACCTCATTATAATCTAGTGGTTGACATCTATAAAATCATGCTGTCGCATGGCACAATAGCCAGTTTCACTGTACAGTACACGAGTGTGGCAAGCCAGTTCCTACAGTAAAAAAAAGTCTTTGAGTTCCAGGGTATCATCATTACTGAATTAAGATTTTGAAGATATTCTATACTGTTGTAATTTCAGGATTAGTACCCGCGACACGCTACTCAGCACAGCAAAATAGAGATGAGAGAGATAAACATGTGATGGGAGGTTGGAATTCAGATTCTGGGAATTGGACCAGATATGGGGCAGGGAAGAATCGGTATAGCACTCTACAATCCTTCAAAGAACACAAGATAGGCAGGATTCATAGCTACCATTAATTCAAAAGTAAAGAAATCCTACAGAATTTTCTACAGTGATCTGTACTCAGTTCCAAAATGGAGTTCCTTTTAAAAACAGAAAACAGTTCAGACAGAAATACTACTTGTGAAATTTCACAATACTCCTTCACTTCTGCTTCAGATATGCAAAGTTGACAAATTTTACCGAGTACACAGAGCATACAGTTCCACCCTCCTTAAACTAGCAAAAGAAAACTATATTTTTCTCAGTATAATTTTATTACTGTTTACCTGCAGATTCTAATGGTAGAATGGATTAATAACAATTCATATCACTGTATATGCAAACCATATACCAATTCATACCATATGACATTTTTTTTAGCTTCAAATTAGTATACAGTAGAAACCCGTTTATCCGTGACTCGATGAACCGGCACTTCCGTATAACCGGCACGCCCTGAAAAAAAGTCCCCATTCGATAAACCGGAACAATAGCAGTGGAACATTTGTAAATGCATAAATAATAACAGAATATTGTATTGGTACTTATTGTTAAAACTACTCTCTTGCGCCTATTACCTTTGCTGGTAGATGCTGCGCTTGAAGCCATGATGCTGCAGTTGAGGTTTATAGTCCAGCGATTCTTTTTAAAATGGAGTATGCCAAGCGAGTGGAAAAAATGGAGCGCGTATGACTGTACAGGTCATACTAGCGGCAAGCCGATAAGGCTAGCTGATAACCCACATTGTTGCGCAGGTGCAGTATTTTGGTTTGCTGCTAGTAGAGTCTAGGGCTTCGGTTTGCAGCTAGTAAAGTTGCGCGACTTTAAAATCGTGCCGCCGTTTTTTTCAGCCGCTTGGCGTCCTCCATTTTAAAAAGAATCACTGGACTGTAAACCTCAAATCAGTAAAGGTGAGAAGCGCAAGAGTTTTAACAAAAAGTACCAATATAATATTCTGTTATTATCTGTTACTACTTAGTCTAGTGTGTATGGTGTGTGTTAAAAGAACATTTTTTTTTGTAGTGGGTTTTCGGCCATGGGCCGAAAATATCCCAATATCCAGCAGGCACTTTAACCAGCATTGGCCAGGTTCCGCGGGTGCCGGATAAACGGGCATCTACTGTGTGTGTGTATATATATATATAATATATATATCTATATATATGAAACTGACATACTTGATGTTGAGCACTGAACTACATACAGTAATAGGATGATCCCTTAAAAACACACCTTAGGACTGTGTCAGTTTGCTGAGGACAGGATTAACTATTGCACCCATTAACAACAGTTACTGGCTTTCCCACACGTTGTGGACAAAGGCTGCTCAGTTGAGATTCATACTACGTTTCAAACTGAAACCACTGGATTCAAATGGGGGTCCTCCTACAATTATCAATGTATGGTTTCTAATACTCTTTTTGCTTGGCATATTTGGAAAAATATAAAAATAGTAAAATAATAATCCTTGCATTTTATATGGCACCTTTCACATTGGGATGACATCCTAAAGCGCTTCACTGTATTTACTGTGAAATGGCTTTGCATTTGTTGGCAAACGTCGGAGCCCAGTTGCACAAAACTATGATGCAGTGGGCCATGGGCCACTTTTGGGGTGTCAAGAAGTTGCCCGCCAAACACTAGCACCACTAGTCCCTGGCAAGTCCACACCACATCAATACTATGTTTCTAGTAGCTACCGAGCCCCAATACCCATTGAGTAGCCATAACTGAAGGGAAAAATAATTAATAAAGGAAAATTTGGCTGACCAAGAAGGTTGGCTTAGACTATATGAGTTCATGTCTTGACATGGGGCTTAACTCCACAAACCATAACCTTCTGTCTCAAAGGCAAGAATGCTACCACTGAGCCAGACTAACAGAAATAATAGGTTACCTTAACTAAAGATGTGCCAGTTTCCTCTGGATGCAAGTCAATCGGTTTATCCAATACATATAAGTTTGATGCATATTGGGGTATACTTCCTTGTAATGAAGGTTGTTTATTAGTGGCTCCTTCTTCATTAATCAGATGCCACATCAAATGTTTCACAGCAATAGAACGTATGCTATTAAACAAAAACAGACAAATTAAGGTATGCATTGCAATAGAAACATTGAGATTGTAATTATTAAAATTAACTTTGAGGAAGCCAGAATACTTGTGAAAAATTTAATTATGGTGGAAGTTGCTAGTCAATGAAAGCCGATGACAAAATATTTGTTTTATTTTTTACATGCATTTCTACTACAATAAACAAATCAAAATTGAATATTGTCCTAATTGATAATTTGTTTAAACTATTAAATGATAATCTTGCCTTTGATGTAGCAACTTATCACATTGTCAAAAAATGACAGGTTTTTACTGAGAGCACTGGCTGTACTTGTGGCAAAATTTGCGATTTTAAAGCTGCAAAAATGTTGAGTAAACCAGCAGTTAAAAGCAAGCCTTTACACTTACGATTGTTTTTTGCACATAAGAAGTCGAAGAGCTGCACGAAGCCTAGCTGTCTTAGGGAGTACACCATCACCGGCATCATTGTATGTCTCACTTAGTGCAAGAATACAGCTGGCCAGTGGACCTTCTGAATCTGCAAAACCCTAATCGAACAACATAGTCAAACATCTATAAGAATACTCTGAACATTGTTTAGGAATTGTTTTCAGAAAGTCAGACTTAAACCATTTACATACATCTAAAAACAAAAATAAAGCCATGGTCTAAATGTCGAGCCCTGTATTTAGCGGTTTAAACCCCAGCAGTACCCCCAATACAGTCAGTCATCCCAGATCAAGGCTGTTATCAACCCGTACCGAACACAACAAAAAAAATATTTGTACACTGCAGCACCTTTAATGTCAGGAGGACATCCTAAGGCTCTGGACAGTCAGTGTTTCAGACCCGAGCAGGGGGTGGGATCAGGGAGGGTGTTGGGAATGGAGGATGACTAATGGCTAAGAGGAGGGTCTTGAGGCGAGACATGAAGGAGGTTATGGAGGGGGCGAGGCGGAGATATTGCAGGGTGGAATTCTAGAGGTTGGGGGCAGAGAGCCTGAAGGTGGGTGGCTCGGGGGACATGGAGCAGGCAGTAGCTTGCTGAGCAGACGGAACGGACAGGTTAGTAGGAGGTCGCAGACGTAGGGTGGGGTAAGGGCATTGAGGGCTTTAAAGGTAAGGACCAGTATCTTGAATTGAATCCTCTGCATGATAGGGAGCCAATGGAGTCGGGTTAGAATGGGGGGAGATGGGGTTGCAGAGCTTGGTGCAGGAGAGGACATGAGTTGCAGAGTTCTGGATGATCTGCATCCTACGGAGGGAGGAGTTGGGAAAGCCGACAAGCAGAGCTTGTCCAGCCTCTGACAGACTGCCTGCTGGACATCAAGTCCTGGATGAGAGCATTCGTTCTACAGACCAAGGCCCTCCCGATTGGCTCGCACTAGCACCTTCACACCTCAGGCTATGGCAGCATCAACCTCCATGGTTCACACTCCACCACTCTTGAATTAGGTATACAACGTGCATCCCTCCAGACATAATCCTTGCATTTTGATATAGCATTTTTCATGTCTTCTAGATGTCTCAAAGCTCTTCACAGAATATGCAGTACTGTAAAGTGAATTGACTGTATATTTGTGGGCAAAATGTGGCAACAATTTGAGCCCAGCAGTGTCCCACAAACAATCGTGGATTGAAATGACCAATTTTATTATTTTACACAAGGTTTCCATGTGTAGGTGCCATATACATGTAGAAATCTCAGTCTGGAATGGATACTCATAAGGGATTCCTCATGTGTTAGACACAAAGCTGACCTCCCCACCATCCCCAAAATGTATTGTGTCAATTTCAAACAGCATTACCTAATGACTCATCACCATGATACAAACAATCATCAGAACTTTATTTATTTATGTAAAAATAATATGCCATGGTTATTTTTGCATTAATGCAATAAAGAAAATTTCCATTTTATGAGAATTAGCTTTACACTACATTGACCTGCCCAAATTATCTTGCAGTTAGCAGTATCTTGCACATATCATTCCAGGCTAGTGTCCGTCAATATTAAATTTTTCCGATATCGATAAATCGGTGGGCTCATATCGATATATACCGATATGTCGATATCACCAAGTTTTTTTTTTAACTTACGTTCCAAACCTTTACGTATGAATGGTTTGGGAGGGTTGTGCGCAAGTCTGATTGTGTTTGGTGGGGGGTTGGGGAAGGAAAGAAGGGGGATGTGTGCACATTCAGATATGCGTGCTCTACGCCCACGAGGTTTGCAATGCCGGCGACAAGGTCTGTTGAAAGTCTGTTAAACTTTATTTTTGTTTCGTTGTTGATAGAGCCCTTTGGCGCTTTAAGAAAATTAAGCTGTTCTGTGCATTGTGTCGTCAAGTACATTTGAACCTTTGGTTGTATATTTTCTGTATGCTGTAATGTGGCATTTGTTGATGATATACTGATATTTTGTGGATATACCAATTTTTTTTTCATATCGAATATTTCGATATACTCAAATTTCCAATATTGGTATATCGATATGAATAATTATACTGATATATCGCCAGACATTATTCCACGCTGAATTGAAACACAGAATTAAATGGAACTCAATGCACTTCCCAATCTCTTAGGCAATACTATATTTGAGGTTCTTAGCTTTTCATCAAATTAGTTACATTTACCTGTAGAACTGGAATTATGAGATAGAAGGCTTCAATTAATTTGTTCCAGGTTAAAGTGTTCATTATCAAACCCCCCTGCAGTAGGTAAACCAGAATGTCCTTTGCAGCACTGTTCACCTAAGCAATGGGGAAATTAAAAAAAACTTAATATCCCAAATACATACTGACTATTGGTAACTATTTTCCTTCATCATCAGTCACATTTAATCCTTACCAATCAAGCAATTCCCCAGTGAAAACCACAAATTACATTGTATAGCACCATTGAAGTCAGGAGAATATCCCATGACCTTTGACCATAAAAGATTTGCACTGAGTTGAGGGTGGGTCTAGCATGGTGACCATAGGTACCATTGAAGAGGAGGTCTTGAGATGGGCCTGGAAGAGGTGGGTGGGGGTGTGTGGGGATGGGTGAGGTGAAGGGTCTGTGGGATGGAGTTCCAAATGGAGGGAGCAGAATAATTGGAGACCCAAGTGTATACTGTAAAGTGGATAATTGTATATTTTATGTGCAAACCAAGTTAGATAATTACGCATAGTAGTGTGCCACAAACAGTCATGGATTCTGTGACTACATTTTATTTTGAAGGATTATTCCCCCAGAAAGTGATCCTCTGATCAACTGACAACTCAGGGCTTACTTACTGCTAGGCAAATAGATACTTATGGAATAAGCAAACTTGCCCAAGGTTTCTCCCCACCCAAGAAACCAGGGTCCTCTCATTGCGAGGCGAGCATGCTAACCACTAAATTACAGACTGGCAGTCAGCAGAGCAGAGGGAGTGGACAGATCGGGTTAGCAGGTTACAGAGGTACGCAAGAGTACAGCCTTGGAGGGCTTTCAAATCGAGGACCAGGATTTTAAATTCTGTCTCCTGAGTTTTCAATCAATCAATGCTTACATTTATATAGTGCCTTTCACGTCGAGAGGACATCCCAAGGCACTGTACAGTTAGGTAGGGACAAGAGCAGTGGGGGAGGGGTTAGGGCAGGATGAAGAAGAGTAGGAAAATTGATTGTATATTTGTGGGGGAAACGCGGCAGCCAAATTGCGCACAGCAGTGTCATGGCAAACAGTCATAGATGTGGGATTAGGGAAAAAGGGGGGAAATATGGCAAGGGGAGGGGTCAGGGTAGGGGGAATGAGAGCAGGAAAGCCAACTGTATATTTGTGGGCGAAACGCGGCAGCCAAATTGCGTATAGCAGTGTCCCACAAACAGTCATGGAAGTGAGAATAGGGGAAAAGGGGGGGGAAAGATGGCAAGGGGAGCCAGCAGAGCTAGGCGAGGATGAGGTGACAATGAGGGTGACAATCTACAGCTTGTGAAGTGAAGGGTAGATAAGACAATCTGATGTGATGAATGCATGGACAAGGGACTCAGCTGCCTGAATGGAGTAACAGTTCCCAAGGTGCTGTCAATATATTTATATAGAATTTAAATAAAAGAAAATAGACACGCTTTATTTAAAAAAATTGAAAATCTAACTGAATCTAACCTGCTCTAGAGAGTCCTGCAGGCCAAATGTGCATATTTCATATAACACTCGGCCGTGGAGAAGAAAATGAACACCTTGGCAAATTGATGACATTGGCTTTGTGACATTGTAGATTCCCAAACACTCCTAGGCAAGAAAGAGAAACAATTAAGTTAATAGAATGCCAATATCTACTGCTGACTGTTCAAGAATACACACTCACCAGAAGCCATAAGAAAAATAAACAGTTACCATATGCCAATTATCTAATACCTGATAGAATGAATAAAACCACAATAAAATCCAGCTAGCTAGTTTACACAGCCCAAAGATCTCACCTTTACAATTTTCAAGGAACAAAGATAAGCCTCAGATTTAACAGCTGGCAGGGGATGAGACAATAATTTCAGCAATACTTTCTGACTTTCTCCTTGTAGTAATGGACTGGACTGTGCAGATTTCCAACTGTGAAAAAATAATAATCAGTTTCATATATATATATATCTCAAAGATTGTATCTTTATGCATTAAAAGGTTACTAGACTCCACTTTCAGAAAGGCGTTGCTTGCATAAGCACTTTCAGATGTCCTCCTCTTACAAAAGGTGCTATATAAATGTATAATGCCACCTTGTGGCTGTTTTGTGTTCAACCTTGAATGCAGCACGTGATAGAGAGAGCTATTATTTTCGTACTCCTTTTTGTTGTCCCTCACAAAAAAGTTTGAACACATTTATCTATGACGATGATCTTCTCATGAAGAAAACATTTTTGATATAAAAGTTAAAACAATGACAATTACTTATGTTAAAATTTCTATTCTGCAGGCTGTAATATTGCAAATGTCAGAAGTCATTCTTTACATTTCTGAGCAGATTTCAATATATTTCTGAATCAGCTGAAGGTGTTGATGATAGGGAAGACTTGTCACTGCCTGGTCTGCTAGCTCAATCAATTCAAGAAGATTCTTCTCATCCTACAAGAGAAAATGCAGACAGCATGACTTCCAAATTTAAAATATAAACTTTAAGCTAAATATATAAATTGAGCTCACTTTTACATACCAGTGAATTACCAGCATCTTTCTAAGATCCTTGCATCCTTATTTGATTTATTAGCTATCTTATATATATTAAAGCCTTCTTGTTTTCGACTCACCAATATATGGAAACAGTCTCTTGCCATTCACCTTATCAAATCCTTTCATATTTTAAACATTCCTATCAGATTATCTCTCAATTGTCTCATCTCCAGATTTAAAAGCTCCAAATTGTCCAATCTTTGTTCATGGTAAAATCCTTGTAAATCTACCCTGCAAGAGCTTCAATTAGTTAAAAACCCTCGAGTCCTGCATCACTCCAGTCCTTGCCAGAATCCACTGCTCCCTACTGCAGAACGGGCTAATTTCAAGATATACATACAAACATACAAGTGACTTCATGCTTGGTCACCTCCCTCTCTGACCTTACACTTCACTCCTCTACCCGCCTCCTTTGTTCAGCTGGCCAGCACCACAATTTTGAAACTTTCTGCCATCTATTTTTGAATAATTAAAATTAACATCTACATTATAACCCAAATACCATTTTCTAATTCATGCTTCCTAAATAGTTTACAACGTATTGCCATTTTATTCACAATATATTGCCATTAACTATCAGATGAACCCAAACAGGTCCTTTTTGGGAGACTTTTGGGAGACTTGCCCTATGTTGCTATTCAATTTGTGTTCCTCATTCTGTTTTCCCTCCCTAACCCAGGGACACTGAGGTTAATTATAGAATTCCCAGAGTTGCCCTTCTGAGATTAGCAAACTCAGCAAATGTTCTCATATGTATGACTCAACAACAACAACTTCAATTTATATAGCGCCCTCCACCCCAGACAGCGTCTCAGAGCGCTCCAACCAGTAGATTTACAAATAACCATCTAGAAACCCAGAATTTCATTTATTTTTCTATATCAAATTTATTATAAAATCAAATCGAGAAAAACACGCAGCACAAACTTAATGTTTTATGCTTGGCCTATACACTTTGAAAATAAAAATATAGCAATTAGATGTAATTAAGTGGTCCAATACAATAGTAAATCAGTGAAGTAACCAGAGTGAGGTTTGGTTTAAACGCCTTGGGACGTCCTCCCGACGTGAAAGTGCGATCTATAAATGTAATTTTGTTGTTGTTTAGGGCAACAGTTCTCAGTATGGGGAGTTCACAAACTTAAAAGCAATGAGGCATTTCACTTTGAGGAACATCAATGCAAGAGAATTATAGTACAATAGGTTCATTTTTCACCTGTAAATATTTTAATGTTTATAAAAAGAATATGATGAAATTAGTTTATTGCAAGTAACAAGGCTACCAAAACAATGCATCTACAAACCAATCCATAATATTTTCTTTGGAACAGAACTATACATATACTCAAAACAACTTCAATTTGCAGCCCCTCTCAACAACGCAAGTTTGCAAAACAGTTTCATATCTAAAAATAGTAAATACCTTGGCTTCAATCTCCTTTAGAAAACGGCATGCAAACTCCATTGAGTGGACAACCTCTGTTGCCCTCTTGTAAATAGTGTAACTTTCAGAGCTGACCTGCTCTAAGTAGGCAGTGATGGTCTCATGAACATTGGGATAAGCTAAACGAAAGGACATGTCCAGAGACAAAAGATACAGAGCAACTTCTATGCTCTCTGGTAGAACTTCATTGGCCTACAAGAGAGTTCAAAATCAACAATGAAAAAATTGTAATGTGTTCTTGCAAAACATTTTATATACAGGTATCCCGCCCCAATCCCTCACCAACTACGAAACTCATGCAGCAACGGGTTGCTAAATGCGACAACCCTCGCAAACCGCGTTTAGTGTTTTGCTTGTCCGCGATTTAAATCCGCGGGTTTAAATGTTCAAGTTTAGCATAGCGTGTAGCACTAGGACCTAGTTGCTATGTTGTAATCAACCAGCAACAATGCTTCTTTCTTATGATTAAGGTAAACACATTAACATGAATTTTTTGTAGCATCTCCGCAGTCTAGCTCGTAAGTTTGGGAGTATTGGCTGCCAGCATCTGCAGATCTCGCTCTCTGTGTCTAAGCGTATCTCTCCCTGACTCACCTTCTCTCTATTATACCTTCTCTTCCCCTCAGCCACCCCTCCCCCACCCTCGCTTCTCTCTCTCACCTTCTCTCTCTGACTCACCTTCTCTTCCCCCACCCCCACCTTTTCTCTCACTTTCTCTCTCTGACTCACTTTTTCTTCCCCCCACCCTCCCACCCCCCAGTCTCTCTGTGTCTTTCTGTATCAGTCAGTCAGATAGCCCTCCCAGCCCTCCATGTCACCCCCAGCCCCCATGTCTCTCTCTCTCTCTCTCTCTGTAGATCAGTCAGACAGCACCACCAGCCCTCCGTGTCACCCTCCACCACCCCCCACCCCCCGTGTCTCTGTAGATTAGTCAGACAGCCCCCCCAGCAATTCATGTCACCCTCCCCCCTGCCCCACCCTCTGTGTCTCTCTCTGTGGATCAGTCAGACAGCACCACCAGCCCTCCGTGTCACTACCCCCTCCAAACCTCCATGTCTCTCTCTCTCTGTGTAGAGTCAGTCAGTCAATCAGACAACCTCGCGGATTGCTGCAGATGCGCCCAAACTTACTCCCTCTATCCCCATGTATGTTATAGCTGTATGTTTTTTTTGTGTTTAGTTTTAGTAAACACAAACTTACTTCCCTTAACCCCGTGTTTTCCATAGGGCCCTGCATTTTCCAACCGCGATTTTTCCAACCGTGAAGGTTTACAGGAACGTATCCCCCGTAGTTGGGGAGGGATACCTGTGTATATACACAGGTATATATATATAGCAATTTATAAAATCTATTGTGTTAGTTAATAATAATTTTTGAATTTGATATAGCACTTTTAACATCTTGTAGACATCTCAAACGGCTTCACAGAATATACCGTAAAGTGAATTAACTATATTTATGGGCGAAACACAGCAGCCAATTGCACACAGCTTTGTCCCACAAACAGTTGTGGATTGAAGGGAAAAATTTATTATTTGTTTTGTTTTTTGTTGAGGGATTATTATCAGGTGTGTGGAATAAGGAAACTCGCTAAGGTTTTCTCCGACGGGAATCAAACTCAGGCCTCTCGCTTGCAAGGCGAGTGCCTTAACCACTGAGCAGCAGGATTCCACATGAACCAAAAATATAGTACTAGTAGTACAATAGTACTCAAAGTACGCGTTTGAGGTAGATATAATTTTATTTCATTTAATATCTGACATATGAATGCAAAACATTTGCTGAATTGAACGATTGAGTATCTCCTTCAGGACCTCTCGCGTTTTAAGGCAGGTAAAATACCACTGAATGAAGTACATTCAAAGAACCAGCACAGACATGCTGGGTCAAACTGTCTTCCCCCATTATAAATCTCCAATATTTTGTGTTTAATGTGAATATAAGCGTACATGATAGTTTCATCATTGAGAAAGTATCAGAGATATTGAGAGGTCTTAAGTAAAGCAGTGAGCAATTACTAAAGCAAGTATATTGTTCAATCTATGCAAATGGACGTTTCTGCACGTTTCAGAATTCTATCAATGCTCACAGTGGAACTCTGTATTAGCTGCCTTTTGGCTCAACTTAAATAAATGAGTGGGCTGGAGGGGTTTTGATTGACAGGAATTTTTTTCAGGTTTCTCTCCAAATTTCTAGGATAGTAAATGGGTCTAAATCCTTACACAAGTGCATAACTTATAAGTGTTGACCCAAGTGTTATTGACTGAAGTGCGAACAATCTGAAAAGTAGGCATCAACATTCACCAAAATTACACGATTAACTATATCTAGGGCCATTACTTGGGACCATAGTGCATAAATACACAAGTAAATGCAGATCTCATCATAAATACACTTCTAATTCGTAAAATAACTCACTTACGGTGCATAGCCTTCATCATCCCATATTAAAGGCACAATATAAATAGTGTTCCATATGATATCCAATATTCTCACCTTTTCTACTGGGACGAGCACTTGAAGAAGCCGCATTGTGAACAATGCAATACTGATAAAAGTCATGCGGTGGTGCAACAGCATAGCCTCTGGCTGGTCTGGGGTAATACTGGAACTGTGGTAGGCAAGACTTTCCCCTAAAGCATCCAAACCAGCAATCAGGCTTTCCCTCTATAAATCACATACAACAAACAATATTGTCACATTAAATTGGCTGCAACATTAGTTTGTCTACAAACAATCATTCTACTTAACAGCATATCTTTTGAAGTGCCTTGAGAGAGTTTCCCTTTGTGAAAGATGCTGTTCTATATGTAAGGATTATTATTAACCATGCTTTTTCGGGCCAACTAAATAATTTGTGTTCAGGAGTAAATAAGTGTGAATACACAAGCATAATAAGGCTGAGACCTTTGAAATGCTGACACGCTCCTTACTTACTAGAGAACTAGTTTGGATATCTTTTCAAAGAGCTGGCACAGATACGATGAGCCAAATGGCCTCCTTCTGTGCTGTATAATTCTGATTTCAAGATTATCCAAATTAGACAAAGTGGCACATATGTATGTCACTTGAATTTCTCTTCCCTGAAATGGAATGCACACTATGTTAACCAAATTATGGAGAGCAATGGAGGCACAACTTGGCTAAAAAAAATCAACCCACTACAGGCCCGTACGCAGGGGGGGTGCAACGGGTGCGTACGCACCCCCCCAAATTATAAAAGGTCCACATTTTCCAGGGTAGAGAATTGTATTTTTTTATCAAATTTAAATACCAAGTAAAGTAAATTTATTGAGCATTTGTGTAACAATCAGTTCTTCAAAACTATGTATAAATTATAAACACACATCTTTGAATGATTTAGTATTAATATAAAATTATCGAGTCGCACACCAGAATCGGCGTCTACCCAAAACATACCGCGTCGATAGACGAGTCCATGACGCGGCGAGTCTGTGACTCATGACTGGATAAACATAGGCGCGCGCCAAGACTCAAATCCATCCTCGTTTTGAAATCATACAGCCACAAGGGTAGCACCACTACTGGAAGGTAAAATCATCTTTTAATCTGATCACCGTAAGTAAAAATTGCTCAAGTTTTGAGAGGTGTGACTGTAATGCTAGCAAACAATGACAACATATTTACAAGCTTCTGAGAAATTCAAGCTTTTGAGAACCCAACAAAAAAGTTATATGTGTCTGGACGGAAATGCCTATCTTTAAAAGAAATACTCATGGACGTAGGCCTATGCTTTAGCGCCTATTCTACGTGGTGTGTCAATCGGAAATCATCCCGTATACACTACATAAAAAGGTAGCACCACTTTGTGGAAGCTGAAATCGTATTTTAATCTGATAAATGTAAGTAAAAATGACTTAAGTTTTGATAGGCGTGTTTCTGAAATATCATGTTTCTTGTTTTGTCTTGATTATCACATTTGATTTATATTATTAAAAATGTATTCCTGTAATTAAAAATTGCTTTTAGAGACGTCCACTGGCATGCAAAAAAAATATGACCGCAAAGATAAACAGTGCTACTTTATTTCACATTCAATTTTGGACCCAGAGTGAAAAAACATCAATGTCGCACGAATTTGGCATAAAAATAGTTTCACCATCATCTGATCGAGCGAACTCGGCATTGACAACCACACTTCTCCACTGATCCCTTCTCTCCATGCAGCCTGACAACTCCCACCTGCCAATACCCGAATCGCGCTCCAGAGTATCGATGTAGGTTAGGGTCGGTCTACCTCGTGTTCTGTGACCGTGCAATGGTTCCCATAGGATAGTAGCACTATGGACAGTTTCCTCCCGCCTTCTCCAGCTATGTCCGCTAAACCTAAGACGCCTCTGCAGTAATGTCTGTGATACCAGGGTGGTAGTGTACCATATAGCTCACTATTTGTCAGATGCTGTCGCCAGTAAACGTTCAGGGCGTCTCTTAGAAGCCTGGTATATACCTCATGAGTCACCTAATCTCCTGGACAAGGTTTGCGTAAGTGTCCAGCATTCTGCTCCATATAGGAGCGACTTTCAGCACTCGCGTTAATGCACATTCATTATAATATGGAAATCGATATTGGTAGAGTGGTTGACGTATTCGCTTCAAAGCAACCAAGGCGTCTCGAATATGGAACGCTATTAAATAATTAATTTCCCCTCCCTTATTTTTTCAAGTATTTTTTCGTCAGATCAGTATTGCTTGATGGGTCACTTCCTTTAATTGTGATTCTAAATAAATAAATAAAAACTAACTACACTATTGCTCACAGTTCAACGATATTTTCAGGATAATGCTGATAACAGGCTTGTAACACGTGTGAATTAACTGTTTTACAATGATTTTCAGTTTCTGTATATTTTCTTGTCTTTTATAAAATTTGCTTTGCTGGAATATCTGAGCACATAATTCATACTTTACTCTTACATTATTGTTCATTACAGTCCGAAAGAAATTGAGTCATAGGATAACAATGCAGAACAATTTATTAATTACTGTCAATCTGTAGTTTATGATCATTTTCTCTTATACGCATACATTTATCAAGCATTCGTCATTGTACTGTTTTAATTGGATTGTAATTTACTTTATCGTTCACATTCCGTACACCATCGAGTCAACAATCGTGTTTGCTTTTATCGGCAAACACATTCGACCTTCCCAAAAAATTTAGACACGGACTACCGGGGAAAATAAAAACACTGAATAAATAATGATGCTCTTAAACACCAAGGACATGAAACATTTACCGTTCATATTGGATCTTCTGAACCGATTAAATAAGACCTCAAACTGTGTAAAACGTCGGAGCCTCGAGGGGGCTTCGGGGGCAGCCCGCAAGCCCCCGGCCATTGTTGGTCCCATCACTAGCAATTCGCACCCCCCCATTAAAAATCCTGCGTACGGCCCTGCACTACTGTACTCTTCTTCTCCATCTCCCCTCAACTAACTTGGGCATGCTATGTATCCCCCACCCAACCAGTATTTCCCGAGCCCACATGTAGTCCACTCCTAACTTCTGGGAACTCCTTTCCTCTACCCTTCAATCTCGCTTGTGATCAGTCTTTAAATCTTACCTGAAAACCTATCATTTTGGCTGCATCTCTAGTGACCTCCCGCCTTCCCTTTGCTCAGCATCTAATCCCATCATTGTGTAGCGCTCAAATACATATACACACATATTGGGGGACATTTGAATTCAAATTTTTTCCTCATCACAAGATAAATCTGAAATACTCTTGATCTTACCAGTTCTCGACCTGTAAGACTATCATCAACCCAGACGTCTTCAGAGATTGAATAATTTATGAGTAGTACCACTTCAGCCAACAATTCCAGTACACATATCACAATCTTCCTGCTACCTGCAAAGAGAATTGGCGATTTAAAATGGACATTTTAAAAGCTATTGAGCCAATAGTATTAAAAATAAATTAAAGCAAGACATAATCTGGTATACCGTAAATACCCGCGTATAAGGCGCACTCGCGTATAAGGCGCACCCCCCACTTTTGACCACCTTATGGTGAATTTTTTTTTTGTTGCTATTTTTTCTATCATTTTCATGTTACTCTTTTTGTTATTTGGTGGCCCTGAAAAGGGCCGTTGGTGTGTAAAGCTTTTATGCTAAATGCTGAATATCCGGAAAATCCTTGTCATCGGTCGCCTCGTTGAATACTGCGCGAAGTTCCTCGTCTGAATCTGCATATAGAAGGTCGGCGTCGCTGTCGTCGCTCTCAGATGTGCTCAGCGAGTTTTCTTCCCACAGCACATCGTCTTCCGTGCCATCCAAGCCTTTGGATATACAGCACTTCAGGAAGCCGCGTCTGATGATCTCCGCTGGCAGCTCATCCCAGACTTTTATTATCGAACAGCAGATGGTTGGGAGATCTACCTTCCGTATCTGTCCTCCAGCCGTGTACATTTTCTCCCCCTCCAACATCCAGTCCGCCCAGCATCTCTGCAGGCCATCCTTGAAGGGCTTGTTCACTGCGACATCAAGAGGCTGGAGAAGCGACATCATCCCGCCGGGGATCATCACCAGATCGGTGTTGGATTTTTGCAGGGTCGCCTTTGTGTGGTACGTCTTGTGACAGCGGAAGGAGTCGAGGACGAGAAGGCTTCTGCGTCATGAGAGACCCCCTACTCGCCTCTCCCAGACGCAATGGAGCCAGTCGTTGATGAGGTTATCATCCAGCCCTTCGGGTGAACCCTCATGAGGATGCCGGGTGGGAACTCTGTTTCGGAAGAGTCTTACCCTTAAAGATGACGTACGGTGGCAGCTTTCCTCCATCGGCGGTGCAGCCCAGCATTATCGTAAAACGGTCCTTCTCGTGGCCAGTCGTTGAGATGCTCACGCTCTTTGATCCTTTATCCGCTATGGTAACGCTCCAGGGGACATCGAAGGTGAGTGGCGTCTGGTCTGCGTTGCCGATCCTGGTGATCGGGTAGTTGTACTGGTGGTGTAGCCCGATAACGAACTTCTGGAAGCTGGTCGTCTTTTCCTCCAAGTCGGCAGGTAAGTGCTGGGCGATGTGTACGTCGGCGGATGGATAGCCCGTGCTGAGACATGAAGCGGTGCGCCCATGAAACACTCACCTTAAAATCTACGATTCCCGCCCTGTCAGCGATGGCCTTGGCCTTGAGTCGAAGCGCTATTGTTGAGATAGCATGCCCTTCAAGCCGTTTCTCTCGAACCCAGGCGATGAGCTCCACCTCCAGTTCAGGCCACTTCGCTGTACCTCTCCGTAGCACCTTCTTTTGCTTCGGCATCTCCTCCAGAGTAGACTGTGTTGAACACCATCGGCGAACGATGAATTCGGCGACGCCGAATCTTCTGCCTGCCTCTCGGTTTCCAGCTTCTTCTGCATATTTGCAGAAGGAGAGCTTGAATGAAGCGGGGAAAGCACGTCGAGACATTTCTCATCTGCTACCGGTACTTAGAATTTTCGATGCTCGAAATTTCCTGTATCCGTGTATAGGGCGCCCCCCCCCCCCCCCCTTTCCCACGTGAAAAAAAGTGCGCCTTATACGCGGGTATTTACGGTATGTATTCTCAGGTTAGCATGAAATCTGAACCACTTTGTTGACATTACAGCCTTAATCACTTCCAATTACCAATTGTGTAGGCAAATAATTATCACTCAGCATTATTTTTCTCATGAATTGTTGTTCTCAATTTGGCAATGTCAGCTTTTTTTAAAAATAGGAAACCCTCTGCTTCACACAGATATCAGTTTAGTCAGATAATGTATCCAAGAGAGAAAAGATTAACACTGGTCAACTTGCACAGAAACTTTCAATTCATCAATCTGGATTCGATTGCAACTATTCTAACCCATTTTACTGTTAGTTGTCTAATGTAAGCATTTAGTTCATCATCACAATATCTTCTTCCAATCGCCTGGTAGCATTAATCCACTGGTCCAACCATTATGGTTTAAGTCATATGACCCACACAAGAATAATGCATTGAAGAACATTGTTTAGGATGATGGATACCTGTTCTAAGCATGGAAATGACATGTTCCAGGACCGAACAACAAAACTGTGGCAGACTGAGCTGCTGGAATTGTAGCTCCACAGAATCCTCATTTTCCATTTTAGGCATCTCTACATGAGCCAAGTCAAGCACAGAATGGCTAGACATTGGACTTCTGGAATGAGTATGTCCCTGGGAACTGCTTCCACTAGAAGAGAATAAAAACAATTAAGAACTTCAGACATTCAAATACACAAATACTCAGACTTCCTTCTGAAAAGATGGAGAAAATCTGAAAAATAAACCATAATCTTTGCACTTGAAACATTTATTTTGATGATGAAAATGCCTCAATTGCAGTAGGTACTGACAGGCATCTGGTTTCAGCATGATGAAAGGACTCTTATAAGGTAACATGCAACATGCCAAACGCTTTGATTCTCTAAAGCTCCAAGTGCAATGTTATATTTACTCATCAGCAAATGTTTAATCTTTCCCTTCTATAACATGCCTAGGAGCTCTGAACTACGAAAGAGAACTGTTTGGATACAAGATTTACCGGTATTCGTGCCAAGCTATTGGGACTTTGGTCAATCTCATCATATTATTATAAAACGCTACATTGTTCCCTCAATTAAACCAGGCAACAAAAACAGACTCATGAAGACTAAACTTGCATTGACAGAATCAGTGATTTCTCATTATTTAAGTTATAGGATATCCACCTAAATAGAAGCAATTGTCATGATATGAATCCCAAGCAACATTGCCATTTACCTTGAGGATGCTGCGTCTCCATCTTGACCATCTCCTCTGGGGCGCTGAACTGTTCGCCCAATCACAGATGGTCTAGGACTAGTACTTCTGGGAGATGGATTTGGAGAAATGTGTGTTCCCCGTGTTTCCTGAGCATGGGTAAGTGAAGAGTTCTGAGAAACTAAATCTTGTGAGAAAGAAAATAAACAAGCAAAAAAACTGATAATTTTTTTAAAAAATGATTTAAAGGGGAAAAAAAATAAAGGGATAAAAAATATAAAGAGCTTGAATATTCAGGTAACAGATAGTCAGTTCTCTGTAATAATTTTTGGTGTAAAACTGTATTCAGATTGAAAGACATGAGAAATAAACTTACCATTTTTTGCTGAGAAGAAGCTGGGGTCCCTGTGAAAATTCAACCTACTTCTTAGGTAACTGCACAGTTGGTAGAGGCAACCTACAGCCTGAAGTGCTAAATATTGTGTGCCATCTCTCCCAAATGCTAATTTTGTCAACAGGAGAAGGTTCTAAAAGAGAAAGAGTTCAATACTTAAAATTTTGATTAAATAAATAATCTGCATTTTGCGCTCATGTTATTTTACATCAAGCAAATATTTACTGTGTATCTATCAAAGCATAAATTCATATAAAAAACTCCAATGCAATAGAATTGTAAGCATTCGTTACCTGGACCTTGCCACAGGAAGTCTGTGCAATAATCTTTCTATTTAACTTCACAATTTGTATGTTTAGTGAATTGATGGGTTAATTCTATTGATAAAGCTAATATTTTGTTTTGGTTGACTCCTGTATGAAATTGCTCTGTCTTGAAAAAGACTGTTTAAAACTCATACAAAAACTCTGTAGTTGTGAGAATGCAATAGGTACAAGTCAATATAATAATAATAATCCTTGCATTTGATATGGCGTTGAGATATCTCAAAATGCTTCATATATATGTGTATTTCATGGGCAAAATGCAACAGCCGATTGAGCACAGGAGATTAATGTGGGTCCCAAAGGAACTTTGTCAGGGGCCATAATGTCAAAAGCTTGGGATATTTCAATAAGATGTGAGAAGGGAACAATCAATCCATATACCATCTCTTCATTTAACAACAATATTAATAACAATAACAGTGAAATCTGCCCTAAAATGGGCAAGGCAGAAATTCCATCAGCAGAAAAAGAAACCAATGAAATTTACAGGAAGGAATGAGAGAAGTCAAACCTGTTACAGGTTCAAGTGAAGTTAGAAAATATTTGTGTTTTCTATTATTCATGTACATGTATTATTATTATTATTATGATGATGGTGTCTGCAAACTAAAGATTTGATTTAAGCCATTATTCATCTGTTGATTTCTGCCATGCTAGAAAGACTACAAACAACATATTCATTCCGTCTTCTGAAAGAAATAACTTCTCAATCTCAATGAAATTGCTTTTTCACAGGTAAGAATCCATACGTGTGATCCTCGTTAATCACCACAGATAACAGGTTACATGAGCATTCAAGTCAGTTTAGATCTGTCCAAGAGACAATATTGTAACAATTCAATACAAACACATAGCAAAGCAGCATTGAATCCCTTAGATCTAACAGCCAGTGGTAGAAAAACTTTTGTTTGCTCCAATCTAATAGCTAAAGCTTCACATCACTTCAGAATCCAATGCATGTAATATGGAAGTCGAGCCGTTTAAGCACATCACAAAAGACTTCGAAATTCTTACCTGGACAATTTTCGGGCGCTGAAGGAAAATCTCCGCTGGAAAATCCTGCATGATGACATCCTGCAGAAGTTCACATGTACTTCGGACTAAGGTCTGATTACTGCTTCTCAGCGAACTAGTTTGGGGGGGAGAATAAATGAAACAAGATGGATATCTATCACACAGAGGATTCAAGATCTTGGTCCCCACCTTCAAGGGCCATCATGGCCTTGCCACACCCTACCTCTGCGACTTCCTAACCTCCTACCAACCTGATTATTCCCTCCGCTCAGGGGGCTCTGACCTGCTCCACATCCACCGACCCTAGCATCAGCAAGTGAGCCTTCAGCCACTCTGCCCCCAACCTTTGGAATTCTATCCCACTAATCCTCAACCTAGCACTCTCTTTCAAGTCCCACCTCAAGACTCCCACTTCGACCATGCCATCGGTTACAGCCTTCCCTCCACCCTCCCCTATCCAGAATCCCAGCTCGGATCCGAAACACTGACTGTCCAGCACCTTGGAAAATCCTCCCAACGTGAGATGCACTATACAAATATAATTTAGTTGTTATTGTATTATCAAACCTTTTCCCCATTCAACTGTACTGTTCATACCTAAATTACTACACAACTCTGGCTTGGTCACTTGCATTTTTAAATGAAATATTTGCAAAAACAAAACAGACTAAATTGTTGAATCTGGACATAAATGAACGCCTGTTTATCCACAGGATGCCATGATAAAAAAAAGCTAAATATTCAAGCAGATTCAGTGTAAATTCATTTATATACATAATAGTTTCATGCGTCAAAAAAGACATCCGTCATAAAAATTATACTTGGACAGCATGGGTCATGGAATAGGAAACCGTTACATTATTGGCCTAGCTAGTATCTTTCAAACTTTTTTTTTCTAATTGTCTATCAAATTGTGCATTCAACTCGAGACCCGTTTTTTCCCAGATACAGCGATCATTGAAGCACTGCAGCTCCTAATATAACAATTCTTATTCAAGCCAAAATGGTGGCATTGTTTGTCAATCAATCATGAGTGCTTGGCAGTCAACCATGGGGGCGCTTGGCAGCTAAACAGCAAACCAAGTACTAAAGATTGATAGCATGGGGTGGACTTCCCCTACAGCAGATGACTCCTCACCAACTGTAACATTCAGACATTTCAGTATTTAAATGTTTACAGTTAATACCGGAATAGAACATTCGTTCCTCCCTCTCCACCAAAAACTCAGTCAAAGCTTCTAAGAGTGCACCCTATTTTATTGCCATTAATCAAACCTGATGAATGCTTACTTTTCATTTGATGAAAGTATGTGTCTGTCCGTCATAGTCAGCGTCAACCACGGAAAGGTGGAAAACTTCAAACATTTGACTGCATTGTTAACTAGATGGACAAATAAATTCATCAGTACAGGATAAAACTACAAAATAATTATAATAGTTGATTTAATAAATATTAGCTGTGCATTATTGAACATACAATATCTTCCATTAGAATAGGTTTTTGTTTTTAGGTAGATGTGCAGAAACCCATCAATCTGCTTAAAAATATCGAAACCAGTTTGAAATTTCCACACATGCGTGCATACATACCACTCACACTTGGTAGTTTCCGTGTCTGGAATGGAAAGCAAACTCTCCCTGGAGGAACACACCCCGCTTAATTAATTCCAGGGAGTATTATGAGCAGGAGCAAGAGCCAAGGCTTGAGGTTGTCAGAGTATGCTTTGAGTAACTGCTGGGTTTAAACACGCACATTGAAAGCACACCCTGGTAAGCCTTTCTCTCTCTCTCGCTCGTGTCCATGGACTCTAATACAAGACAACGTAAGAAGAGGGCTAATGAAAAACAGGGTAAGGATCACCAAGAATCGGGAGATACCTGGATGACCAATGAGGGAATAATTATATATAAAAGAGTTTTGTGTTTGAATAAGCGAGGCTGCTGGAGAAGCATAAAGGTCGGAGGAAAAGAGTGGTTCAACACAACACTTGGGGAATATCACAAGGCGGAAGCCGAGATCTCCAGCCTGCCACTGTTGTCCAGAACTACTGGAATGGGTAGGTTGGTTTCAGGTGCTCTGTTTTATAGTCAGGGGAGGATCAGTTACAGAACCAAGCGCCTGGTCTTACACTCAATAAATAGGCTAAATAGAGCACGAGAGGGTTGCTGTATGTCCTGAGGTAGACAGGGTTGTTATCTGTGATTGAAAGGTTGTTAGCGTAAGTAGCAGATCCAGCAGAGAGAAGATATACTGAAGCTGTTGTAACTGACTGCTCCAAAACTGGTACTATAAGTTTTGTTACTTGTAGTGGCATTACTATTTTACTAGTTTTGTATGTATTACTTTGATCAATAAAACTTGATTGTCGGGTCTTGTTTCGAACCTCAGGATCAGAAATCCCAACAACATCTAGGTTGCAGTTTTATTTTTGATAATCTATGTACCTGTACTATATTTTATCAAGGCATTTTATCTTTTCGTCCACTGAATCTGCTCTTTTCACCTCATCTGAGTCTCTCTACATTATTATCTAGTTTACAGTGTAGAATTTTCTATCCCACTCTACAGTTTAAATCTTTCTCATCACCCTTTTTATTCTTAAGTTCTCTTTCAGGTGAGGAAGATGGATAGGAATGGTCTAATAATTAAGCGATATCATGTCATATCTGACAAAAAAAAAATCTCTACATAATCCTGAAACATCTGCTGAAAATTATATTTTTAGGTTTGACATCCAAATGGTCAATAACCAAAAAGTAAGAGATACAGGAAGATATAACCAATTTTTTAACAAAAACGTATTGGAATTTCATGTTACTAGTAAAACCATATCTAAACTTATGGCTCGAGAGATTCAAATCACTTACTGTTCATTCTCAGTAATGGAAATTCATTTGGTCTTGCTCTGTTATAGTTGTTTTGTTGAAAATAACCAGCCATGTTATCCTCCACTTTGCCCAAAGCAGCTGGGTGAGCTATACAAAAACAATTTTTACAATGATAACATTAGCTACTTGTTATCTTCTTTTAAACACCTGTTGATCGATCATAAGATAGATCGATAGATTGGAACATGGGTCATCGAAACTGTTAGAAAAGCATAACAACAAAATTACATTTGTACAGCGCCTTTCACGCCAGGAGGATGTCCCAAGGTGCTGGATAGTTATTGATTGAGACCCGAGCTGAGGAAAGGGTGTGGGGGGAGGGGGGGTTGAGGAGTTGCCAATGGGTCCATCGAAGAGGAGAGTCTTGAGGCGAGACTTGAAGGAGGCTAGGGAGGGGACTAAGCAGAGGGACTTCAGGGTGGAATTCCAGAGGTTGGGGGCAGAATGGCTGAAGGCTCGCCCGCCAATGGTTGGGCAGGTGGGTCGGGGGACGTGGAGCAGGCCAGAGCCTGCTGAACGGAGGGGGCGGACAGGTTGGTAAGGGGATAGGAGGTCATGGATGTAGGGTGCGGCGATGTTGTGGAGGGCTTTAAATAACTCAATCCTTCTCATATTTGTGATTGAAGTTGCACCTTTTCCAGTTGAATAAGCACAGCTCCTCTTTTTGAAGTAATTATGGATGGATGATACTAAGTGCATCTCAAGTCTGACGAACAAAATCAAGTTAGAAATGGAATAAAAGCTCAACTGGACTGCCCGTACTCAGCACTTATGAGACACTGTGGAGGCCCTTATATAAATCAAAGTTGTTGCTGTTGTTGTTGTGATTTGGTGAGATACAAAATGGTAGAAAACAGGTTTCCCCCCACACTATTCCTATCAAGCGGAGACTCTGAGGATAGATGCATTCGAATATACAAAGGACAAAAATCAGATTCATCCACAATGGAAGAGATCTACCTCCATATTGCTTTACAGAGGTTGTGAGAGGATAAGTGACTTGCCTCTGCTCCTGGGTTGGCCTTATGCTGGGTTAGTTACAGGTTGCCCTTCTGTATCAAGTAGCCATTGTTCATGTATAATCAATCAATCAATCAAAACTTATATTTATATAGCGCCTTTCACGTCAAGAGGACATCCCAAGGCACTGAACAGTCAGGTTTGGACAAGAGCAGGGGGGCGGAGGGGTCGGGGCAGGATGAAGGAGAGCAGGAAAATTGACTGTATATTTAAGCCCCCTCCAGCCTCGGTTGGACAAGGTGTTGCAGGCAAGCTTGACCTCAACCTGCCGCCAAACATGCACAAGCAGAAGAGGGTGCTGAAAAAGGACTAGGCGCAAGAACTTGCTGATTTTCCCTTCCCTAACCCAAAGAAGGCTGGGCCAATTTAGCCTACTCATGAAATTCCAGCTCAGTTGACCCAGCATGGACTCAGCTCCTTAGATCAGTCTCCTGACGTGTATTTGTATACAAAAATAATTTTGCATTGCATGTATTCAAACCAGCGCACTCCAGTCCATAAGCTGCAATTCTATCCATTACACCGTTGTGGCTGGTTGGTTACATTAATATCGCTCTGCTCATTACCTTGCTCTTCCATGGGCATCTGAGGATGTAACTGATAGGCAATTGCTTGTGTATCAACAGGGGTATCAGGGAGTTTGAACAGATTATCGACAATCTCATCAATACAAACTTGCAGCTTTGGTTCCACATTGGGACGTAACTGAGATAAAAATTCCAAGGCTCCAATTTCTCTGAAATATTGGCCACCAGATGAATGCTGTAGATGAAAACATGAATGTCGTTCAGATTGCATATCATAGTTACGTTCTCATACTATAAGCAACTCAACACAAAAATAAGAAATTTCCATACTAAAAATCAAAATCACTAGAAATTTGCTCTACATGTAATTGATCTAACAATGAAACAAGGTACTTCTCTGTAACTTTGTTTTTGAAAGAATTATGAGCTAAATGTTCAGTTCTCAACTCATGGAGATTAGGAAACACCCAAACATTAAATAAGGGCACGAGCACGCCAAACAATTCCAAATATGGTGGAACTATGAAAGTCCAACTCTGAACTACATTTTCAGAATCAGAATGATAATTTGTCTATTCAACTTCAGGCACAAAGAGAAAACAAAGAGAAAACAAAGAGAAATACTTCAGGATGGCCCAGTTATAAAATGTCTAACTGTTGCGCAAGTTTGCTTATAATGTACTCCTAATTCCTATAGCCTATTTCATTCATCTATAAAATGGTAAATCATACTAAAGAATCCAGTTCAAATAACTCACCTTTGCAAGCTGACTACATAGATTAAGTGCATCTTCCTGCTGTGGAACATTTGGAAAGTTGAACCACTCAAGTAGTAGAACAAAAAGCCTCTTTTCTTGAGCTAGATCAACCAGAGTAATTAACCCATGATCAATTTTGCACAATATATTCTTTAATGCTCGAACTCGAATTTCAACCAGCTGATGACCTACAAGAGAAAAGATGAAGTTCTCTTAATTACTTCAAGGAAATAAGGATCTCACAGCATCAAACCAGGGAATAGTGAGAAGGTGGGAGAAGTGGATTCAACAAATTTAATATATAAAAATTGAAATAATAGAAACCAGTAAAGCCATTTGTTGTTAATGTGATTATATAGTCCCATCAATGATGAGCTAGTTTCTCTCTGACACAGTACAATACAAGCCTGTTTATCCGGCACCCGCGGGACCTGGCCAATGCCGATTAAACGATTAAATATTTGGTTCGATCCGATGCTGAAAACCTAACACAAAAAAAAGCTTATTTTAACACATACCATATTGATAAGATGTGGAAAGCGCTATATCAAATGCAAGGATTATTATTATATATTATATTAATAATAGACTAAATAATAACAGATCTTTGTTATTCACCTAAAAATTCACCTAAAAATCACCTTTGTCTGGTTTGAAGGCATGATGCTGGGGTAGAGGTGTACACTCTATCGATAACTTCTGCAATGGCAGACGCCACGTGAGGGAAAAAACAGCAGTGCGACTTTAAGGCTCTACTAGCGGCAAGCCGAAATACCTGTACAGTACTCTCGTGCGACAATCGATTCATTAAATGCGCCACCGTGACTGTGCTGGATAACATCCGATTAATTGGATGGGGTTTTGAGATGGGTCTTGAAGGAGGCGAAGGAAGTGGCAAGGCTAAGTGACTCCAGGATGGTATTCCAGAGAGAGGGAGGTAGAAAGGCTGAAAGCCCAAAGTCAATGAGGTGAGGGACGTGAAGTAGGCCAGTGGAGTGGAGGGAGCAGGTGGGTTGTAGGGTTTAAGATTGCAGAGGTAGGCTGGGGCGAGACTGTGGAGCGATTTAAAAGTGAGGAGGTGGAGCTTGTACCTTTTCTCTCACACACAACCTATTCTTTCCTCTCTCACAATCTATACTTTTTTTAAATACATTTTTACTATACATTTTTTAAAAACACACATGCACAGTACCAAATTTTCGTCTCACATGCACAGAAAACAGTAGCTAGTCTCTCATAGTCTGTACCAGTGGCAGGTTCGCCATGTGAGGCAAGTAAGGCAGGAAGCGCTCATTGTCATGGAAACAAGATACGATAGCTTGGTTAGCAAACTCACAGATTGCCTCATCCGTCAAAAAAGGTCACCAGCTACCAACAACAACTTGCATTTGTTGCCTTCATACGGTGTGTTAGAGCGCTGTACCCAGTGTGTCTCTCACACACACGCTCTGCACCCACACATGCAGACTGTGTACCCAGTGTCTCTAACTCCAAGCCACACACTCCGTACACAGTATTTTTAACTCTCACACACAGGCTCTGTATCATTGTCTCTCACACAACACACTACACACACACAAACTCGGTCTCTAACTCTCACGCACACTGTACCCAGTGTGTCACACACACACGTTCAATATCCAATCTCTCACACACTAACTCATATACACTGGCTCTGTTACAGACAAACACTCTGCACCCAGTGTCTCTCCCATCAGCACCCAGCATCTCTCACATACTCTCTGTACCCAGTGTCTCATACTCTCTCTGTACCCAGTCTTTTACACACGCTCTGTACCCATTGCTTCACACACACTCTGTACCCAGTGTCTCAGACACAGTGTCGCTCACACTCTCTGTACCTGTTGTCTATTACACACTCTCCCTGTGCCCAGTGTCTCTCTCACACACTACTCTGTACCCAGTATCTCTCACACGCACACTCTGTACCCAGTGTCTCACACACACTGTACCCAGTGTAACACACTCTCTCTGTACCCAGTGTCTCACACACACGCTCTGTACCCAGTGTATCTCACACGCTCTGTACCAAGTGTCACGCACTCTCTCTGTACCCAGTGTCTCACACACACGCTCTGTACCCAGTATTACACATACACTCCGTACCAAGTGTCTCACACACGCACTGTACCCAGTGTCACACACACACTCTGTACCCAGTGTCTCACACACACATGCACTTATCCAGTGTCACACACACTGTACACAGTGTCACACACACATGCTCTTTATCCAGTGTCTCACACTCTCTATACCCAGTATCACACACGCACTGTATCCAGTGTCTCACACACACACTCTGTGCCCAGTGTCTCACACATTCTGTCTGCGCCCAGTGTCTCACATACACACACACATACTCTGTACCCAGTGTCTCACACTCTCTGTACCCAGGGTCTCACACACATACTGTACCCAGTGTCTCACACACACACACTCTGTACCCAGTGTCTAACACACACACAACCCAGTGTCTTACACTCCCTGTACCATGTCCCTCACACACTCCCTCTGTGCTGTGTCTCTCACACTCTCTGTACCCAGTGTCTCTCACTCTCTCAGTACCCAGTGTCGCTCACACACTCTCTCTGTACCCAGTGTCTCTCACACTCTGTATCCAGTGTCTCTCACTCTCTGTATCCAGTGTCTCTCGCACTCTGTATCCAGTGTCTCTCGCACACTCTCTCTGTACTCAGTGTCTCTCGCACACTCTCTCTGTACCCAGTGTCTCTCACACACTCTCGGTACCCAGTGTCTCTCACACCACTCTCTGTACCCAGTGTCTCTCACACACTCTCTGTACCCAGTGTCTCTCACACTCTCTGTACCCAGTGTCTCTCACACACTCTCTGTACCCAGTGTCACACACACTCTCTGTACCCAGTGTCACACACTCTCTCTGTACCCAGTGTCACACACTCTCTCTGTACCCAGTGTCACACACACTCTCTGTACCCAGTGTCACACACTCTCTCTGTACCCAGTGTCACACACACTCTCTGTACCCAGTGTCACACACTCTCTCTGTACCCAGTGTCACACACACTCTGTACCCAGTGTCACACACTCTCTGTACCCAGTGTCTATCACACACTCTCTCTGTACCCAGTGTCTCTCACACTCTCTGTACCCAGTGTCTCTCACACTCTCTCTCTGTACCCAGTGTCTATCACACACTCTCTCTGTACCCAGTGTCTCTCACACTCTCTGTACCCAGTGTCACACACTCTCTTTGTACCCAGTGTCTCTCACACTCTCTGTACCCAGTGTCTATCACACACTCTCTCTGTACCCAGTGTCTATCACACACTCTCTCTGTACCCAGTGTCTATCACACACTCTCTCTGTAACCAGTGTCACACACTCTCTGTACCCAGTGTCACACACACTCTCTGTACCCAGTGTCACACACTCTCTCTGTACCCAGTGTCTATCACACACTCTCTCTGTACCCAGTGTCTCTCACACTCTCTGTACCCAGTGTCACACACACTCTCTGTACCCAGTGTCTCTCACACACTCTCTGTACCCAGTGTCTCTCACACTCTCTCTCTGTACCCAGTGTCTCTCACACTCTCTCTCTGTACCCAGTGTCTATCACACACTCTCTCTGTAACCAGTGTCACACACTCTCTGTACCCAGTGTCACACACACTCTCTGTACCCAGTGTCACACACTCTCTCTGTACCCAGTGTCTCTCACACTCTCTGTACCCAGTGTCACACACTCTCTCTGTACCCAGTGTCTATCACACACTCTCTCTGTAACCAGTGTCACACACTCTCTGTACCCAGTGTCTCTCACACTCTCTGTACCCAGTGTCACACACACTCTCTGTACCCAGTGTCTATCACACACTCTCTCTGTAACCAGTGTCACACACTCTCTGTACCCAGTGTCACACACACTCTCTGTACCCAGTGTCACACACTCTCTCTGTACCCAGTGTCACACACTCTCTCTGTACCCAGTGTCTATCATACACTCTCTCTGTACCCAGTGTCTATCACACACTCTCTCTGTACCCAGTGTCACACACTCTCTCTGTACCCAGTGTCACACACACTCTGTACCCAGTGTCACACACTCTCTGTACCCAGTGTCTCTCACACACTCTCTCTGTACCCAGTGTCACACACTCTCTCTGTACCCAGTGTCACACACACTCTGTACCCAGTGTCACACACTCTCTGTACCCAGTGTCTCTCACACACTCTCTCTGTACCCAGTGTCACACACTCTCTCTGTACCCAGTGTCACACACACTCTGTACCCAGTGTCACACTCTCTCTGTACCCAGTGTCACACACTCTCTCTGTACCCAGTGTCACACACACTCTGTACCCAGTGTCACACACTCTCTGTACCCAGTGTCTCTCACACACTCTCTCTGTACCTAGTTTCTCTACCAATCCGCTTATCTCCATGGTGGCTCAGATGTCGACCGCCTTTCTCACATTCCGAGACGTTGTCCTTTGGTATAAACGATCCGACGGTAATAATGTAATTTGTTTATCGTAATAAACACAACACTAGCAAATGCCCATGTGGGTCAGCATCATTCTCCTGGACTGTTGGGCCGAGCTATGGTGCTGGGCTGTGTTATGGTGGTCGAGTTGACACCACGGACAGTTTAACGGCCGCCGCGCGCGAGGCCTTGTGGGAGGTAGAAATATCCTCTGGCGCAGGCGCAGTGCGAGCGCGGAGAGAAAGGCGCCAAACTATCCGAATGAACAGTGACTGAAACAACCCGTCCAATCACAGTGCCCGAAACAACCCGTCCAATCACAGTGCCCGAAACAACCCGTCCAATCACAGTGACCGAGACACCCCGTCCAATCACAGTGCCCGAAACAACCCGTCCAATCACTGTGACCGAGACACCCCGTCCAATCACAGTGTCCGAAACAAGCCGTCCAATCACAGTGACCGAGACACCCTGTCCAATCACAGTGCACCGAGACATGTAGGGCACTGAAACGCAGAATTAACTCCACTCCATCATCGAGAGGATTCAAGATCCTGGTCCTCACCTCAAAGCCCTCCATGGTCTTGTCCCACCCTAGCAACCTGTGCACTCTCTCCTTGCATTTGATGTAGCACTTTTCACGTTTGCTAGACATCTAAAAGCACTTCACAGAATATTCTGTAAATTGACTGTATATTTGTGGGCGAAACGCAGGAGCCAGTTGCATACATATTGCTAAAGTATGTATCCCTCCGCCTAGGGTTCTGTGGTAGTGAGGAAGTCAGTTAAAGCAGGGCCCTGGCCTGAACCTAAGGATCAGATAGGACTGAGCAACTGTAGTACCTTTTAAGAGTTCTCACAAGTGTAAAAATCAGAATAATTTATTTTTGCTCAAACTCTGCTGAATTGACATTCTAGAAATGCCAACGATAACTGTTTGAACCCTCTCAACATTCAGGTTTCTATCAGTGTTGAACACTGACTCGAAAATAGCAGACTGCAAAGACTGGCCAACATACAAAGTGTATAGTCCTGTAGCTTGGGATGTTCTCCCGGCATAAAAGGTGCTCTATAAATATAATTTTGTTGTTGTTGTAGTGGTTAGCACTCGCCTTGCAAACAAGAGGACCTGGGTTTGATCCCGTAGGGCAAAACTTTGTGCAAGTTTCCTGATTCTGCATGCCTCCATTTACCTAGCAGTAAGTGGGAACCTGGTTATTACTCGATCGATTGGCGGATCACTTTTCTGGGGGTAATAATCCTCCCCCAATAATATAATAATAATTTAGTCACAACTGTTAAAACTAAAAATGACTGAGAGCACCAATAAATGTGTAAAGAAAATTGAAACTTCTGATTTAAAGATTTACAAAAATTACATCCATTTAAAATGATGTTTGGATGTAACATGTGCAGTGTGGAGAAATTACAAACACTGTAATTTTTAAAATTGATATCAACAGTATTTTATTTGGGAGTTAGGGTGTGCTGTGTGCAATTGGCTGCTACAACAACAACAATTTAAACTTATAAAGCGCCTTTCACGTCGGGAGGACGTCCAAAGGCGCTGCACAGGAGGTGTGTGACCCGAGCTGGGAGGGGAGTGTACGGGAAGGGGTGAAACAAGTAGTGGAGGTCGAAAAATTCGGGGGGGGGATCAAAAGGCACGGTCGAAGAGGAAAGTCTTCAAACCGGCCTTGAAAGAGGAAAGGGAAGAAACAAGGCGGAGGGATTGGGGGATGGAATTCCACAGGGTGGGAGCGGAGAAACTGAAGGCCCGGCCTCCGATGGTGGGGCGGTTCGGGCGGGGGGCTTGGAGGAGGCCAATTCCTACTGAACGGAGGGTCCGGGTGGGCTTGTAGGGGGAAAGTAGATTGGTTAAGTAGGGCGGGGCAAGGCCGTGTAAGGCCTTGAAGATGAGGACAAGGATCTTGAACTCGATCCTCTGGAGGATTGGGAGCCAGTGGAGACGGGTGAGGGTGGGGGTTATATGGTCGCGGAGGTGGGTGCGGGATAGTAGATGGGCTGCAGAGTTTTGGATGACCTGCAGCCTGTGAATGGAGGAGCTGGGGAGGCCGACGAGGAGAGAGTTTCCGTAGTCCAGCCGTGAGGTGATGTACGCGTGCACGAGTGTTTCGGCAGCATGGCAGCGTTTCCTCTGCAGAGTACGCAATCAGTTCACTTTAAAGTATATTCTGTGAAGCGCTTTCAGACATTCTCAAAGACTTGATATGGAGCTACATCAGATGCAAGGATTATTATTATTATTATTGTTATTATTATTATTGCTGCACAGGCTGGGCTACACATACATTGAGCGGTGAGGAGCTCACGCTGAGCTGGGTGGACGCGCGTGCGCGCTGGTTGCTGGGGGTGGAGCGGGGCCTGGGGATCGCGGGGCGCGAGTGCGGCCTAAAGCAGGTGAGTGTGAGAGAGAGGTGGGGGGGGTGGGGAGCGGGGTTACTGGGGCACAGCCCGGGGAAAGGGGGTGGAGACAGACAGGCCGACCGACTGATTGACTCCGGACCGGGAGCCGCCGCGGTCCGTCCCCGGACTCAGCTCGGCGGCTGGAGCCCAGACAACTGAACCGGGAGGAGCTCCCTGCAGGTTAACAGTGTTAACCCATTCCCCAGCAACCCACCCCCCCCCCCCCCCCACCCGGCCCTGATCCCCCCACCTTCCCCCACCCCTCCCTGACCCCCACCCGGCCCTCACCCCCGCCTCGTCCCCCCGACTCTAACCGCCCCCTCCCCCACCCGGCCCTCACCGCCCCCTCCCCCACCCGGCCCTCACCGCCCCCTCCCCCACCGGCCCTCACCACCCCCTCCCCCACCCGGCCCTCACCACCCCCTCCCCCACCCGGCCCTGACACCTTCTCCCCACCAGCCCTGCCCCCCACCCCTACTCCCCGTCGGCTTTGCCCTCCCCCCCCCCCCTTACCTCTGGCCTTGACCCCCCCCCTCTCCCTTACCTCTGGCCTTGACCCCCCCCCTCCCTTACCTCTGGGCCCTGACCCCTCTCCCTCCATCCTTCCTGGCCCTGAACTACCCTTGCCCCTGGACCCCAACTCCACCCCTCTCCCCAGTCCCGAAACCCCTCTCCCCGAACCCCGTCTCCCCACCTTGGCCCAACTCCATTGGCTCCCCATCACATAGAGGATGCAGTTCAAGATCCTGGACCTCGCTTTCAAAGCCCTCCACAGCCTCGCTCCCCCCTACTCTGTGACCTCCTAACCCCCTTCCAATTTGCCTGCCTCACGTCCCCCGCCTCGCCCACCCCACCATTGACGGACGGGCCATCAGCCGCTCTGCTCCCACCCTCTGGCACTCCATCCCGCAGTCCCTTTGCTTTGCCCCATACTTTGCCTCCTTCGAGACTCACCTCAAGGCCCTCCGCTATGACTGTGCTTTCGATCAACCTCTTTCCTCCTCCCCCACCCCATCCCTACCCCTAGCTCGGATCAGGGATACTGTCTGTCCAGCGCCCTGGGACATCCTCACGACTTGAAAGGTGCTGTACAAATGTAATTTTGCTATTGTTGTTGAATTGTAGAATAATATATAATTGGGAATACAGTTTTTGAGCACGTACATCTTTTGTTTGGAAGCATCGTAGTGGTACAAACAGAACAAATCAAAATTCTTGTGATTGAACATATACTGTTGAGCAAGTTTGCACTTTGGCGTTTTGAATTAGTAAAAATACATGATTTTTAGATTGGTTTGTTTTTAGGTTTGGATTATTTGTAGGGAAAAAAAATAGACTAATTGTAGTACTGTAATTTTTTTTGGTCAGCCAGAAGTCTTGACACATGCAGAACTCCATTACCGTGCTTAAGAGCATTTAAACCAAACTGAGAATTCCTTGCATTCCACCTATGCATAGAAATCCCAGAGATAGATTGTTGAATGGAATGCGCATTCTCTCCCTGGAGGGATGCATCCTGCTTACCTAATTCTGGAAAGTATTTGACGCGGGTTGGCCAAAGGCTTGGGGATCCCAGAGTATGTGTTAGGGTACGATTCGAGTGTAACCAGCTAAAACCGCATAATTTGCCATTGATGTTGCTTTCTGACGAGCTTTCCAGCTGCTTTGGCTCGCAGGGTTAACAGGAGCAGAGAGGGATTATTCCATGTTTCAGTGACTCTTCTGCCCTTTGAAGTCCAGGCTCAGCAGTGCCCTGGAATACTGCGGACCTGTCTGTCTCAGGATCCGGACTACCGAGACTGCCACAGAGGGTTGGCTCAACTCCAACATTCTGTTGCCAAACAGAACACCTTGGAGCCAATTCAGCTCCAAGGACATCCCAAGTACCTTGTTTCCTCCTCTGCTCCTCCCCAGAGATAGTCACTAGTTGGTCATTCATCATTCAACAAACACTGAATTTTGCCCACAAATATACAGTCAATTCACTTTACTGCATATTCTGTGAAGTGCTTTGAGACGTCTAGAAGATGTGAAAACCCTATATCAAATGCAAGGATTATGCCCTCACTAGGTGGATGGTAGGTACCAGGAACTCTATGCGAGCTTCCAGGTGAACAACACATCTCAGCATGAAATTCATTAGAACATTGCTAAAGTCTTCCTATCTGCAGCTCGGGCACACGTGTTCCAGTTATTGGAACTTCCCATTTAGTGATACAGTAAAAGCCCGTTTATCCGGCACCCTCGGGACCTGGCCAATGCCGGTTAAAGCGCCTGCCGGATATTCGGCTGAAAACGCAAAAAATATATATTTTTTTCAATGCATCTTTCCAGATAAATTCCGGTTAATCGAATGTGGACTTTTTTTTTTGCGATGCCGGTTATACAGTAGTTATGGTTGATCGGGTGCCAGATAAACGGGCTTTTACTGTAGTTCCAACAATTGAAGCAGCCTCTCTGCAGGCCAATCAAAGGTGGATTTCAGGAGCTGGATATACTCCGGGTAACGCCTTCCAGGGGTTGTCAGGGATATCTGCCTTCAGTATGGTGCCCTTTACAGGACAGCTTGATTACTTGTGACTGATTTCAGCTAACAAGTAGCACTACAATATTTGGAATTAAATAAAGTGAGAATCTCAAGATGGCCTTAAAAAGTATATTAATTTTAAAAAGTATATTAATTTTTTTTTAAAAAAATTTCAAAATACAATAAAAGCCCATTTATCTCTGACTCAATCAACCAGAACTTATGTATAACCGGTACGTCAAAAAAAAAGTCCCCATTCGATTAACCGGATGTTATCCGGCACAATCACGGTGGTGCATTTCATGAATCGATTGTCGCACGAGAGTATTGTACAGGTATTTCAGCTTGCCGCTAGCAGAACCCTAAAGTCGCGCTGCCATTTTTTTCCCTCGCGTGGCGTCCGCCATTGCAGAAGTTATTGATAGAGTGTACATCTCTACCCCAGCATCATGGCTTCAAACCAGGCATCTACTAGCAAAGGTAATTTTTAGGTGAATAACAAAGGTCTTATTATTTAGTCTATTATTAATATTGTATGTGTTAAAATAAGTTTAAAAAAATTGTGTTGGGTTTTCGGTGTCTGATCCAACCGAATATCCGGCATGCCGTTTAACCTGCAATGGCCAGGTCCCACGGGTGCCAGATAAACGGGCTTTTGCTGTGGTGGCTTCCCTAATGATTGTCCAGCTAGTAGCTATCTGTTAGGGCTCTAGTTTGCACTAAATGGGAATAATACCTGCTATCCTCCTAGTCATGAGCCTGGGATGTCATCAGTAGTGTCTTGGAGTACCGTGGACCTGGGTTGCGCAGGAATCATAGACTACCCCACCCTGAATCATAGACTATCAGACTTGATGGCGCGGATAGAAATGAAACAGGAGAACCCCCTCCCCCCGGGATTCCCATTGAGGCATTGACCTTTGAACATGGCCAAGTTGAAGGCCACAGAGGATATCTTTTTGGTCTTTAGTCAAGTTTGGAGAAGAGAAGGATGTGTGGGACACAAGACTGCTGCTTCCTCCATGCCCAGCCATTGTTTGTGGGGTGGTGCGGTTTTCTAGCATATTAGCTCCTTAAACTGAGCTGCCTAATAATAGTCACTTACAACAACAATATTAAAATTACATTTATAGAGCGCCTTTCATGTCGGGAGGATGTCCCAGAGCGCTGAAGCACTTTAAGTACTTAAAATTGCAAAGAGAGATATGGCTTTTTGTGGGGGATATTGGAAGACCTTCAATTGTACTGTACTCCTGTGTCTGTTGGATAGAAAGTGAGTAAAAAATTTTAATGCATCTATTTCCACAGTAGGTTTCAACAAAAAATGTTTGGGAATTTGTTCCAGAAACCTGGTTGACCTGTCTTATCAGGTTGAATGATTTAAATTGTTAGAAGATGTTTCTATATTTTTCCCAAAACCAAAGTGTACCATGAAAGTAAATGGCTTAAGTATTGTGAAAAACTTTTCCTAAAAAGTTCTCTCCCAGACTGTGCTCAGCCAGTAATGCACATTTGGTATATTTTGCTAAAAGTTGGTACAGAATCCACAGAATTGTGTTCAGTAGCTCTGGGAGATCCTTTAATGTCTTTAAGGATTTGGTTTGCTCCAAGTACCCCGCCCGAACCGCCCCACCATCGGAGGCCGGGCCTTCAGTTTCTCCGCTCCCACCCTATGGAATTCCATCCCCCAATCCCTCCGCCTTGTTTCCTCCCTTTCCTCTTTCAAGGCCGGTTTGAAGACTTTCCTTTTCGACCGTGTCTTCTGTTCCCCCCATAATTTTTCGACCTCCCCCACGATTTTTACCCCCTCCTGTACACTCCCCTCCCAGCTCGGGTCACACGCCTTGGGACGTCCTCCTGACGTGAAAGGCGCTCTATAAGTCTAATTTGTTGTTGTTGTCTTACAAATTGATTTCAATATAGTGATCCAAAAGTGGCTCTTAATCATCTTGCATCACATTCCTAGTTAGATTTCAGTTGAATGTTGACAAATATGAAGGCTCTGCTGCTTGTCTCCAATCGGCATGGCTTTCCACCTCAGGCCCTGACAGTTTTCTCACTGCCTGCACAGATGCTTACTCCATCTTACAGAGCTGGTGTGGAACCTCAGAGCTTTGCTTGACCTCCCCTCCCCCCAAGCCTGTGTTTCAAGATCACTCAGTTTATCTAACCTCTGCAATTATGTCTGCTTCCACCACTACCTCCTCCTCCCAAACTGCTGAGACTCTGATTCACGCTTTCATCACATCCAGTCTTGACTATTTTAACATCCTGATCATTGAACTTATCAGCTCCTCCCTAAAATAAATCTGCAGACAATCCAGAATTCTGCAACTGTGTCATATCCCTCAGCAGGTTCAGTGAGCCTATCGCCCCCATCCTCACTCAGCTCCAAGGATTAAATTGAAGATCTTCTCCCTAGTAGGGAACGGCGATATGGGAATTTCCCGATATGGATATATCGGTTGGCTCATATCGACATATACCGATCTATCGATATTTTCGGGGTTTTCGTACTGCGCATGCGCTCGCGCATTCCGGGTGCGCGCGCATTCGGGGCCTATCTTCTCAGGAGGTAAATATCTTTCTCTCTCTATGTCTCTCACTCTCTCCATCTCTGTGTTTTTCTATCTGTGTCTCTCTCCCTCTCCTCTCTCACATCCCCCCCATCTCTATCTATCTGTATATTATCACATCCACCCCGTCTCTCTCCCCCCCCCGCCCGCCCCTCTCTCGCACCCACCACCCCCGCCGTCTCTCTCCCCCCCCCCCCCCGCCCCCCCCAGCCGTCTCTTTCTCCCTCCCCCCCAGCCGTCTCTCTCACACCCCCAGCCGTCTTTCTCCCCCCAGCTGTCTCTCTCCCCCTCCCCCCAGCCGTCTCTCTCCCCCTCCCCCCAGCCGTCTCTCTCCGCCTCTCCCCCTCCGCCCAGCCGTCTCTCTCCCCCTCCCCCCCAGCCGTCTCTCTCCCCCTCTCCTCCCCCACCCCCCAGCCGTCTCTCTCCCCCTCTCCTCCCCCCTCAGCCATCTCTCTCCCCCTCCCCCCCAGCCGTCTATCTCCCCCTCCCCCCCAGCCGTCTATCTCCCCCTCCCCCCAGCCGTCTCTCTCCCCCCTCTCCTCCCTCCCCCCAGCCGTCTCTCTCCCCCTCTCCTCCCCCCCCCAGCCGTCTCTCTCCCCCTCAACCCCCCTCCCAGCCGTCTCTCTCCCCCTCACCCCCCCCCAGCAGTCTCTCTCCCCCTCACCCCCCCCCCAGCCATCTCTCTCCCCCTCACCCGCCCCCCAGCCGTCTCTCTCCCCCTCACCCCCCCCCGTCTCTCTCCCCCTCACCCCCCCCCCCTCAGCAGTCTCTCCCCCCCCCAGCCGTCTCTCTCCCCCTCACCCCCCCCCCCCAGCCGTCTCTCTCCCCCTCTCCTCCCCCCAGCCGTCTATCTCCCCCTCACCCCCCCCCCCCCCCCAGCAGTCTCTCTCCTCCTTACCCCCCCCAAGCCGTCTCTCTCCCCCTCACCCCCCACCCCCAGCCGTCTCTCTCACCCCCCAGCCCTTGCATACCTGTATATTGTATTTGAGGACTGTGAATACAATATGGCGGCTTTGCACCTCGGTCTGTGCATTGTGTATAGAGATGAGCATTCTGGATCTTGTAGTTCAGTGTGCTCGCATCCCGATTTTTTACCTCGATATATTGTTTTTTCGATATATCGATATTTTTAAAATGTATATATCGGCATATCGATATGAAAATTATATCGGGTTTTAGCGATATATCGCCGTTCCCTACTCCCTAGTATTTAATTCCTTCCAACAACTCACCCCATCCTATGTCTACAAACCCCTCCCTTTAAAGCCTACCCACTTCCTGCTTTAACTGCACTTTTGGTCATTCTCCCCCTCCCAGCCCCCCCCCACACCCCAGCTTGCTATTCCTCAATTTCCTTTTCTCACCTTTCCCACCCCAGGTCCATTAAGCTGTACAAAGTGCTTTGAGAAGTCCTCCCAATGTGAAAAATACTATATAAATGTAAATTGTACTTCAATTAAACCTTTAATTAACTAATTTGCTAATTTACACAAACTAAATCTGACTTTAGGGCTGTTTTCTGTTGGTTGAGCTGGCTGGTTTTCTTATGAGATCAGTGTTGTTTGCCTGACACTAACCAAGCAGCTAACTCTGGTATTATTTAACAGTTGATTGACCATAAGATGTCAAGTATTTTAATAATAGGATATAGGATGTGCTAACTTATTTTATTCACTGAAAGTAAAAGTTGTAATTGACAAACAACTATAAAAAATCACAGCGTATTCAATCTTAAAGTAGAAGTGTCAACAATACCAAAGTTATATCAAAAGTTAATAACATAATCCTTGTACAGTATTTTGTATAATAATAACAGTACTTACACATTTCACACTGTGAGATTTCAAAGCAATTCATGGGATATGCTGTAAAGTCAAGTGACTGTTTTTGTGGGTGAACATGGCAGTCAATAAGCATACAGTAATGTCCCACAAACGTCTATGAAATTAATGAAACAAAAACAGAATTCGCTGGGAACACTCAGCAGGTCAGGCTATGGAGAAAGGAAAAGTGAGTCAATGTTTCATTCAAGAAGGGAAGCAGATAGCAGACAAGGTGAGCAGGGTAAAAGTGAAGATTGAAATCACATTGTAGAGAAGAGCAAAATTTCTTCAAGGTATGCATTCCTAGAAGAGAAGTGCAGTGAATTAAACATAAACCTTAACTAAACATAAACCATAATTAAACTGTTCCCAAGGGTTGTGGACCTGAAACGTTGCCTCACTTTTCCTTTCTCCATAGATGCTGCCTGACCTGCTGAGTGTTCCCAGCGATTTCTGTTTTTATTTCAGATTTCCAACATCTGCAGTATTTTGCATTTTTGTTTAGGAAATTAATAACTTTTTGAGAGATTGTTGGCCAGGACATAGGGAGAAACACCCTTTCTCAGCGCCTTGGGAACGTCCGTCCTCCTGACGTGAAAGGTGCTATACAAGTGTAATTTTGTTGTTTGTTTTGTCTCGCTTCAAATAGTGCCATAGGATCTTTAATGACCACCTAAACAGGCACACAGGGCTTCAGTTAACAACTCATACGAAGGACTCGCCTATAGAACTATATTGAGTGTCAGGTTAGACTATGAATTCCAAGTCCAATGTGAACCCACAGTGGTGTCCTGTAGCTCAGTAGTTAGAGCCTTGCCTCACAAGCAGGAGTTCAATTCCTGGCAGGGCAAAACCTTAGACAAATTTCCTTACTCCACACACCTGATAATAATCCCTCAACAAAAAAAAAATTGGTGTTTTCAATCCACAATTGTTTCTGGGTCATAGCTATGCACAATTGGCTTCCACATTTTGCCAACAAATATACAGTCAATTCACTTTACAGAATATTCTGTGAAACGCTTTGAGACATTTAGAAGATGTGATAAGGCACTATATCAAATGGAAGGATTAGTATTATTATATAGAGTCTTTCAGTTCAGGAGAATGTCTCAAAGTGCTTAACGGGCTTTAGTGTAAAATATGGTGATTGTATATTGTGTAGTTAAACGAGACAGTCAGTTTGTATTTGTACACACAGCAATGTCCCAAAAAAAAACAACAGCCTTGAAGTGATGGACCAATTTTATCTGGGAGATTTTTGGCCAGGCCTCCAGAAGAGACTCTGGAATCTCTTAACATCCACCTGAACAGGAGGCAAGTAATTCCTCTCATGTTGAACAGTGTGATTTCATTAAGGTCACCTGCCCTTTGCTTTTGGATTGTCTCTTTGGATTTGGGGGTCTTCCTGCCCTGTAATGAACTTAATGATGTATTATGAAAAAAGTTTTTTGAAAATAAAAGTCTCCAAGTATTCTTTCCTCTCAGCAATATTGTATAGAGCATAGAGCCTTTTCCTTTATTTTTGCTTGTCTTTGATTTTGATTTTTTTTACTCATCTGCTTTTCAATCGATCTTCTCATCCAAATTTCAAAATGTATAATAATAAAATAAATAATAATAAATTAATCAGTTCGGTACAAAAAGCTCACATTAATAACAGTTTTGATCTGCATTTGGACAAATCATTTGTGGTGGAGTTTAGCTGAGTAACTTTACAATCATATTCATAACCTGCTTTGACATTAACTAATTTCTTATTTGAGCCATCCACCTTTGTAATTCAGAGTTCCAAATCAGGAATTCAATTTTTACGTGGATTCCCATATACAATACTGTACTAATAAGTATTTTTAATTGGGAACAAACATGGATTATAGGTTGGTTTGCTCCACTGTTTGTTCACCATCTGGAAGATGTGGAAAGAGCTGGCTCTTATCTGGCCAGGCATCATTAAGTTCAAATTACTTAACTAGTTAGCTTCCCAGAAGCCTTAGCTGTTACGCTATCACAAAAAATTAACCCCCTCCATACATTTGAGTTGATCTTTTAATAACCATCGATTTAATTGAGGGAACCTCCCGCAGAGTCACAAGACTATCAGAACTTGGCTATTTGATTCACGAAGAATTTTCTATTAAAAAAAACAAGCTCAACTTCCTCAACAATTTCCAGTTAATAGCAAACTTCTGTGTCACCCTGGCTCAGTTTGGAACACTCTTCCCTATGAGTCAGAAAGTTGTGGATTCAAGCCCAATGGTGAGACTTTGAACTTGGCTGACACTACAGTGGATTTCTAACGGAGTGCTACATTATCTTCCTGTTTTCAGGTCTCGGCTGAAGACCTTTTCAACCACACCTTCGGTTCACCTTTTTCCCCCTGACCATTGCTCCGTTATTGTGAAGCGCTATCCGGCATGGAGGGTGTTATATAAATCAAAGTTGTTGTTGTCAGATGTGCAGTCCTTTGGATGAGATATTAAGCCAAAATCCCATCTGCTTGTTCAGGGGGACATTAAAGATTCAATTGCACTACTTGAAAAGAGAAGGGACTTTTTCCTGGTGTCTTGGTTTAAAAATTCCCCACATAAAGTTGGTCATTTTCCACATTTTTTATTACTCCCACTCATTCATTTCATGGCACTTTGTGAGACATTGCTGTGTGCAAATTGACTGTTGGTACACCAGCAAAATTCACATGCACTGTCCCTTTACACACTTTATATGCATGTTGTAGTAAATACATGTACTGTACTGGGATGTGTTTTGAGATGTCCTCCCAACTTGAAAGGCACTATATCAAATGCAAGGATTGTTAGTCATCAACATTGTATGGTATTGAGTAGGATAGAGTTGGTGTATCTATTCTAAGTAGGGGAGGCTCTGACATTGGTGCTGAGCAATCTGGAGGCAATTAGCTTCACAGTGGGCACATCTATTTACCAAAGCACTTAATTTAAGGACTTTGAGATTGCATTTGATATAACGCTCATCCCACGTGGTTGAGACGTCTCAAAGCACTTCACAGAATGAATATATTGTAAAGTGGATTGACTGTATTGTGGGTGAAATACAGTCATGGATGGAGTGACCACGTTTTGTTTAGAGATTTGTTTATTACCCCAGCAGAGTGATCCGCCATTCGACTAACAACCGGGTTCCTACTTATTGCTAGGTAAACAGAGGCATATGGATTAACAAAACTTGCCTCAACAACAACAACAATTTACATTTATATAGCGCCTTTCACGTCGGGAGGACGTCCCAAGGCGCTAAACAAGAGGCATGTGACCCGAGCTGGGAGGGGAGTGTTTGGGAAGGGGTGAAACACGAAGGGGAGGTAAAAGAGTTTGGGGTGGAACAAAAGGCACGATCGAAGAGGAAAGTCTTCAAATCGGCCTTGAAAGAGGAAAGGGAAGAGGCGAAACGGAGGGATTGAGGGATGGCATTCCATAAGGTGGGAGCGGAGAAACAGGTTTCGCTCTGCCCGGGATTCAAACCTGGGTCCTTTCGGTTGCGAGACGAATGTGCTAACCACTAGTCTATGGGACTCTTGTAGGATGGGTGAGTAATATCTGACTGCCATGTTTTGTCATGTTGGAAAATACAGTAGTGTATATGGTTGAATGCAGACTGTTTATTACATAAAGATATTTGGTGTTCACGTGTATCCTGAAAGTACAGTATTCTTGAGGACTACAATACATCTCCTGAGACGTGCGCAGTTTAAAATACAGTAATAGAAATAAGTGCAGTATGAAAAGGAGTATAAGTATTTATAGACACTTGTGCCTATACGTAAACGTATATTGTACTTAACAAATGAGTTTCCACAAATAACTGATGATCGTGACTACTAATGCCTACAAAGTCATCCCAAATATAGTCTCTGAGCTCTGTTCCATTTGGGTGATGAAATATCAGGAGTTTACACCTATGAGAGAAAATGGGTAGAAGGAAAAAAATTGCTGCCCTCTAGAAACGTGTCCTACACAAGTAGTAGATATCTTGTTTCATTCAACAAACAACATATTCAACTTGGTGTCGATTGATTTGTATATAAATGGACAGCAGGTTCAAGTGCTGTATAAATATATAGCAAGTACTGTATATACTATTTATATAATCAAAACTAATGAGTAAATTAATCATCATGGTACTTCAACTTTTTTTTCTAAATCAACGATGACATGCACTTATATTGCACCTTTAATGTAGAATGAACATTTCAAAGTCTGCAACAGATATGATAAAACGGGAAACCA